>CM057453.1:434535000-434935000 GCA_016271365.2 Neoceratodus forsteri | reverse complement strand
AACTATCAACGGTTGGGCATTCTCTTAACCAGCGAGGTAGAGAATTCCACAGGGTTGGAGCCGAAAGGCAAAGGCACGATCCCGAGAAGCTTCAAACGAACCCTGGGAATCTCTAGCAACCGCTGGCGGAATGGAGGGGGCGGAGGGGCAATAGGGAACCAGAAGATCTTTCAGGTAACGGGTCCCTGGTCGTTAGGGCTTTAAAGGTTAGTAAACCAACCTTAAAGGTGATCCGCCATCAACAGGCAGCCAGTGCAGTTCGCTAAGCACAGGCGTGAATGTGGCTGGTTCTAAGAGTCCCAGTCAGAAGCCTGGCTGCAGCGTTCTGCACCAGCTGAAGGCGGCGATATCAACCCCTGGTAGCCCTAGGTAGAGGAATTGCAGTAGTCCAGACGGGTAGTGACAAAGGCGTGGACCAAAGTTGAAGGTCCTCCGGGAATCAGATGTTTCACCCGGGCATAGTCCTCAGATGGTAGAAAGAGGATTTAACAACAGCTGACACCTGAGATTTCAGGGTCAGACCATCATCAAAAATAACGCCTAGATTTCGCACCTGTCGAGAGGTAGAGAGCGTACCACCAAGTAATAAACCTGATGGCCAGTCCAACACCCAAACCCACCCCAGGACGACCTGGATCCACAACCAATACCTCAGTCTTATCTGATTAAGTCTCAACCAGCTCGAACTCATCCAAATTCTGATCTCATCCAGGCAGTTGTTAAGTACAGAGAGTGCATCACTCTGTTCGGGAGAAAGGACAGGTACAGCTGAGTATCATCTGCATAGCAGTGAAAACTCAGACTGTATCGCCTGATGATTTCTCCCAATGGCAATATACACTGCAAACAACATGGGGCTAAAATGGAGCCCTGTATCCCCCACGGCGGGAGAAGGCGAGAGGAATAAATTCTGCTGACAACTCTCTGAGACCTGCCAGTGAGGTAAGAACAAGACCACTTGTGGACTGTACCAGACAGCCCACAAAGACCCGCAGTCGCTCCAATAGCACCCCATGGTCTACAGTGTCAAATGCAGCAGACAGGTCAAGAAGGACCAGAATGGTACAAGCCTTTCGATCTCTGGCCATTAGGAGGTCACTCAATACCCGAACAAGGGCAGTCTCAGTACTATGCCTTTTCCTGAATCCAGACTGGAGAGTATCATAGACATTATGAGAAGTAAGATGATCATCCAATTGCAATGCAACAGCCTTTTCAATAACCTTACCAACAAATGGCAGGTTAGAGATAGGCCAGTAGTTAGCTAGACAGTCTGGGTCCAAGGAGGATTTTTTTTTTTTTTTTTTTTTTTTAGAGTGGTCGAACTACTGCCTCTTTAAGGGGGTCAGGAAAGACCCCCCTCTCCAAGGATTTCCAGATAATGTCAGCAAGGATTGGGTAGATAACTTCTACACAGCCCACTAACAGCGTGTAGGACCCGGATCCAAACTACAGCTAGTTGGTCGATTGTTTGGATGATCTTCCAATGTCCACGATCCCGGCAGTGAAAATCTAACCAGACAGGCCGAGGATAAGACACCACCAGTCGACCACCACAGTCCCCGTGAGGAGGTCGGACCGATGCGGACCTGATGCTGGCAACCTTATCTACAAAGAAGAGCGAACTCCCTGCATCTAAGCTGAGAAAGGCTTCTCTGGGCTGAAGACAGACTGGATTGCACAGTCTGTCCACAGTCCGGAAAAAGCTGAGCAGTCGATTCTTTGCAGCAGAAATCTCTCTGGACAGGAATTCTGCCTTCTTACGAGTGATTTCTGATTGGTAGCCATCATAATGGGCCAACAATCTAAGCCTGTCAGCATCAAGGCCCGATTTCCGCCAGGCTCTCTCCAGCCTTCGGCCTACTCGCCTTAATTCTTTCAAGGAGCCATCAAACCATGGACTCCTTGGACGGATGGTGAGAGGCCGAACACAAACAGGAGCAATTTTGTCCAGAGCATCTCCCACAGCCTTATTATAGGCTAATACAAGACCATCTGGACTCATGCATTCACCCGACAGACCCAGCATCGCCATTAGGTCATTGGGGCCAATACCCCTTAAAGGGCGGTACTGGACCATCTCCGTAGGGGCAGACCTATTAGAGGGGGCCCTGAAACTGAACCTTATGGTGTAATGGTCCGACCAACCGACTGGTTCCACCCCCAAGTCAGTGATCTCCATACCCAAGAGAAAGACCAGGTCTAATGAATGACCCCCTATATGGGTAGAGGAGGTAACAACCCATGTCAGGCCCAGTGTATTCATCAACTGGAGGAGATTTTGACTAAAATGAGATAGTTCATCGTTGACCCAGGCATTGAAGTCGCCCAGAAGTATTAATCTGGGAAACCTCAATACCAGGTCGACAATGAAGTCTGCAATCTCCTGTAGGAATTCGTGTCCGTCACCTGGTGGACGGTAGACGAGGAGAATCCCACAGCCTGCACCCTCACCCAGGATATATTCAAAAGATCTGGTGTTTCCCAATGGCACATCCACAAGGCCCAGTTCAGATCTAAACATAATGGCCACACCTCCGCCCCTACGATCCAGCCTTGGACGGTGTATCACCGAGAACCCGGCTGGAGTTGCCGAGGCCAAAATAGGGCCAGGATTTTCATCCAGCCAGGTCTCAGTGATGCAAGCCAGATCAGATGACCCAGCAAGATCAGCTACAATAGGCATGGACCAACGTTGGCAGATCACCCGGTGGGACCAGGTGTTTTACCCGGGCGATATTCTTCAGATGAAAAAAAGAGGATTTGACTACGCCTGATATCTGAGATTTTAAAGTCAAGCCATCATCAAAAATAACGCCCAGGTTTCGTACCCAATCAGAGGTAGTGAGTGACATACCACCGAGCGATAAGCCCGGTGGTTGACCAGACCCAAAACCTACCATCGGATGGCCCAGGTCCACTACCAACACCTCAGTCTTATCAGGGTTCAGTCTCAGCCAGCTAGAACTCATCCATAATCTGATTTCAGCAAGGCAGTTGTCTAGCACGGAGAAATCACCATCCTGCCCGGGCGGAAAGGACAAATACAGCTGAGTATCATCTGCATAGCAGTGAAAACCCAGACTGTATCGCCTAATGATATCTCCCAAAGGCAGCATGTACACTGCAAACAGCATGGGTGCTAAAATGGAACCCTGCAGTACCCCACAAGGCAGGGAGTGAGCACCAGAGGAATAAATTCCAGTGGTGACCCTCTGAAACCTGTCTGTGAGGTAAGACTGAATCCATTTGAGGACTGTTCCAGACAGTCCGCAATAAATCCACAGGTGCTCCAGCAGCACACCATGGTCTACAGTGTCAAATGCTGCAGAGAGATCGAGAGGGACCAGAATGGTACATGCCTTTCGATCTCTAGCCATTAGGAGGTCATTCAACACCCGGACAAGGGCAGTCTCCGTGCTATGCTTCTTCCTAAAACCAGATTGGAGAGCATCATAGACATTGTGAGTTGTAAGATGATCATCCAGTTGTAACGCAACCGTCTTCTCAATAACCGTACCAACAAAAGGCAGGTTAGGGATAGGCCGGTAGTTAGCTAGATAGTCTGGATCCAAGGAGGTTTTTTTTTTTTTTTTTTAAAGGAGTGGTCGAACTACCGCCTCCTTAAGGGGATCAGGAAAGACCCCCCTCTCCAAGGACTTCCAGACAATGTCAGCAAGGATCGGGCAGATAACCTCTATACATCCTACTAAGAGGGGTGTAGGGCCCGGATCCAAACTACAACTGGTTGGTCGCAATGTTTGGATGATCTTCACAATGTCACTGAAATCCAGCCGGTGAAACTCTGACCAGACTGACCAGGTGCATAGCACTTCCTGTCGACAACTGCAATCCCTCAAAGGAGGAGTCGGACCGATGCCAGACCTGATGCTAGCAACCTTATCCGCAAAGAAACCAGGCAAACTCCTCGCATCTTAGCTGAGAAAAAGCTTCTCTGGGCTGAAGACAGATTGGATTGCACAATCTGTCAACAGTCCGGAAAAGCTGAGCCGGTCGATTCTGTGCAGCAGAAATCTCCCTGGACAGGAATTCTGCCTTCTTACGGTTGATTTCTGATTGATAGCCATCATAATGTACCATCAATCTAAGCCTGTCATCATCATTACCGGACTTCCGCCAGACTCTCTCCAACCTTCAGCCAACTCTCCTTAACTCCTTCAAGGAGCCATCAAACCAGGGGCTCCTTGAACGGAGGGTGAGAGGCCGAACACGAACAGGAGCAATCTTGTCCAGAGCATCTCCCACAGCCTTATTATAGGCTAATACGAGATCGTCTGGACTCATGCATTCACCAGACACGCATGATAGATCCAGTACCGCCATCAGGTCACTGGGACTAATACCCCTTAAAGGGCGGTACTGAACCATCTCCGTAGGGGCAGACCTATTAGGGGGAGCCCTGAACCCGAACCTTATGGTGTGATGGTCAGACCAGCTGACTGGCTCCACCCCCAAGTCAGCGATCTCCATATCCAAAAGGAAGATCAGGTCCAATGAATGACCTTTTATATGGGTTGAGGAGGTAACAACCCGTGTTAGGCCCAGTGAGGTCATCAACTGGAGGAGATTTTGACCAAAATAAGAGAGTTCATCATCGACCCAGGCATTGAAGTCCCCCAGAATTAATAATCTGGGGGACCTCAATACCAGGTCGACGACGAAGTCTATTTCCTGCAGGAATTCTCCACCATCTCCTGGTGGACGGTAGATGAGGAGAATTCCGCAACCTACACCCTCACCCAAGATATATTCAAAGAAGATCTGGTACTTCCTAGAGGCACATCCACAAGGCCTAGCTCAGTCTTAAACATAATGGCTACACCCCCGCCCCTACGATCCAACCTTGGACGGTGTATCACTAAGAACCCAGCTGGTGTTGCCGAAGCCAATACAGGGCCTGGATTTTCATCCAGCCAGGTCCCGGTGATGCAAGCCAGATTAGCTGACCCAACAAGATCAGCTATAATAGCTGTCTTGTTTTTAATAGATCTGGCGTTGCATAACACCGCCAAGGCTGGATGAGCTGTCTGGGAAGACCTCGGCTCCTGCCTACTAGAGTCGGAACCCTTGGGTATGGGAACAAGACAAGAATTACCTCTATCTTGGTCCCATTTCACCCCAGGGCATCTCCTGGATCCCACCACCCCAATCCGCCTTCCCCTCTCCTGTCCCCTACCAGGCTCCGCTCTCCATCTTCTTTTATGTTTCCTTAAAATGCCCAAAGCACGACACCTAAAATAAGTGTCAGATGGTAATGGTGGACATTCGAAGGGACGCAATTCCCTGAGTCTGGTGGGGGAATAATGTCCAACCGTCGCTAAATCACCCCAACACATTATATAAATAATATAAAAACAATATACAATAAACAAATCAAATACAAACAAATTATATATAATCAACCACTTATAAAAATAATATGAAGCATTAATACATACATAAATCCTAATTGGCCAGCATTCCCCAGATATAGGCAGCTTAAAACAGTTACCTTAAAATAATCAAGTAAAACAATTCAGAATAAATTATAAATCAAATAAAACAAAGAAAAGAAGCCCCATTAAGAATCCATTTCTAAAGAGATTACAGATCCCAAGAAATAAAAATAATTAAATAAACTTACATAAAATACAAACATTTTTCAACCCCTGGTACTCTCACTACCCTGGGAAATCAAAAACATATAATACAATAACAATAAAGATGGGAATTTCCAGGTACTCACACTACCTGGAAAATTAATAATAGTTTGGGCACTCTCACTGCCCAAACACCAACAAAAATAATTCAAACAAAACATAAAAATCGAGCAACAGGAAATGTTCTCTCCAAAAATGTCTTAATAGTAGTTCTTCATTAAATTCAACAGTCCACGGTCCCAAATCCTATTAGGATTAAATTCCAAATCTCAGAATTAAGTCAGTAATCCAGTGATTTAATCAGCCTTTTAATTCCATAAGGGTTCTCTGGAAAGGCTAAGAGTGTGCAAACCTCGTCAAATAATAAAGGGAGGAGTCTGAGACGAGGTTCCAGGAGGAGGAAAATGTCTGTCAACTAATGGTCTGCTCAAGACAGAGGACCTTGCAGGACTGCAAGGCTGAAGCCAGCCCTACACCTAGAGGCAATGTCCAGACTGTAATGCTTAGTAAAGGTATAGACGAAAAACCAAGTGGTCGCTGCACAGATGTCTGCTGTGGACACATTCCTGAAAAAGGTAGCAGAAGTGGCCACACTCCTGGTGGAGTGGCCCTTAACCATAACCAGAAGGGATTTCTCGTACTTCTGGTAAATGTAATGGATACAATTAGCCAGCCAACTAGACAAAGTCTGTTTAGTCTTGCCCTGGCACTGGGAGGCAAAGGCTACAAACAGCAGGTTCGACTTTCGAACCTCCTTAGTCCGAGAGGTATAACACCTCAACATCCTGTGCACAGATGGTGTGCAGGAGATATTCCCCCCTGTTGGAGTGCTCGGGGAAGAACACCAGCAGTTCAATGCTCTGGTTAAGGGTCAATTCCGAAACCACTTTTTGTAAGAAATGAAGGGTTAGTCTGCAGGACTGCTTGCAAAAGTTTTCATGTGGTTCTAGTGCCTGCTGGCTATAAGTCCCAGAGGTGTGGCCTGTTGAAAGAGATATCCTCAAAGAAGATAAACAGGTTACTCACCTGTAACAGTAGTTCTAGGAGTGGTATATGTTGTTCATCCACACTATTTGGCATGTCCCTTTCCCTTTAAGGATCGTCGGAAGGTCTTCAAGTTGGCTCCTCCAACCCACCCGGGTGGAATATCTCTTGGCTCCACCCCATGACGCCAGATCTTAGTCTGCTGGAAGCCAGGTTTTGTGCGTCCGCAGCCGGGGAGGTCGGGTGGATCCGTGTGGATGAACAACATATACCACTCCTAGAACTACTATTACAGGTGAGTAACCTGTTTTTCTAGGATTGTGGATATGTTGTTCATCCACACTATTTGGCAAACTCCTAGTAGTTCTCTGGGAGGACGGAGGCAAGGCGCACACCCCCACTGATACTCATTTGGGGAAAAGAGATTGGAGAACTGAGGCCCCAAAACTAGCATCCTGGCATGACTCAAGGTCGATGAGGTAATGGGTGATCAAGGTGTTTACTGACTTCCAGGTAGCAGCCTGACATATTTCCTGGATAGGGATGTTCCTGGGAGCAGCCACTGATGCAGCAGCATGGCAGGTAGAATGAGCTCTTATCCCCTCTGGGAGGCTCCAAGCCCGCCAACTCATAGCACAGACTTATGCAAGATGTAATCCACCTTGCAATAGTCCGTTTTGCTACAGGTTTGCTAGAAGCTGCTTCAGCGTAGGTGACAAACAGCTACGAACCTCTCCCCAAATTTCCACCGTCCTCTCCTTTAGGAGAGGGCTTGTCTCAGGTCCAGGGTATGGAGCCGGTATTCGGCCTCTGAGGTATAGTTAGGGTAGTATACTGGCAGAATTAACACCTGGTTAATGTAAAACTCTGACACCACCTTCGGAAGGAATTTCAGGTGGGGGCGTAGGACAACCTTGTCCCTGTGTAAGACTAGATAAGGGGAGTCCACCAGAAGTGCCTGGAGCTCCCCAGTCCTTCTGACAGACGTGACAGCCACCAGGAAGACCATCTTCCACGACAAGTGTAACAATGCACACTTGTGCATTGGTTCAAATGGCTTGCCCATGAGCTTTGCCAGTACCAGCAGTAGATACCATGGAGGCGGAGGTTCATGCACCAGAGGGGATACGTGATCCCAGGCCTTTGAAAAAGCGCCCGACCACTGTCTCCTGCGCCGTTGGCTGACCAGCTGGCGCCCAGTAAGCAGAGATGGCTGCCAGGTGCACCCTAAGGGTCGATGACCGGAAGACCCCCTCTGGACAGAGACCAAAGGTAGTCGAGAATGTTAGCTACTAGACAGGACAGAGGGTCCAGGCCCTTGCCCTGACACCAAATGGAAAACCTTTTCCATTTGAAAGCATAACATTTCCTGGTCGATTCTTTTCTGGATGCCTCCACCAAGGTGAGGACATCCTTGGAAAGTCCCAAAGCCTGAAACTCTAGCCACTCAGTACCAGGCTGCGAGGTGCACGGATTGAAGGTCCGGATGGTATACTTTCCCCTGATTGACAGAGATCAGGTCCAGGTATGCTTGAAGCTGCTCCGGAGGCCTGCAGCTGAGGCTGAGGAGATTTGGATACCAGAACTGGCGTGGCCAGTCAGGGGCTACCAAAATCACCTTCGCCTTGTCCCTCCTCACCTTGAGGAGCATCTTGTGGATCAAGTAAAATGGAGGGAAGGCGTAGAAGAGGCCTGGGGTCCACGGCTTCGAGAAGGCATCCCCCTGCAGCAATCCCTGCTGGGGGGGGGTGGGCATGAAACAGCCTCAGCTTGGTGTTGTCCCCGGAGGCAAACAGGTCCACCATCGGTTTGCCCCAGTGGGACAACAGGCTGTAAGCTACCTCTGGATGGAGAGACCACTTGTGGGATGTCTCGCCTAAGCGGCTAAGAGCATATCAGCCAGATGGGTTGAGGCTCCTTCTACAGGAATGGCTAGGAGAACTGCCTCCAGGCGGCTGATGCAGGTCCAGATGCGGAGCACCTCCCTGCAAAGCAGACGGGAATGCATGCCGCCCTGTTTGCTGAGGTAGTACATGGTCATGGATTGTCCATCTGGACTTGAACCACTTGAACCCGGAGCCGAGGAGCAAAAGCTGTTAGTGCCAGTCTGACTGCTCTGAGCTCCAACAGGTTGATGTGGTACCAGGGCTCCTCGGGGTCCAGAACCCGTGGGCCCTTTTGTTGCCCACTTGGGCTCCCCAGCCCATGAGACAGACATCGGTTGTGAGGATAGCCATCGGCTCGGGGTGGACAAACGGGATCCCTTCCTGCAACCAGTCTGGGGCGGTCCACCATTGGAGAGCGTTCCACATCTTCTAGGTTACAGTGATCAGCTGGTCGAAATGACCGTGGCATCGAGTCTACTGGGTAGGCAGCTCCCACTGGAGGGGGCGCATGTGCCACCGGGCCTATCAGACCACAGAGGTGCACGCCACCATGTAACCCAGAAGGCGCATAAAGTCCTGGGCAGGGCGCAATTGCCCAACCAGAAATGACTGGGCAGAGGAGGAGAGGCCCTCTGCCATGTCCGCCGGGAGCAGAGCTCTGGCTTGATGAGTGTCGAGTTCTGCCCCGATGAAGCATATCACCTAAGAAGGCACAAGCTCTGCCTTGGGCTAGTTGATCAGGAGGCCAAGTCGAGAACAGGTTTGGAGGGCCAGGTCCCTGGACCTCTCCACCTCTTGTTGGGTGGAACCTGCCAAGAGTCAATCATCGAGGTAAGGATATACCCTGACTTCTCGTTGACGGAGATGGGCTGCCACCACTGCCGTGCATTTGGTGAAGACCCGTGGGGCCGATGACAGGCCGAATGGCATGGCTCGGAACCCGTATAGGGTGCTGTCTGCCCTGAAGCGGAGGAACCTCTGATGGGACAGACGGATTGGGACGTAAAAGAATGCGTCTTGAAGATCCAGTGAGCAGAACCACATGTTTTGCTCCATGGATGGTATGATCTGGGACAGAGTTACCATCCTGAAGGTGCGTGGCCTGAGATGCTGATTCAGGTTGTGCAGATCTAGAATGGGGTGCAATCCCCCGTCCGCTTCGGGACCAGGAAGTACCTGGAAACGAACCCTGGGTTGACTGGAAGATCTGCCACTTGAACCACTGCCCCCTTGAGGAGGAGCTGGGCTATGTAGTCTCTCAGAGCTGACCGAGTGTGTGCTGATACTCTCTCTTCTCATGGGGCATGGGCTCGGCTGAGAGGGTACTGCTCTAATTCCAGAGGCAGACCCTAGCCAACCACTTCTAAGACCCACCTGTCCGTAGTAATAGCGGACCAGGTGGAAAGAAATTGGCAGAGCCAGTTCCCAAAGGAAGGACCCAGAGATGGCATGACTGGGATAGGTGGTGGCCACCCCTATCCAGTCACTGGGCAGGCTTGGAGGCAGATGCTCCAGGACCTGAGTCCCCACCCTCCTTGTCTGTGGGCCGGTGGAGGCCCGGACTCGGGCCGAGGGTGCCAAGTCTGTGCCTGCTGTTGCTGCCCACCATGACAGGAGGGCTGCTGGGCCGCAGGGTGCCAAAAAGGCTTTTTCTTTTTCTGCTGCTTCTTGGCGCCAGGAGCACTTTGAGCAAAAGTGGCTGCGTCCAAGGTTGTACTGCTCGATTCGCTGAAGGTGACCATCCACACCTGGGCCGAAGAGATCGGTGCCCAGGAAAGGAACAACAGTGAGTTTTTGCTGGGTATTCGCCATAAAAGAACATAGAAACATAGACTTTGACGGCAGATAAGGACCGCTAGGCCCATCTAGTCTGCCCATTTCCCTACCTACAGGATAGGCCGCAGATCCTAGTTAACCAACAGCCTATTTCTTCCTACCCTCCCACAAGAATTGCGTTAAGTCTGTCCCATGCATTCTTGAATTCTCCCACAGTTTTAGACCCCACAACCTCCTCAGGAAGGTTGTTCCATGCATCCACTACCCTCTCTGTGAAATAATACTTCCTCACATTGCCCCTGAACTGCCCTCCTTCTATCTTTAAATTGTGTCCCCTTGTTCTTGCAAGTCTCTTTCTGAAAGATGCTACCCTCTTGGACTTTGTTGATTCCACTGAGGTACTTAAAAGTTTCTATCATCTCCCCTCTGCCTTCTTTCCTCAAGGGTATACATATTAAGCTCCTTTAGTCTTTCCTCATACGGCTTCTCTTGCAGACCCTGCACCATTTTAGTTGCCCTCCTCTGGACTGCCTCTATTCTGTCTATGTCCTTGTGGAGATGGGGTCTCCAGAACTGGACACAGTACTCCAGATGGGGTCTCACCAACTGTCTGTACAGAGGGATAACAACTTCCTGTTTTCTGCTGGTGATGCCTCTCCCTATACATCCCAGTATACCCCAGCCCTCCCTACTGCCTTCTCACATTGCTTGCTAACCTTAAGGTCATCTGATATGATTACCCCCAGGTCCCTTTCCTTTTTGTTGTTGTTACTACCTCCCACCCATTGTGTATTCTTCCCTGGGTTCTTGTTTCCCAGGTGCATTATTTGCACTTCTTTGCATTGAATCCTAGCTGCCATACTTCTGACCATTCCTCCAACCTTGCCAAGTCCTTTTCATCCTTTCCACGCCTCCTTGTGTATCAACCCTGTTGCAGATCTTTGTGTCATCTGCAAAAGGCATACTTTCCTTCAGTCCCTCTGCAATGTCACTGATGAAGACATTAAAAAGGACTGGACCCAATACTGAACCCTGCGGTACCCCACTAGTAACCCCCCTTTCTTCAGAGTGGACTCCATTTACAATTACCTTCTGTGTCCTGTTGTCCAGCCAATGTTTTACCCAGGCTACCACCCTGTGTCCCACTCCCAGGCTGGTTAATTTGACTATTAATCTTTTGTGTGGGACTGTGTCAAATGCCTTGCTAAAGTCTAGGTAGGCCATGTCCACAGCCCCTCCCTGGTCTACTACTTTGGTCACCCAGTCAAAGAAATCTATTAGATTCGTCTGACATGACCTTCCCGCTGTGAACCCAGGAAGGAAAGCCTCGGCCAAGCCCTGCGACATGAGGCAACCGCGGCTGCCACCAAATGGGTATAAGAGTCTCCAAAGCCATCTGAAGCTGCTGCTTGGCAACGGCACAGCCCTGGACCTGCTTGACCATAGTCTGAAGGTCCATAGGGAGGTGCGGGAGAACTTCATCTAAGGAACCCAACAGGGCATGAGAGAAGTGCGCCATGATGATGGCCAAGTTTGCCTGGCAGAGGCCTAAAGAGGAGGCTGCACAGATCTTCCTGGCAGTGTGGTCCAGTTTTTTGGACTCCTGGCAGTGTGGTCAAGTTTTTGGACTCCTTGTCTGGGGTCTATCAGTGTCAGCAGAGCTGCCCGTGCATCTGTACACAGGGTGGTCACCAACTCCTTGGCTGAGGGTGTTCTGTGAACCCGAGAGGGACCTAATGGGCACCGCATGCTTGCAGACCATCCAGACAGACACGCTGGGCAGGAGGCAGGATGCTGCCAAAGCACCAAGACCGGGCCAGCAATGGCTCTGGCCACAAAAGGCTTCCATGGGTGTATCCCTCTTTTAAGGATATCTGTGAGGGTGCTCCGCCCTTTCTGGACAGGCTCAGGGGCACCCCTGTGGAATTGGAGATAAGGTGGAGAATCCCTGAAATGATGAAGGCCCTCCTCCGTCGACAGACTCATCATCCTGAGGGTGAGGTGTAGGTTGGTGTCATCAGAATCTAGATAGATCGTGAGCCACCAAGGTCCCCTTCAACACGTCTAGGTCGATCAGGCATAAGGGTGACCGAACTCCTGTGTGGAAGTCCGGAACCGTCGAGCCATCATGGAGCCCCTCCCGAGGCTGTTCAGGCAGCGGTTCTACCACAATTGGCGGAGAGACTGATTTGGACCTAACCGGGACTGGTTTGGCCAGCTCCGTGGGCGGGGAACTGATTTGACGGTTCCAGAGGAGTTAAGCTTGACCTGGGAGGCGAAAGCCAAGTAATGGCTGGAATAGAAACCGTGGCCAGCTTCTGTCCACACAAACCAGCTACTGCCACATTTAATTCTCGTGGCGTCGAAGAGTTTCCATGAAGCCTCTCCTCATCGAGGAGGGCGATGATGACGGTGGCGTTGCCTCTTTTGGAGCGCTTATATGCTTTCCTCGGCCTGTTGGTCGAGGAAGTGCAGATCTCGACCTTGATCGGACTGACCAATTCGGTCATTCGGGAGACACATAGAAACATAGACGTTGACGGCAGATATGGACCTCAAGGCCCATCGAGTCTGCCCATTTTTTCTACCTTATGAATGTGCCACACACCTTTACACTGTCAATGACCTATCTATCCATATTCGCCTGTATTTCTTCCTTATGCCTATCCCATGCCTGTTTGAAGCCCTGCACTGTATTCATAGCCACCACTTCCTGAGGTAGACTGTTCCATGCATCCACCACTCTTTCTGTGAAAAAGAATTTCCTCACATTCCCCCTTAATCGGCCTTCCTCTATTCTCATGCTGTGTCCTCTTGTCCTGCTATTTTTCTTATATTTAAACATGTTAGAATCTTTCATATTGTTAATGCCCTTAAGGTGTTTGAATGTTTTTATCATATCACCTCTCTCCCTCCTTTGCTCAAGGGTATACATATTGAGCTCCGTTAATCTGTCATCATATGTCTTCTGATACAGTCCCTGCACCATTTTGGTTGCCCTTCTCTGGACTGCCTCAATCTGGTTAATGTCCTTGTGAAGGTGTGGCCTCCAGTACTGCCGCAGTACTCCAGATGGGAGCCTAACCAGTGTCTTGTAAAGAGGATTATTACCTCCCTCTTACGACTATGATACCCTAATACACCCTAACATCCCCCTAGCCTTACCTACTGCTTTAGAGGTCTGCTTGGATGATTTCAGGTCATCGGTGATGATGATGCCCAAGTCTCTTTCTTGCCTTGTGACTGCCAGCAACTCCCCTCCCAGCCTATAGGTGGCCTCAGGGTTTCTCTTCCCTATGTGCATGATCTTGCACTTCTTTGCATTAAATCCCAGTTGCCACTCTTCTGACCATTTTGCTAGTTTATCCAGATCTCTCCTCATTCTACCCACCTTATCTGGATCATCTACTCTGTTGCAGATCTTGGTGTCATCTGCAAACAGACAAGCCTTACCCTCTAGTCCATCTGCAATGTCACTAATGAAGATATTGAAGAGTACTGGCCCCAGGACTGATCCCCGAGATATCCCACTTGTGACTTGCATCTCTTCTGACTGTATACCATTTACCTCCACACTCTGTTTTCTGTCCGTCAACCAGTTTCCCACCCAGTTGACCAACTTCTGACTCACCCCAAGCCTACTCAGCTTATTTATCAATCTTCTATGTGGAACAGTGTCGAAAGCTTTGCTGAAGTCAAGGTAGGCGACGTCAACTGCTCCCCCTTGGTCCACCACTCTGGTTACCCAGTCAAAGAAATCTATGAGATTAGTTTGACAGGACCTTCCTTTTGTAAACCCATGCTATCTTGGATCCTGTGCCCCTATGGATTCCAGGTGTAGCACTATCCTTTCCTTAAGGAGTGCCTCCATAATCTTGCCCACTACTGAGGTAAGACTGACTGGTCTGTAGTTCCCTGCCTCCTCCCTGCTACCACCCGAAGGGACCTGCGTCAATAAGGATATGATTATACTATCTCAAAAAGTAAGGAAATTCTTTGCAAAAACTTCACTGATGCAACAGTTGGGGTTCAGATTACTTCAACAAAAAAGTAGGAAAATGTGGTGTTAAGGTTCTCAACCCTGACCCCCATTCTCATATACTCTTCACATCTGAGCTATGTGCTGATGGAATGGGGTAAGCATTAGGGTTAACAACCCCAAGAATGACCGCAGGGCTGATTTTTGCAAAGAGTCAGAAGGGGTAAAGTCAAAATGGTTTTCCCTTTTACTGCCTGCAGGGTGGGGTGTTAGGGTTGGGTATCGTAAACACAGGTTATTCACCTGTAACAGTAGTTCTAGGAGTGGTATATGATGTTCATCCGCACTTTCTGGTAGTTGCCTTTCCTTTTAAGACCTGCCAGAAACGTCTTCAAGCTGGCTCCTCCCACCCACCTGGGTGGTATCTCCCTTGGCTCACGACGCCAGATCTTGCCTGCTGGAAGCAGAGTGTGTGCACCGAAGCTGGGGAGGTCGGGTGGGTCCGTGTGGATGAACATCATATACCACTCCTAGAACTACTGCTACAGGTGAGTAACCTGTGTTTCTAGGGATGTGGATATGATGTTCTAGCCACACTTTCTGGCAGACTCCTAGCAGTTCGGGAGAAGGGAGGCAAGTCGCACACCTTTTACTTAGGGAACAGAGACTGGAGAACTGAGGCCCCAAAACTAGCATCTTGGCATGACTCGAGGTCAATGTGGTAATGGGAAATGAAGGTGTGTGCTGACTTACAGATAGCAGACCTGCAGATTTCCTGGATAGGGACGTACCTAGAAACAGCCACTGACGCAGCGGTATGGCAGGTGGAATGAGCCCTTAGCCCTCCGGGAGGCTCCCTACCCACCAACCTATAGCAGAGATCAATGCAGGAAGTGAACAACCCGTCAGTCATCCACTTTACTGCAGGTCTGACAGGTGAGGCTTCGGTGTAGGTGACAAATAGCTGGCAAACCTCTCCCTGAACTCCAGCCATGCGCTCTTTGTAATAAGCGAGTGCTTGCCTCAGGTCCAGAGTATGGAGCCTGTGTTCGGCCTCCAAGGTGCGATTTGGGAAGAACACTAGAAGAGTTATCACCTGGTTCAGGTGAAACTCCTACATAACCTTCAGGAGAAATTTGTCCCTGTGGAAGACCAATTAAGGAGATGCCACAGAGAGCACCTGGAGCTCACTGACCCTTCTGGCTGACGTGATGGCCACTAGGAAGGTGGTCTTCCACGACAGGTGTGACATCTCACACCTCTGCACTGGTTCGAATGGCTTGCCCATAAGCTTTGCCAAAACCAGCAACAGATCCCACGGTGGTGGTTGTTCATGTACAGGATGGGATACGTGATCTAAGCCTTTGAAAAAGCACCAGACCACTGTCTCCTGCACCACTGACCAGCCGAGCCCGGTAAGCAGAGACGGCTGCCAAGTGCACCTTAAGGGTCGTCAACCAAAGTTCCCCCTGGGAGAGAGACCACAGGTAGTCTAAAATGCTAGCTACTGGACAGGTCGAAGGGTCCAACCACTTGCCCTGACACCAAATGGAGAATCTTTTCCATTTGAAGGCATAGCATTTCCTGGTCGATTCCTTTCTAGATGCCTTCACGACAGTGAGGACATCTTCAGAGAGATCCAAAGCCTGGAACTCTAGCCGCTCAGGAACCAGGCTGTCAAGTGCAGGGATTGAAGGTCCGGGTGGTGTACCTTCCCCGATCGATAAAGAGCAGGTCCAGGCGTACTGGAAGATGCCTCAGGAGCCTGTTGCTGAGGCTGAGGAGATCAGGGTACCAGAACTGGTGGGGCCAGTCCAGAGCCCCCAGGATCACCTGTGCCTTGTTCCTCCTGACCTTGAGTAACACCTTGTGGATCAAGGGAAGTGGAGGGAAGGCACAGAAGAGGCCTGGGGTCCAAGGTTTCGAGAAGGCAGCATTCCCTGCTGGGGGGGAGAGGCAAAAAAAAAAAAAAAAAAAACAGCCTCAACTTTACGTTCTCCCTGGAGGTGAACAGGTCCACCTAAGGAGTGCCCCACTGGGAGAACAGACTGTGAACTACCTCCGGATGGAGAGACCACTTTTAAGACGCCTCGCCCACCAGCTGAAGGCATCCACCAGCTAAATGGAGCTTCCTGCCACATGAATGGCTAGGAGATTCCCCTCCAGGCTGCACACGAGAGTCCAAATGCGGAGGGCTTCCTTGCATAGCGGCAGGGAGTACGGTCTGCCTTGTTTGTTGAGGTAGTACACGGTCGTGGTGTTGTTCGTCTGGACTTGAAACACTTGACCCCCAACAAATGGAGCGAAGGCAGTCAGCGCCAGCTGGACTGCTCGGAGCTCCAGCAGGATGATGTGGCATCCGGATTCCTGGGGGTCCAGCGCCCGTGGACTCTGTGTTCCCCCAGATGGGCAACCCAGCCCATGAGAGAGGTGTCAGTTGTCAGGATAACTGTCGGCTCGGGGTGGACAAATGGGATCCCATTCTGCAGATGCTCTGGAACAAGCCACCACTGGAGGATGTCCCACATCTTCTGGGTCACAGTGACCAGCTGGTCAAAGTGACCTTTGTACTGAGACCACTGGCTGGCCAGCTCCCACTGCAGGGAGCACATATGCCAACAGGCCCATTGGACCACGCTGGTGCAGGCTGCCATGTAACCCAGAAGGCCCAGGAAATCCTGAGCAGGGCATAAGTGCCCAACCAGAAATTATAGGGCAAAGGAGGAGAGAACCTCCGCCCTGTCCGCCAGGAGCAGAGCTGTGGCACAAGTTGAACTCTGCCCTGATGAAGCTGATCACCTGCGAGGGCACAAGTTCTGACTTGGCCCTGGTGACCAGGAGGCCAAGGTCAATGCAGGTGCAGAGGGCCAGATCCCTGGACCACTTCACCTCCTGCTTGGAGGGACCTGCTATCAGCCAGTCATCCAGGTAGGGGGTGCACTCGGACCCTTCAGCACCTCAGGTAAGCTGCCACCACTGCTATGCATTTGATGAAGACCCTGGGGTCCGAGGAGAGGCCGAAAGGCATGGTTTGGAACTTGTAAAGGGTTCTCTTGGCTCAGAAGCAGAGCAACATGGATGGATCGGGGCATGAAACACCACATCCTGAAGATCCAGAGAGCAAAACCACATGTTTTGCTCCAGAGGTGGTATGATCTGAGACAGAGTTACCATCCTGAAGGTGCGGGACCTGAGGAATTGGTTCAGGTCGTGCAGATCTAGAATGGGGTGCCAGCCCCCCATCCGTTCTGGCACCAGGAAGTACCTGGAGACAAAACCTGGGCATTTCCGGAGAATCCGCAACTCTGACCATGACCTCCTTGTAGAGGAGCTGGGCTATGTCGTCTCAAAGAGCCAAATGAGTGTCTATGGATAACAAGTCCTCCTGTGGGATGCGGGCTCGGCTCAGAGGGTACTGCTCAAATTCCAGAGGCAGACCCTGACCGACCTCTTCCAGAACCCACCTGTCCATGGTAACAGCGTACCAGCTGGAAAGGAAGTGGCAGAGCTGACCCCCCACAGGAGGACCCAGAGGAGTTGTGACGGGCATGAGGAAGGCACCCCTCATCCCATCACTGAGCAGGCTTGGACGAGGAGGACCCGGCAGAGGGGCCACTGGGTCCCTTACCTCTAGGCTTTTGGACCACTGAGGCCACGGACTTGGCCGGAGGACACCAGGATAGTCTGCTGGCTAGACTGATGCTGGGTTGGTTTTGCTGCAGGAGTAGAGGACCGAAAGGGCTTACGCTTCTGCTGCTTGGAGCCCTTGGGGTCCTTCTGGGCAGATGTCACAGACTCCAGGGTGGCACTGGACTTTTCAATGCGCTGGAGGTGACCCTCCAACACCAGGCCCAGATAGGTCAGTGCCTAAGAATGGTACATCCGCCAGCTTGTGCTGGGTGTCTGCCGTGAAGGTAGAGATCTGCAGCCAAGCCCTACGGTGCATGGCAACCGCGGCAGCCACTGAGCAGGCACAGGAATCTCCAATATCCAGAGCCATCTGAAGTTGCTGTTTGGCACCAGTATGACCATGGTCCTAGACCAGTTTGAACATAGTCTGAAGGTCCGCAGGAAGATGAGGAATCACCTCATCCAGAGAGCCCAAGAGGGCACAGGAGACGTATGCCATCACAATGGCTGAGCTAGTCTGGCAGAGGCCGAGCGAGGAAGCAATATAGATCTTTTTAACAGAGTGGTCCAAATTCTTGGGACTCCTTATCCGGTGGTCTAGCAACGTCCCCCTTATTGCCCGAGCACCTGAACACAGAGTCAGCCACCAACCCCTCAGCCGAGGGATGCTCTGTGAACACTGAAAGGGGATCGATGGGCACAGAGCACTTGCAGGCCATCTGGGCTGAGGGTGCAGGGGAAGAGGCGGGGTGCTGTCAGATCTCCAGGGCCGGACCAAGAATAGCCTTGGCCACTGGGAAGACCTCCGTCAGAGAGCCCCCTTTATCCAGAATTTCTGTAAGGGGGTAACAAGCCCGTTTTTGAACGGGCTCCAGTTTCATCCCCATGGACTCAGAGATGAGGCAAGAATGCCCATGAATTAAGTGGGGCCTTTATCCATCGACTCCATACCCAATGGACGGGAGTACAAAGAGGAATCCTTGGACTCCAAGGAGTCCGCGTAAAGCAGGCGATCACTCAAATTGCCCTCGACCTGCTGCGGGCGGTCAGGTGTGAGAGTAACCAACATCCAATGGGGAAGCCCCTCAGCCGACCGAAAATCCTTGGATGGAGCCCCGGTCAATGGCTGCTGGGCGGCGGCACCACCACCACCACCACGATCGGTGGAGATGCCAGCTTCGGCCAGGCCAAAACAGTCTGGACTGGCTCCACTGTGGGAGGGATGATGTCGACTGGCCCCAACGAGGGCACTGGCCTTTCGGGCGACAGCCAGGTGATGGCTGGGGTGGTAGCCAGCTTCAGCCTGGTCAACACTAACTGTTGCCACATAAGGTCTTCGCAGCATTGATGCAACTTGCGCCAAAGCATCTCCTCACCCGAGGAGGACGAAGACGAATACCAGTGGTGCCGCTTCCCACGGTGCTGAGAGTGAGACCGCCGACGCTGGTGGGACCTGCTCAACCCAGAGGATGTAGATGACAGAGACCTCGACCATCGGTGGTGCCGATGAGGCCCTCAGAGGGAGCGGGGAAAACCCGCGGTTCCTCCTGGTCTAGGCTGGTGACCAGAGGGGCCAACTCAGCTGGCTGCGCTGCCCCTTCAGTGGTCACCGGCAGGACTGAGGTCCTGAAAAGAGAGTTATCAGCCTTTTCAGATGATTACCAGTTGACAGGGTCGAGAAAAATCTCGGCCGCATCATCGCCAGCATCTTAGCCAACTGGCCCGGAGTTTCGTGAAGCCGGGCGGCTCTACGGTACATGATTTTGACCAAGTCATAACCGAAGATTCCTGACAGCGGGAACATTCATGCTTCCAAGATCGTCGATGATGAGTCTTCTCTTTAACCTTCTTGGACTCCTCATTGCTTGAGCGGGAACTATGCGATTCGGAAGGGCCCTATCCCTTGGTCAGGAGGCACTGACACAGCTCCTTGAAGGAGGTCGAATAAGTGGAGCCAAACTGGAGCAGAACGAAAGCCGAAGCAGAAGAGAACTGAGTGACGGCCTGGGCCGCCTCCTCCTTGAAGGCCTCTGGTTGCTCCAACTGCTCGGCGAACCCCACAGCTGCAGAGACAACCCAATGGGTAACCTTAGATTTGACCGGCGGATAACGTTTCTCCGGGTGGCCCAACTTCATGCAGGCAGCGTGGTCCTCCAGGGCTGTCGGGTGAAATGGCCGACAAAAGTCACAGGCCTGTGGATCGTGATCGTGGGCTCAGATAGACACGAGGCGCGTGGGGGGTGCGGTGACGACATTTCTGGTCTGCATGGGCACAGCTGGAATCCAGGCAAGGATTTATCCTCCACTGTGGTCACATTTGAAGATCGAGCTGAAGATGAAACTTAAATGAGTTTCAGTTTACGTTTTGTAAGTAAATCTGAAGATTTAAGCACCAGGGCCTACTCAACATGGGAGCGGTAAGGAGGGAGCCTGCTTCTTCCAGCGGAAAGGAAGATCTGGTATCATGGGGTGGAGCCAAGGGAGATACCACCCGAATGGGTGGGAGGAGCCAGCTTGAAGACATTTCCGGCAAGTCTTAAAAGGTAAAGGCAACTGCCAGAAAGTGTGGATAGAACATCATATTTTATTTATTTGTTTTTGTTTACCAGGTAAGCACACTAGACAACTAAGTGCCTATTTTCAGGTGCGACCCGGGAGATTACAAAGGTACATTCAAGAACATCAGGCAAAACAAGAATAAGGTACAATCAGGAGCATCAAGGAAAGCAAGGCAATACAAGTAACATACCAGGGCAGCAACGCCCTGAGGGATAGGGGAAGCAGGTAAAACGATTAGTACAATTTGGAATAGGAGAGACCAAAGGCAAAAACATGATGATAAGGCAGTAACGTACACAAAAATGAGCAGCACGACCAAAGTAGACCCAACACAATCAAATTCTTCTGGCAGCTGCAAGCTCACTCATGAGTAGGGCACTGCATTTCCCTACATCTGTCCCTGTAATCTGAACCCTAGCTGTTGCATTAACAAAATTCAAAGACTATATATATTATATATGTATATACATATGCATGGTGTTGCTATAAATAAATCAGATACATTTGTTCTTACAGAACAAGTTGTGAGGTACTGTTACGTTTATTCATTTAACCTGTAATGGCACTGTATACAAGACAAGGTTTATAAGGCCAACAAATGCATACTGCAGGTCTTGAAGCATCTTGTCGTATAATGTGGATTAAAATTTAGAGCATTATGTGACAGAGAATACACTATCACAACTTTAACTTTTAGATACATGTCTACCCTGAGTAAGTGTCAACCGACGATCCCGAAATGGTGTTGGTAACTCTGGTTATTGTTTTGACTCAGTATAATAAACATTCCTAAACAACTGGTGAGTCCCTTTGAACACCATCTACCCCGTGCTCAGTTTTCCCCACTTGGAAATCATAATCCTCACTTTATGACATCTCCAGAGCTTCTGCAAGCGGGACTCTTGGGAAACACTAGATGGACTGTGCAGGTCTTTTTCAGTCAGTCACTATTCTATATTACATCATAATCTGCTACGGAGGAAGTGACTGATATCCACGGCAGAGGAATTATAACTTCAGGTGGAGAATAAGCAGCCAGAACAGATGAAGCCTAAGACAAAAAGAATCTGGTTTTCCATGCAAATATCCTTCATAATAAAAACCAAGGGACAGAGAAACAGAAAATCCAGTAACTACAGAGTTGTATCTAATTATGTCTTCAAAAGTTTCCGAGGCGTCAGTTGCTCTTTTAAGCTTTCACAACACTGATACACAAGTATGAATATGCTGGATAGCATACCTGTAAGAATCTTGTCGACTTCATTCACTACAAACTTGGCGTTTTCCTTTGTGAAACACATGGGTGGCTTGAATTTCAGAATGTTTCTGTAGGGGCCATCAGCGCTAAGAAGGATGCGTTTTTCTTTTAGTCTGTGGAGAGGGGAGGAGAGTTCAAAATTAGACTGCAGACATCAAACTAAATTGTAGCTACATTTAGGCAAAATATGCAATTTCCTTTTACAGTCACCACCCTCCATCAAACCCCAGGTTTCTATTAACTATCATTTCTGGTTTTTTGAGGTTAATATATACACAAATCTTTTCTGTATAAGCTATATAGATAAAGCCCAGTCTCTGAAGCCATCAAATCCCAAAAAAAAAAACATCAGTTCATCGATGCAGACATCACCATAGCTGTTTCTGCTGTGTAAGGGCATTAACTTGTGATAAAAGTTTACTGGATTGGAGTTCAGTGTTATAATATCATTAAATGCCCACTTTTGGATGATTCCCACCCCCACCAAATAAAGATGTAAAAAGACAATCAGTCGGTATATGGTGTTCAACTGCCCACTGTTAGATGTTCTAAATCAATGCACATTAAATAACAGAAAGTGGGAATGAAAAAAAAAAAAAGAAAAAGGCATTTTGAGCTAGCAGCTATTATTTCGTTGACACCTGCCCGAATTTTAGAACGCCATCAGAAATTCTTAACCACACACTAAGAAAACAAAAAACACATGCTGGCTTGCTGAAGCACAGAGACCAAAACAAATTTATTACCCCCTTATACTTTGCTCCCCTTCCCTTCTCATGACCTGCTTCAATTTTACAGTCCGTTAAAGCCTGAGGTGGAAATCTGAGGTCATGTTACTTTGGGATGCATCAGCAGGTTTTTCAGCGCAGAAAGCACGCTGTGCTGGATGAAGTTTTGGACTGTGCCTCCGCTTCTGCACTGGGCAGCAGAAACGTCCACCATTTAGGTGGGAATGTTTGATTGTCTGTCTGCTCCTGTGGGTCAGAGATGGTGACAACAGGCATGTTTGCCACACTGGTCAGTGTTCAGATGTCTGACTGCTGCTACACAGGGCAGCAGGAAGATTCACTGTGGTGGTGGAGGGATCGATCGTTTGTCTGCTCCTGCAGGAGGCAGTAGCAAGATCCACCATACTGGCAGGAGTGTTGGATTGTCTGTACTCTCCTGTGAAGGGGGGGGGGCACAGGGAGGAGGACCGCCATGCCAACAGAAGTATAGGGATAGCCACACATTTACTCAGGGCAACACTAAAAACATGCAGTATGTACAAAAGTTCAGCACTAGTCATGGCACAGCCTGTTTCAGACTGTGACAGTATAAAAAAAACAGAAAGCACTGAAAATGTATGTGGAAATGGGCTAACTGGAGAACAATGGGTACAGTGCTATTTTGCTGTAGTTTTAGTGTGTTCCCAACATTAATGAACTCCTCCTTCCCAGAGGCAGCTGCAGAACAAAAAGGTTGGCTACTTAAATCGGTAACAGTGGAACTGTAAGCCACTGGCGTTAAGACCACTCAAACTTTTACCTAGCTGGGGCATCCATGGTAATGCTCATCAGCACCACCTTTATAACATGGGTAGCTCCACACCTTCTCAGTTTCCAGACAGAGATAAAACTAGAGTTGTGCCATACTGATAGGAATGGGTGACCAGAATCTTGATCAACCCAACGGACTGGTGAGACTCATTAGCGATACCCCACTTGGAGAACTGTCTCATTTTGGAGGAGGATGCACCTTAGAAAAGACGGGTAGAGGCAGTCCAGAGGAATGCAACTAAAATAGTGCTGGGTTGCAGAAGAAGCCCTACAAGGAGAGACTGAGGGATCTCAACATGTGCACCCTGGAACAGAGGAGAGGGATGGGTGACATGACAGAGACCTACAAGTACCTCACAGAGGTGAACAAAGTGTAGGAGGGAAGTCTCCAAATTAGAAGCACAAGGACCAAGGGGGCATAGGATAGAGCTAGAGGAGGAAAGAGTTTAAGAGAGATTGTAGATACTATTTTTTCACTGAAGGGTGATAGGTGCCAGGAACAGATTGCTAGTTTAAGTGGTGGATGCAAAAACAGGGAAACGGGGCGGCAGCATCAAACATACACGGGATAAACATAGGTGCGTAACACAAAACTGGCAGGGAGGACGGAAGGTTACAGAGACCAATTAGGGTCTGCAGAGACAGATTAGGCAGGGAACATCGGGGCAGACTGGGTGTCTGCCCCAAGCGGTCCTTTTCTGACAACACATTTTATGTTTCTGTGTTTCAGGGATGTAGATGCAGAAGTCCTTTAAAGAAGCTGCTGGACACCTCCAACTGGGCAACAGTCTTAGCCTCCAAGAGGGCATGAATGACAGAAATGGCTGAAATAGACATCTTTACGGAAGAGCACTGAAGGCCAGAGTACAACAGAGATAGGGGGTAGTCAAACAGGCTCAGGAGTGGACTCTCAAAATGATCCAGAAATCGAGTAGTGCACAAAATACTGAAGCATTTCCATTTCAGGTAATCTGTTCCGGAGAATGCTTATGAGACCACCAGCAAAATGAAACCACCTGGGATACCCCAAAGCAAGACAGTTCTACATTTTCAGGAACCAGGTGTGAAGCTGCAGGAACCGAAGGTCAAAGTGCAACAAACTGTCCCAGTCCTGGAACAGGAGCCCTGCTCACATAAAAAGTGGGGTAGAAGATTCCATCACAAGCTGTCAGACCAAAAGGTACCAAATATGTCTGGGCCAGAAAGGGGCCACAAGTATTGGAGTGTTACCATCTGTCCAAATCTTGACCAATACCTGCTGAAGCAGGTTTGGAAGAAAGATGTTGAAAAGCCTCCCCTTCCAGGAGAAGGACAAAGCATCTCACCAAGAACCCCAGGCCCTGGAGTGAGCTGGCATAACTGTAACAGTTCTCTGTTGTGTGGGGATGCAAAAAGTTCCAACTCTGTATAATCCCATTAGCCAGAGAGATCTATGATCACACAGTCCAAGAGTTCACACTTGTGGTCCTAAGCTAATGTTGATGTGGTGAGACAACTGATGGGGACCACACATCCTGGGTCTTTAAAGTACCCAGGTGGGTCCCCTACCCTATTCTTGAGGCATCTGTGACAAAGATCTCCTGAGTGGAAAGATAAAGAAATAGGTACCCCCTAAAAAGATGAGAGTGGTCTTACCCCAACAGAGGGTCCTGCGTAAGGGGGCTGTGACCATAAAAGGGTGATCCAGGAGTTGGTTAGCCTAGGTCCACTTGGCATGGAGTATTCAATTGGGAATACGGGGACGTGGTCCATGTGAACAAGCACAATGGTTGCAGCCAGAAGGCCCAGGAGACAAAGCCTGGACCCTGTACGGACTCTGGAGCTGGAGGAGACCAATGTCTTCTGAGCAATCAGTGCTGGCAGAAGATTCCAGGACTGCTTGAGCCTGAACTGTGGCCAGAATAGCACCTGTGAACTAAAGGCACTGGCACGGAACCAGGACAGATTAGTTTGTTGACCAGGATGCCCAGCTGGTTGAAGAACAAGGAAATCTGTTGCAAAGTCTCTACTGCTGCTTCCCTAGACAATGCCCTGAGAAGCCAATCATCCAGGTAAGGAAAGAAATAGTGTTTCCGTATATAAGGTCGTGACTACAACAGCGAAGCATGCCGTGAAGACCCAGGATACCAAGGACAAACCGAAGAGCAAAGACAAAAAACTGGTAGTTTGGGCTCTTCAAAAGGAAGCACAGGTATGGTTGATGGCTGCACTAGATCTAGATGTGCAGATTAGCATCATAGATGCCCAGAGTGCAAATCCAATCCCCCTGTGAAAGCAGAGGAAGGAGAAAATGAAGAGATACCATGCAAAACATTTTATATGCAATGCATTTGTTCAGTATGCAAGGTATTTGTTCAAATCTTGGAGTTCCAAGACAGGGGTCAATCACTCATCTTCTTCGAGACAAGGAAATACTGGAAATAGAAACTCCAGTTCCATTTGTCCATGGGTAGAGGCCAACTAGCCCTTTTGTCCAAGAATGCACACACATTGGTCAGAAGAAATGAAAAATGTTCCAGGGAGTAATAATAAGGGCTGGAGGATGCATAGGACGAGGCACCATTAGTTCTAGTGCATGACCTCCCTGAAGAACATCTAGGACCTGTCTGACGTGATCGCCTGACATTTTGCCAGGAACAGGGAATCCTGCCATCCTCCTTAGCTCCTGGGGACAGAAGGCAGAGGTGGGGACCACCTGGACCATTTGGAGGTTTAACATGGGCACCTGAGGATTGTTCTATGGGGGCATCTGCCACTTTGACAGATGGGCTAGGACCCCAGGCATGGGAGGAGCAGAAGCAAAAAGTGACACTACATGCTCACGTGAGGGCTGGACAGCAAGGGACTTCAGGGAATGAGGAGTTATATTTGAAGACTAACTTCTTCAGAGTGAGCTCCACATCATTGCCAAATACTTTCTCGTCATGAAAAGTTAAGGGCAGACTGCTGAAGATCGCTGGCAAAACCAGCAACATGCAGCCAGGAATACCTGTGAAGGCAGATTCCAGATGCAGCAAAAGCAACCAAGGAAAGTGACAGATACTTATGGGCCTCCATGATGTGTGCTGCACACTGCTGAACTTCAGTTTTAGCACTGCCGTTGAGCAGCTCATCTATCACAGATCATCAGGATTTCCACAAACTATTTTTAATCATACAGGCCTGGTAATCAGCAATACAATGGCCTAATGGGGCAAAGCATAAATCTAATTGCCCCTAAACCCCCGACTGATTGACAGAGTAAAAGCCTATGGCACATTCATAAGGTAGAAAAAAAAATGGGCAGACTGGATGGGCCTTGTGGTCCTTAACTGCCGTCAACTACTATGTTTCTATGATTTTCTGGATTCCTTTTCAGGAGGTAAAGTGCTCATGTGACAGTGTTTTAGAGGAAACATGAGGAAGAATTTCTTCACAGAATGGGTGGTGGACAAGTGGAACACCCTGCCAGAGGAAGTGGTGGGGGCTGAAACAATCACGGGATTTAAGAATGCATGGGATAGACAAAAACTGATTTAGTAGTTGCCGTATTGGTCCTTGCAAGAATAGATCCAGAAGCAAATGATTTGATACCTTTTAATGGACCAACATAGATGTAACAACAAGAACAAAGTGCTCTAGCTTTCGGACCAACCAGTCACTGCCATGAGCTTCTGAAGAAGGACTGGTTGGTCCGAAAGCTAGAGCACTTTGTTCTTGTTGTTACATCTATGTTGGTCCATTAAAAGGTATCAAATCATTTGCTTTGGGATAGACAAAGGAATTCTAGAGGTCAGGGGTAAGGGGCAACAGACTTCTAGGAAAACAAACTGAACTTACAAGCTCAAATGGGCAGACTGGGTGGGCCATAGACCCTTATCTGCCGACACTGTCTATGTATCTATGTGACAGGAAGCCCTAGACTAGTCATGATGATACCATAATGATTACGGAGTCAATTTCAGGTTGGTTTGTATAAAAAGCCTTGGTACAAGGGGCCAGATCTAGTTTGTCTGCCTTACGTGGGACAGCCCATAATGTATTGGGCATGTGCAGGCAGCCCTAGTGGTATCCTCCAAAGCAGGATAAATGCTCAATGAAGGAGACATGCAGACATCCAGGAATTCAAACAGATTTCTCTTAGAAGAATCCTCTTCTTCAGTAGCAAAGCCTAGCTTGTCCTGTAGGATGTATAGCAGTCTAAAAGGAGGAATCCTCAGGAGACCTGGGAGTATAATATACCACAGTGTCTTTACTACAGGACACAGTCAAACTAGAGTCAAACACATCAAACAGGTTGCTTGTCCTCAAAACACATTCCTGCACATCCGGGTCGGTAATGTATACATCTTCCTCTCCCTTAGACTGAGCAGGTGGTGGAGGGACCACAGGCTGCTAAGGAAGCGGAGGAGGTGACACAGTGGCAGGGATCATAGATCCAAAAGCTCCTAAGTCCGACATCTAAGTAAGCAAAAAATAAAGCCCAAGCCAATTACATAGTACATAAGATACATAGACAGTGTCGGCAGATAAGGGCCTATGGCCCACCTAGTCTGCCCATTTGAGCTTGTAAGTTCAGTTTGTTTTCCTAGAAGTCTGTTTTCCCTTACCCCTGCCCTCTAGAATTCCTTTATGTCTATCCCATGCATTCTTAAATCCCGTGATTGTTTCAGCCCCCACCACTTCCTCTGGCAGAATGTTCCACTTGTCCACCACCCGTTCTGTGAAGAAATTCTTTCTCATGTTTCCTCTGAATCGTCCTCCTCCAACTTCATCCCATGCCCTCTAGTCCTGAAACATCTTTTTCGCTTAAAAATAGTGTTTTCCTGCACCCTGTTCCTCCCTGTAAGATACTTGTATGTCTCTATCATATCCCTCTCCCTCCTCTCCTCCAGGAGTACATGTTCAGTTCCTTCAACCTGTCTTCATAGGACTTGTGATGCAACCCATGCACCATCTTTGTTGCCCTCCTCTGAACCTTCTCTACCCTGTCTATGTCCTTACGTAGGTATGGTCTCCAGAACTGTACATGTACTCCAGGTGGGGCTCACCTAGTGTCTTGTATAGCAGAATTATGACCTCCCTTTCCCTGCTGGTGATGCCCCTGCCTATACATCCCAGCATCCTATTTGCTTTACCTGATGCCTTGTCACACTGTTTCTACCTTGAGGTCATCAGAGATGACAACCCCAAGATCCTTTCCTGCTTGGTGCATGCTATATCCTCCCCCCCCAACTGATATATTGTGCCAGGGTTTTGTGCCCTGTATGCATTATCTTGCACTTCTTTGCATTGAATTTCAACTGCCAAACCCTTGACCATTCTTCAAGTTTCTGCAGGTCCTTCTCATTCTGTCTACACCCTCTGGTGTGTCTACTCTGTTACAGAGCTTTGTGTCATCAGCGAACAGTGAAATTCTGCCTTCTAGATCCTGTGCAATGTCACTGATGAAGATGTTGAATAGGACCGGTCCCAGCACTGATCCCTGTGGTACCCCACTGGTTACTCTTCCCTCTGTGGAGTGACAGCCATTTACCACCACCCTCTGTGTCCTGCCATCCAGCCAGTTACCTACCCACCACACTACTGTCCTGCCCACACCCATATTCCCCAGTTTGTGTAATAGTCTTCTATGTGGCACAGTGTCAAAGGCCTTGCTGAAGTCCAGATAGGCCATGTCCACTGCCCTCCCCTGATCCACCTCCCTAGTCACCCAGTCAAAAAATTCAATGAGGGTTGGTCTGACATGACCTCCCCCTGGTGAAACCATGCTGCCTTGGGTCCTGTAGTCCATTGACAACCAGATGTTCCACCAATCTCTCCTTCAGTAGTGCTTCCATGATCTTTCCCACTACCGAGGTGAGGCTGACTGGTCTGTAGTTCCCTGCTTCCTCTTTGTTCCCACTTTTGTATAAGGGGACTACATCTGCTGTCCTCCAGTCTTTGGGTACCTCCCTGTTTCCAGTGATTGGCTGAACAGGATAGCCAGAGGTTCAGCCACCACCTCTCTTAGTTCTTTAAGGACCCTGGGGTTGCACCCATCTGGCCCCATTGCTTTATCAGCTCTTATTACTTCCAGTTCTTCAGGACCCTTTCGTGTAAAGGGACTTGTGTCCATTTCTGCACCATTCTCACCCTTGTACTCCCTTCAGACCCATTACCCCTCTTCCTTAGGTAAAGGCTGAGCAGAAATACCTGTTCAATATGTCAGCTTTATTGTTGTCATCCTCCACGTGGCTCCCATCCTCCCCTTCAGTCTCACTATCCCTCCCTTTGTCTTTCTTTTTCACTTATGTACCTGTAAAAGGTTTTGTCCCTTTACCCACTGATTTTGCAATGTGTTCTTCTGTCTGAGCTTTGGCTTCCCTTACTGACTTCCTGCCTCCTTTGTTTCTCCTGGTACTTCTCCCTATCCCCTTCTGCCTGTGTCTTTTTGTATTGCCTGAATGCAATCTTTTTGGCTTTCACTTTCTTTGCTACCTCTTTGGAAAACCATAATGGTCTCCTCTTCCTTTTCCTCTTGCCAACCTGCTTAATGCATAATTCTGTTGTTCTTATAATCCCCATTTTAAATACTGCCCACTGTTCCTCAACCCCTGATTCCTGTCCCATTCCCCTTAATGCCTCTTTCAAGTATCTCCCCATTTTCCCAAAGTCTGCCCCCCTAAAATCCAGGATACGTGTTTTTGTGTGGTTTGGTTCTGATCTTTCTGTGATTTCAAACCACAATGACTGGTGGTCACTGTTACCCAGGTGCTCCCCCACTGTTACCCCCATCACACTGTCCCTGTTTGTGAGCACAAGGTCCAGTATTGCCTTCTGCAGAGTTGGTTCCATGACCAGTTGCTTGAGGAAGGCACCCTGAAGGGAGTCCAGGATAAATCTGCTCCTAGTTGATGCTGCTGCTGGGATGCTCCAGTCCACGTCTGGTAGATTGAAGTCTCCAACCAGTACTACCCACTTCTTGTTCGCTATCCTTGGATGGCTAGCATCATTCTATCTGTTTCTTCCTCCTGGGCTGGTGGTCTATAGACCACACCTGTGCGGATGGCTGGCCCCATTTTCCTTTCCAGCTTAACCCACAGTATCTCTCCCCATTTTGTTCCTCCTGGATCTGTGTGGCCCTTATGTCATTTTCACATACAGTGCCACTCCTCCTCCCTTCCTGCCTGCTCTGTCTCTTCTGAATATGTTGTAGCCAGGTATGGCCATCTCCCAGTCATGGTTATCATTACACCAGGTTTCAGTGATGGCCACAATGTCCAGGTCTGACTGTACCATGACAGCCTCCAGATCTTCCATCTTGTTGCTAAGGCTCCTGGCATTTGCAACATGGCTTTCCATGATTTGACCTCCCTAGACTGCTTCACTGTTCTACTCCAGCCCCTTCCTTGGTTGTCATTTATCCCTGGTTCTCCTTGCTGTTTGCCCTTCTGCTGAATTTTGCCCCTTTTCTGCTTATCCACCTTTTGGACACTAATCTCCATCTTTTGCACACTGCTTTGCAGAGATAGCCACTCCACTGGTTCCACTACTAGCTGTGGGGGGTGAGCAAGTAGGTACCGTCCTTGCTGGCCTGCCACCCCCCTTTGCTAATGTAATCAGTAATCATCTGATCATGTAATCAGTAATCATGAAATAAAGACAATGACTGCAGAAAAAGAACATCAGTCTATTCCGTCTGCCTGTAATACCCCATCTTAACCCAAAGCCTTGTAGTCTATATGGAACTTCTGTCCAGACTACCTTGCCTGCATGTTCCCTGCCTTACTGCTACTCCCCTGAGTAACTATTACAGTAACTCTGTACCAGCAGTGCTTATAACCATTAATGGTTTTGGCACCTACCACCTTAGCCAGCAGACTATTCTACAGCTCAACCACTCCCTCTATAGCAAAACTTTCTAATATCTCTGAATCCCACCCCCCCGCCAGCTTTCACGCATGTCTATGTGCTCTAGATTTGCTATTCCTACTGAATAGTACCTCTCATTTTACCTTGTTCGTTCCTTTCAGTACTTGAAAGTCTCCATCATACCTCTCCTCACTCGTGTGACCTCCAGCGAGTACATGTTCGGTGCCCTTAACCATTCCTCTTATCTGCCCTGTTGGCCCGGAGTCATTTTGCTTACCCTATACTGCACTATCTCCAATCTGTCTTTGTCCTGCCTTAGGTGAGGACTCCAGAACTGGGCACACTACTCTAGAAGTGGCCTTGCAGCGATCAATGGAGAGGCAGTAATACCTCTTTCTTCCTGCTATCAAAGCCTCTCCCAATACACCTTTTGGTTCACCAGGATAATAGTCTGCTAGGTCCTCCTTGCCTAGGGTTTCCATCAGTTCACTCACAATGGAGGAAAAGCTGACGGGTCAATAGCTACCCAGGCCTTGTCCTCACCCTTATTGAGCAAAACTATGTCCAAACCTTTCAGTCTTTCAGAACCACCCTTGACTGAACTGAGCTACTGAACAGCCCTACCAGAGGTTCAGTTCCCTGAGCACCCTTTAATGCATCCCATCTGGCCCCAGGACCATATCTCTCTTCAGGGCTGCAAGCCCTTTTGTGACTGTTTAACTTGTAAATACCCTCTGCCTCATTTCTGGGTTCCCCCTTTCAGCACCCTTTATGCCACTCTGGCGAAGGTCCACAATCCTCCCTTGTGAATACTAAGCAGAAGTAGTTGTTAAGGACTTCTTTCTGCAAAAGGGGACATGGCTGCCGTCGAGGAGACATGTGGGTTTCCTCAGAGGCAGATCCAGCAGATCAAGCTGAAGACTTCGAGGTACTACACTATACTAATACTGTCTGCTTGCCCGTCTTCATTTTTACTACAGAAAGTTTTCCCGAAGCCATACAGCAGCATCTCCTCATGGCCTGGTTAAAGTCCTGGCAAATGGCACAGGATTTCACACCATGACAAGCCCCAAGCAGCAAACACAGAGTGTGAGCATCATCTCTGAATCTTCATACCCCACAGACAGAAGTAAAAACTGGGAGCGTTTCTGAAGTAGCCAATGGCATCATGCAACAGCAATAAAATAAAAAGTGCTACTTCAAAGACTGCAAATTAACAAAGGCATAGTCTTCGTGGAGATGAGCAGAGGACAGGAAGGGGGAGGACTGAGGTTGTATAGGACAGACCACAATATACAGGCAGTGCAGACATGAGTCGATGTGGGCTGGTCTAGCTAGGCAAAAGTTTCCATGTGGTTCGGACGTTGACTGCTTACAATTCCAATGGTGTGGCTCTGAGGAGGGAGACTGTCCTCAAAGAAGATCACAGCTGGTTTTCGGAAAGTACAGGTCAATCCAAGAATGGGCAAATGGGAACTGCATTACCTATGGATGCTCTGCAATATTCTGTCATTATGTATCAGATTCCAGAGTGCCTCCATGGGTTTCAATAGTACACTCTCAGAACTTCAGCTTGTGTGACTAATAAAACAGTGTCACGTGAACCAACTATAAAAGGCTGCACTTAGGTTCGTCTAGTGGTGTGGGGCCATGCATCATGCTACCACTTGGGAGTCTGGGCTTCATAAACAAGCCCCAGAATCCCACAACTGTGGGACATGAATGAACTGCAGAGGTAAGGCACTTGCATGCCCCCCCCCCCGATGATTACCGAATGCTACTGGTATGAGCTGTGAATGCAGCTGCTCACACATTCTTCTACTAGATGGAAGGGTGAAGCCAGGGCAGCCCTGATTTTAGGTAAGGGAAGATATTCATTGGACATGAAAAATTTACATAAACTGATTTGTCAGCGAACACCTTTATCAGTGCATAAATCTCACAATAACCCAAGGCTAAGGAAGGGCACTTATAAATGAAACAAGTTTTTTAAATAAATTTTACACAAGGGTCCATTGTATAATCGCAATAAGGCACTCCAGGACATGAGTAATTAAAGGACTGCCCACTTCTCACTTGGTTAAGCCACTCAACTGTGCTTTGTGACACACCACACAAGGCATAGGTAAATACCCCCCATAACCCACGCTATCATGCCTTCTTGCTCAATTATTATTTGTTTTGAAACACAAGGCCATTTATAGACGCGACGCCAGCTGAGGTAGTGGAAACTGCCACCAGGTAACTGGTTTAGAAATCATTTATCTGAATATTTTATCTCCCCATTACTTGATGGTCACTTGGGAGTTTTGTATCTGGAAATGTTTTTATACATGACTTGTCCTGACCACTGTACAGCGCCCTGAACCCCAGGGAACGGGCACTCAAATAAAATGTTACTTAGCCATATAATAAAGTACACGTACCTGTAGATAACATGCTGGGCTTCAGCAGTTGCTGGGGTTCGCTTTTGTCTGTCTTTCACCAGGTCCACTCCGACAAACAAACCAACACCCCTAAAACCAGGTCACAGTAAAAACTTTATTATAGTATTATATACTGAAGTCTAGCAAGATTTAGAAGATATGCTAATACAAAAACAGAATACTCTAAAAGGCATGAAGAGCTATTTAAGGTCTAAAATGTTTCTGTAATATGTCAATTTATAATACAATTAAGCAACAGGGCCTGGCAAAGAGGGCCTTAATGATCAGAAAATGCCCTGGAAGGGAGAATAAGTTCCCAAGGCCCAGCCAAGGGTGCTTACTAGCACTGGGCATTACCTGACTGGTAATGCCCTATACAGAGGACCTTAGTGCTATTGTAAGCTACAATAAATCTTAATGACACACATCTATTAAATATTTAGTGCTACTTTACTCTTGTCAGGGGGGTTACACTTATGATCAGAGTGTGTTCTCCTTCGCACTGCTGTAACAGGCTTGCAAAGCTCACCTGATGTCCCCAACAAGTGGATGCTTCTCCTTCTGTTCATTTAGCAGCTCAATTAGGTAGTTTCCTACTCCAGCGGCATTTCCCTGGAGGTCCTCCTTCTCGATCACATCCAGCACAGCCAATCCAACCGCACAAGACACTGGGTTTCCACCGAACTGAAAGCGGGAAGTGGAAGCAAAAAAGGTAAGGGCACAGCCCATCTTTACCAGCATTCTATGCAGGCAATTCTACACTAACTGGTGTGCAGTAGAGAAAACCCAAACTGGTGCTGCCCTTTATCTTTCAAATTAGGACACAGGTAATAATTACAGTGATACTGAAGCACTCCGGGCACACCAGCTGACTTGAGGAGTGTTTATCACAAATACGGTACTTATACGAACGCCGGCATCCTGACGTGGACAGTCCCACTCTGCAAGCTCTTTGCCTCCGCTAATGTCTGGTGGCTCTAATACCATGGGAATACTAATTATGCAAAGTTTAACAAGTTTTTAAAAACAGAATTCACTAATCATAACAAATTGGAAAAAGGAACACTTTATTGCAGAACATACCAAAGGTCAGCTGTAAACAGTAGAATGTCAACAGTAAAATTTGCATTCATTTCATTCATTTTATGCACCTCTAAAAGAAATAAAATCAATAGTCAGTTTATATTCAGGTACCATGGGTGGGGATGTGTTGGAGGGCGGGATCCTCCAGTGAAAAAAGGAAAAAGTCTCTGGCAGCTGATTTCTTCATGCATACAGATGCATCGTCATCCGGCATGGTTTCATATCACAAATGACCAAACAACATAGTCAAGCTGTATTGAGGTACCATGGACGGCGGGGCCGGAGACCCCCAAAAAGACAAGTAAAAGTTTCTGGCAGCCGAGTTTTTATCACAATGTGGTGGGGCGCGATGTAAAAGCAATTGTTTTACATGGATTTTTTTTTCTGTTGGGGGAGCAGATCCATGGTACCTAAATACAGCATGATACTGAAGTCTCAGTAGTTTGTGCTGTAAAATGGTGGAAATGTGTCTGTAGATGAAGCCAGTGGAAGGAGGTCAGAGTTAAAGTCATTTTTGTTTTTTCTTTGGGTGTTTCGCCCCCGGCCCACTGTAAAGTGCTTAAACTGTGGTACTGTGTGTGTTTAGGGAGGTCCAAGTAATTTTGATTTTCTTTCGGGGGCATGGTTTGCTTATTAATTTTAATGTGTAGTACTTAAACCGTGGAATTGTGTATGTAGGGTATTTATATAAGCTCTAAAAAAGTTACTTTTTTTTCTTTTGGGGGCTGGGTTTGATTATATTCATTTTATTGTGAAGTGCTTAAACCCATGGAGACAAATGTGCAGACACATTTGCTCAGCTCCGACCCCTGTTTTAGGCTGCAGTGCATGCATGGGAAAGTACCGTAGTTCTGTTAGGCAAACAAATCGCACGTGGTGTGCTTCAGTATCGCCATAATTATTACCAACTGAAATAATAATTAAAAAAAAAACTTACACTTTTACATTGATTAGGCAATTAACTTGCTGCAGAATCAAGAAAAAAAAAAGATTCATCTACATTTTTTTTCTCAGCTTACAAATTCTTTCATTTTCATTTTTTTCCCCTTAAGTATGGATTGTTCAGTAAATGAAAATGCCTGCTTACACTGCTTTATTCGGAAGCTGCCATTACCTTCTTGTTTCCCTTGCAATACATTTTCATGGAAAAAGGATACAAATAGTCTCATTATGATGTCACTACAGGGGAATTAGCAGGTAACTGCTTCAGGAATCCTTCCAGATGCACTCAGTGACCATCACACGGTCTACCACGTGCGTAAATTCCACCGCTCCAAAGCCTCATCAAACAAACATCCTCCTGTTCAGTTCCTTCAGGTCCTTGGACTTGTCCGCCGTCCATGAGGAATTAGCAGCAACTGACTGGTCTCCTATTTCCTCCGACTATTCAGTTGATTCTGCCCTCAGTTACTTTAAGACCAAAATTCTTAAATATCTGGGACCAGTACGCTCCAATCAGGAAAACCAGGGTCAGAAGCTTCCACCTCCCTTGGGTGTCAGCCAAACTGCTGGCCCGTCAGTGAGCTCATGACCTCGATTCAAGGTATACAAGGCCTCAGGCACCCATGTGGATCTGCTTAAATATCGAGCTCTCTGAAATGCCTGCACTAGGGCCATCAAACTTGCCAAAGCTGAATATTTCTCATCCACCTTCCAGGAGAACCTTAACTATCCCTGTAAGTTCTGGAAGGCAATCCATGCCCTATTCTCCCCACCCATGCCCAGTTCCCAGCCCCAGTCCTAAATGTAGGAGACACCACTATTTCAAACCCTCCTTCTGTGGCTATGGAATTCAAACATTTTCTTCACCACTTGTGCTTCCACCCTTCTATCCTCCCCTTCCCCCCAATCTCCTCCACTGCCATCACCCTACTCACCCACTTCTCCCTTCTGTTTCTCCTTACCTGTCTCTCCTGCTGACACACTGAAGGCTCTCCTAGCCCTTAACCCACATAAGGGTAAAAGCGCAGATGGGCTTGACCCTAAGCTCCTTCATCTCTCAGGCACTCGCCACTGCCTTTCTATTCACCTCCCTTCTAAATCTCTCCTCACTGGCCTCTGTCCCCGATGCCTGGAAGCTTGCCACAGTCATCCCCCTTCCCAAAGGCAGTAATTCCTCCAACCCAGGCAATTACCGCCCAATATACCTACTCCCAATCCTTGCCGAACTTCAATAGCACCTCATACTGGCATAGCTTTCTCCTTCCCTTGACTCCTCCTCCTTTCTTCACCCCCTTCCAGTCTGGTTTTCATAAGGCCCACTCCACCACACTCTCCCTTCTCCAGCTACTGATTCCATTCTCTCTCTAGCATGGATCAGGGCCACATCTCCTCTGCCATCTTTGTCAACTTGGCCAAAGCCTTCAACACTGTTGCCCACATCCTTCTCTTCAACAAGTTTGCAGCAGCTGGTCTCTCCGAAACTGCCACTAGCTGGTTCTGTTCCTGCCTTGTGGCCAGGTCCCTGCAGTCAAAATAGGCAGCCCCCCATCAATACCCAAGTCCTCAAGGGTCGGTCCTCGCCCATTACTCTTCTCAATATTCCTAAATAACCTACCTGCTGCCTGCTCCTCCACGGCTATTCACATGTATGTGTACGATACTGTTCTGTATACTTCCGGCACCGCCCCCTCTGATGTGGTGACCAGCTTCCAGCTGGACTTCAATAAAGTCCAACTCTGGTTTCGCTCAAACCAACTGTCCCTCAACGCCAGGAAAATGGTCTTCATGACCTCTGGCACAAGGCAAAAGCTCACCAGGTTTACTGCCACCCGAAACTTCCACATCCTCAAGGGGTCCATATCAGAGGATGTCACCTCCTTCAAATATCTCGGGCTCTGGCTTGACCGACACCTCGACTTTTCTAGACAGGTGGATGCCATCCACAAAAAAAAAAAAAAAATGCATCCCAAACTAGGTGCTCTGTACAGACACCATGGTTGCATCTCCCTACCAGCCCGCCAAGAAACTGTCCAGAAAATTATCCTTCCAATCTTTGACTTTGGTGACACAGTCTGTATAGTGCTGCCCCCAAGTCCGCCCTAATCAGACTGGACACTCTTCTCAACTCCTTTTGTCGGTTTGCTTTTGATTGTCCGCCTGTACACACCATTGTGACCTCAATACTGCTCTTTCCTTCCCCCCCCTCTTGGGGCCAGACCCCTTACCCACTGTTCCTCCCTAGTTGGGAAGTACTATCTCAGCTCCCCCCTCACCTCAACACCCTCCTCTCCACCCCTCCTCCTCCTCCCAGCTACTCTTTCCGTAACTCTGTCTACCGAACCCCTACCCTCCCTGCCCGATCGTTCACTTCAGGGCGGGCAGCCTTCTCTTACCACTTTCCTAAAATCTGGAATTCCCTTCCATTAGATATCTGCTCTGCCCCGTCCACTTGTTCATTGTTCTTTCTTGGCAATTACATTTCTCCATCCTGCATCTGCACCTGAACCACACTTCTTCATCCTGCAACTACACCTGACTCTCTTCCCAACAGCCCCCCACCCTTTTTTCTTTCAAAACCATGTCTAACTATTCCTTCCTATTTCCCTCCTCTTTCCTTTCTCCAGGCAACACGGTATCCCGTGACACTGGGTGGGTGTGCATCGAACAGTGTTCAGACTCTCGTGGGGTTCCGTTCCAGAGGTTTAAGGTTTGCCTCTCTCCCTTCTATCCTTATTCTCTCCTTTGCAATTTTCTTTCCTCCATCCTGCAATAGTGCCTGACCCAATTCCCAATAACCCCTCCCCACCCCTTCTGTCTTTCAACTGTTGAGGGCAGTAGTCTGTTGCCCTGACAATGACAGTTGGGTAATAACACACAAGGAGTTAGAAGAAAATCCACATTCAGGTCACAGTGAAACAAAATCGAATTCAGTCATTGCTTTATGCCTTTGTACCCCTTTCATTTTTAGGCTCCTTAGAAAAATTTTTAAGCATCACCCTGCAAATGTTAATTTCCTCTCGAGGCTACTCCTATTAGTTGTTATCGGCACAGGCACCAGAGGAAACAAAACACTGCAGCTGGACGTCATCTTCTGAAAAATAGGTTAATCAACTAACTTTGCAGATAAAGAAACTTTCTAACACTACAGTTGTGTTAAATATAGCAAACCATAATCAACAACCAAAAGGTGTTCAACCAGATTCAAAACACTAGCCGGCTCCATTTACTCCACTAATGCATCACAGTTTTATTTTATAGATTTCATGACTGTATTATCAAAAATAATGTACTGTAAACCCTGGGAGAGACAGACTAAATCATGGTGGGGACTTGCAATTAATTTTAACAGCTGAACTAAAGCCCATTTTAAGTGCAGAAGCGCTGCTTTGAAGAGCAGAAGCATGGCAACCCTCCAGCTGCTAGGGTCGCCACCTTTGGATGAGGTAAAAACCAGATGCTAAACCACACCCCAAACTCCGCCCCTGGCTCCACCCCATTTTTATGACTGGCGAGCATATCGCTCCTCCTCCAAAGCCATTTGTAATGTCTATTCCAACATTACTAGTGATAGGAAATCATTTTTATACTGTTATTTATTTATTCAGTTACTTTCATTCTTTAGCAACCAGGTTAACTCCCACAGGCCATATAGCCCATTTTACAGGAGTGACCCAGAAGCACAAGAAGGTTAAGCGACTTGCTCAGGGTCACACAGTATGTAAGTGGAGGATGTGGGAATCAAATTCAGGTCTGCTGGATGTGCCAATCTGATCCACAGCTTATTGTTCAGCCCTCTGTTAAACACTCCCATTTTCCTTTCCATGTTAGTCATGTATTCTGATGCTTTGACCAATTTTTGATAACTTAATTATCGATGCTTCTGGCACCTTTAATACTGCACTGTGTTCCCCTTTACCTCAGCAGCTACTGCTGTTTCTTTTCATATTTCTAAGACATTCCACAATTTCAGACACACCATTCCATGCTGTTTATCAGAATGTCCTGTAAAAGTGTAGCTAATATCACGGAATGTTCTGGTAATACAAACATGAGAGCAAATGCAGTGATAAAGGCAATAAAGGTTGGATTATTAATTTAACAAAAATGGGTCTAAAACATACCAAAATATAGGACAAACAAAAAGAAACACATGAGAGCATATAAAGATGTAAAAGCGGTTTCCTGTCATAGCAGTAAAAGACCATACTTAAAATTCAGAGTGGAAAAGATTAGATTCATTTACTGCTAATGATCTTAATGGCCATGCTTTACACCTCCCAGACAGACTGGTTTTACAAAGGCAGATCTGAATGACTGACATCAGGACTTCTTTGTAACCTGGACATGCAATGCAGCCAAAAGAGAGAATGATGTGGTACATCAGTTTTAAGAGTATGTGAGCACTCAAAATGGCCCAAAAACCGGACTACATTTAATCAAAACCGGATAAGGACCCTAAAAACCAGATAGGTGGCAACCCTACTAGCTGCTAGTTTTAATATTTACTGCAGATTATTGTTCCTACTGATTACTTTTATGCATGGACCCGGTTTGCTTGGATGCCCCCCAGCTATTTTAATTGATTTTTTATACTTCTTGCAACACCTTGAGCCAAGAACACCGCTGATCAAGCAAATAAAACTACTACTACTACTACACTTAATATTTAGCTGCCAAATGATGCACTTTGTTGTATACAGTCTGTCCTTACAACACAGAAGGGACTCTTAAAACAGCAGGCTGGCCTCTACTGAGGTTTAATAAAAACAAATTGTGAGCTTACAGTGTTGAAATATTCCATCCCAGAAGCTCCAAAGGCCTCTGCTATTTCTCTGGTTGTAACTACACAGGACATTGGATGGCCATTGCCAATCGGCTTCCCCATGGTGACAATGTCTGGAACGAAATCTTCTCCTTGCAGCTGAAAGGCCCAGAAATGCTTTCCGACACGGCCGAAGCCCACCTGCACTTCGTCGGCTATGAAAACTCCTCCTGTGTTATGCACATACCTGAAAACAAGAAGGAGAGTCCAATACCAGAAAACCCCCAAAGGATATCCCAGTAACAGCCCCTCCTGACAATACTGAAAGGCAGGAAGATCATGTCCAGCATAAGCTCATGTTAAGCAATAATGTACTACTACACTTCCATAAAGAATCCGTTTTGCAAAGGAGAATACATAAGATAATAAAACATTTCAGCATTGCAAATACTTTGTAAGCAAATCAAATATACCATGCCTCGCTACCTCCTAGTGCCTCACCATAAAATGAGTTTCGGCTCAGTGATGATGTTCCTGAACAAATAAATATACTGCATGTTTTTCCCTCCTCTGGTCCAACCAGTGGGACCTCCTTCCTCCCTTGCCACTGTCCCTCTTACAGACAACAAAATCCCCCCTCCAGTTACCTACTATCTACCAGACTACTTTGCCCAGTGCCCTGGTATCCCCTTGACTGCCCCTTGGAATAGGGTCCCTCCTTAAAGCACCTTCATCTGCATCCTGGCTACCAATGTTTCCTTGAGTTTCACCCTCCTCCCAAGTGAGCGTGCTCACAATGTCATTTATAGGTGTCGTCATAAAAGATCCAACCTACACTGACAAGCCCTCCACACCTGAAGCGTGCCAGGCCTCTCCTTACTGCACTGCCACCTAGGTGATAGTACTGCAGTGGGAGGCACATCTCACCCTCCTCGGATGAAGAGAGGATCCTTTAGGGCACCGCATCATCTCTTAGCTGACCCTCAAATGGCTTGAGATCACTCCCAAAGCCAGCTTACTGGTGTCACATTGTGTTATTTATACAGTGTGCGTCTATCAATTTTCTAAATTAATAAACACTGAAGAGAAAACTTCTATAAACAGCATTATTGTAGAGGTAGAGTGAAAATACTCAGCATGAAAAGAACATGATTAGATCAGGATAAGGATTATTACAGAAGACGATAGTATGTGAACTGAAGAAAGGGTAATAATTTTAAGTTCCAACCATGTACAAACAAGGTACATACTCTGCCACTTTCTGGAAGTAGCCTGCTGGGGGAATTACTTGACCTCCACAACTCTGCATGGATTCAGCAATAAACGCAGCAATCTATATGAAAGAAGATGAAGTAAGAGCATGTTCCTACATGTACCACCACTCAGGTGCTCACAAGATAAGCAAACAATACATTACAATACAGTTTAGTGCAACCTTGCCATAAGAAAGTGGTTATAAGTTCCCCTTCTTCCGATCCCCAAGGTTCTAACCTGTGTCATTTTATGATCCAGGCAATTTAGGCAAATAAAGAACTGATCATCTTTCATAAAATAAATATTCCCACCTCTCAACAGCACCACAATCTGTGTATACCACTAATACAAAATGAAAAAAAAAAAAGTTTGCAAAATAAAATGTGCATGCCCATCACAGAAAACACAACTTTTAATGGTGAGGTCTGGAACTTGGATCTGTCTTACTAAGATCCAATAATGAGACAAATAAAATAAAATTGTTCTGTTATGGCAGGGATGCACTGCACTGCTTAACAACACTGGCAACCTGAAAACAAGATAAGCATGTACCTCTCAACTCTGCGGGATGAATAAGCAGGGGTTAAATTGGGCATGAACCCACAAGAACTCATTTCCACCGCCTCTTAAAAAATTGTATGAGAGTTCCACCACCTCTCTCATCTTTCTCCACCGCTACCATTCGCGAGTTCCACCACCTACAAAATGATAGTTCCACCACCTTGAAATCCAGATGTGCCAGTTCCCCCATCTAAACAGTTCCAATTTAACCACTGCGAATGAAGGACAAATGACCAAAATTATCTAATGAGTAACGAAGTGTAAATGGAGTTTAAATTTATAATAAACAAATCTGAAAAATTATCTGTTGGCCATGTTTGTCCTTTGAACCCCTTATTCCATCCAAACAGTGACCCAAAAATTACATGTTGGGATTGTCACGTGTTTGGATGGGCTGTGACACAGCAGTTCCGGCAGTTTTGTGGAAATTTAGAAAAATACAGTACAGTACTTATTAGACCAGGGTTGGGACTGGCACTCTTTGGCTTGTGACAAAACAGTTCCAGCTGCTTTGTGTAAATTTACAAAAAATACAGTACTGATGGACCAGGGGTGGAGGGTGGATCTCATCACTTCAGCATGTGCCCCCATCAAAAAGTCACAAAACATTACTCCCTTCCCTTTCCACATGCATAGGACCACCCACCCCCCTTTTACCAAGGAGGGTGATGCTCCTTTTCTGTAATAATCCATGAAGGACCGTGCTAAGAAGAGGCAGCAGGAACTGAATCCAAACAATCATATCCCTCATAATCCTGGACAGCTGAGAGGCATGAATTACTACCTTGTCCACACAGAAGATTATGTAGTTAGGAAAGTATACTTGGCAATGCAGAGCTACAAGTCCTCTGCACAGATCCAGAGTTCCAGGAGATTTATGTGCTTGAGTCTACAGAGTATTCCAGGTGCCACTCACATTAAAATCTTTCAGATGGGTGCCCCATCCTAGGAGGGAGGCATCTGTTGCGAGTATAGTGGTAGGGGGTTGCTGGAGGAATTCCCTCTCCGAGGTTACCTTCTTCCTTCCACCACTCCAGTGTCTTTAACAAGGTTTTGTTAACAGGTATTTATTTGTACAGAGGGTCCCACCTCTGGGATCACTAGTCCCCTAGGTGATACTGAATATCTCCATCTGGAACCTGGCCCCTAGTATCACTGCAGTGGATGAGGCCATGTGCCACAGCAACCACAGAAAATCTCTTGCAGGTCTTAGCCGACCTGCCTTGAAGGATTCTGCTGCTGAAATCGGATTTGCTACCCTTGCTTGAGGAAACAATGCCTTCCCTCGTAGGGCATCTAGCTCAGCACCAATAAAATCCGGAACTTGAACTGGTTCTGTAACTTCTGAAAGTTTATCAGGAAGCCAGAGTCATCCAGTGTGTTCTGTGTCAGCAGTATAGAGGACTTTGCTTTCTGCTGTGTTTTTCCCCTGAGACCAGTCAGTTGTCCAGGGAGGGAAAGACCACCACCCTTTTCCTTCTCAAATGTGCCGATACCACAGCTAGGCACTTTGTAAATACTTTTGGAGCTGAGGTGAGGCCAAAAGAAGGGTTGTGAACTGGTATTGGCAGTTCCCTAGCCTGAACCTTGAGTACTTTTAGAGGCAGTATACAGCAGTGGTTTAAGGCTCTGAACTGCAAACCTGGAGACCTGGGTTTGAATCCCATGGCCCCCACTTGCATACTGTGTGGCACTGAGCAAGTCACTTAACTTCTTTGTGCTCCCAGGTCGCACTTGGAAACAAGTTTTGGCTTAGTGTCCCTTTCCTGGTTAAACAATTTCCCCTTTCCCTTACTTTCTGTGACTCAGCCTGACTGGCATGTAAAAGCAAGAATCTTTCAGATCCAGTAATCCCAACCAGTCTCCAATTTGTAGAGATGGCCATCACTGAGCTCAGTGTTACCATTTTGAATTTTTCTTTCTTCAAGTGTTTTTTTAGGTATCTCAGGCCTAAAATGGGATAAATCATGCCCCCATGCGACGTATCAGGGTCCGAGGGACACACCTTCCCTGGATTTCCCCCAAACTAATAGTATGCCTAAACGCCCGAGACAAGATGTGGAAAATCTACAAGTCTATGCTCCTCCCAGGTGACATCACTGCTTACAGCATGTTTCGTAACAAGTGCACCAAGGCCACCCAGCTAGCCAAAGCCGAATACTTTAACTACACCTTCAACGCCAATCTAAGTAGGCCATCTAAATTTTGAAAGTATCCACCCCCCATCAACAAATCCCACCTCTTCTGCTCTCAAATGGTACTCTTCTCTCAGACCCACTCGCGGTTGTCTTAGGAGTTCAACTCATACTTCACCACATGTGCTTCTACTCTCCTTGCCTCCCTGCCAGCTGTAGCACCACCACCCGCTATGCTAGAGCTACCAACACCCCGACTAAACACCTTCTACTTGGGAACATTTATTTAATTTTTGTTTACCGGGTAGGTGCACTAGCCAAAAGACTATTTTCAGGCATGACCCGGGAGGGTACAGAGACAAACTTCAGCAGAAACATATTTGTACATAATACAAGTTGCATGTAAATGTTTGAACAATTTACAGCAGTGAATAGGACAAAAAAACAATACAATATTTAAGTTTACATGTAAGAGACTGCAATCAGGTCATTTTCAAAGTGACTGAGCAGTATACAAACAGTGATGAATAAAGTGCTGTGACAGCAAGCAGTACCCAGGCAGAGTTTGGTGAAGGGGATACAGAGAAAGGTGGAGAGAAGAAGGCAATAGTTTCGAAGTGGCAGGTATGGTGTGGTAAAGTGCAGGTTACCCAGTAAGGTTTAGCTGGTGATGGAAGAGGAGGGCTGTGCAGTTAAAGCGAGAAAGTACAACAGAAAAAACTACCAGAAGGGAAAAGTAAATGGAAGAATAAGATACGAGAAATTAGGAAATGAGACTGAAAAAGTGCTCCCTGTTGGAGTAGACCCCAGGCTACCAGAGAACAAACAGAGGGGTGGGATTTGAGAGTTTGGGCTATGGAGGTCTGAAGCAGAAGCATACACAGGAGAGGAGATAGTGGTGTAGTTCTCTCTTAAAGGAGATGTGGGATGCAGTTTGACGTAGAGTTAAAGGGAGTGTGTTCCAGAAAAGGGGTGCATGACAGGCAAAGGCATGACCACCATCTCCCCAATGGAAGCTCTTGATGCCCTACTACTACTTACCCTAAAGCCCTCCAAGGGAAAGTCCCCTGACGGGATGGACCTCAAAATCCTCTACCTATCTGCCCCTGCCATTGCAGCTCCGCTAGCTGCCCTGCTAAACCTATCGTTTGCCTCTGAATCACTACCTGCAGAGTGGAAGCATGCCACAGTTCTATCATTTCCTAAAGGAGGGGACCCCCCCCAACCCGTGGCCAATTACCGCCCCATCTCCATCCTCCCGGCCCTAGCGAAACTCCAGGAGCACCTCGTGCTCTCTCAATTCTCCAGTTTCCTCTCGAAATCCAACTTCTTCACTCCCTTCCAGTCTGGTTTTAGGAAGAACCACTCTACGCCACTTCCCACCTAAGACTCTCTGACACTATCCTCTCGGGGATGGACAAAGGCCTTACTACCTCAGCAATCTTCGTCGACTTGGCCAAAGCTTTCGACACGGTCTCACACCCCGTTGTTATCCTGCCTCTCTGAACCTGGTTTCTCCACGCCTGCCACTAACTGGTTCAGAGCATACCTGGAAGGCAGAACTCAGTCTGTAAGAATTGCTGATTCCACCTCTCTTCCACTACCAATAGATACTGGTGTCCCCCAGGGCTCAGTACTCGGCCCCATTCTCTTTTCCATCCTCCTAAATGACCTGCCTCAAACCTGTTCATTTACCTCTATTCACATGTATGCAGATGACACAGTCCTCTTTACCTCTGGCCAGACCCCTGAGAAGGTTGCTACTAGCCTACAGGTGGCTGATTTCACTAGAGTTCAGCTCTGGTTTAGCTCCCACCAACAATCCCTTAATGCCAAGAAGACAGTCTCCATGACCTTCGGCACTAGGCAGAGACTTTCCAGGCTTATCGCACCCCTGAACTTCCACACCCTTGATGTCGTCATGTCCTCAAGGACTGTCCCCTTTAGCTACCTAGGAGTCTGGCTTGACCGACATCTATCCTTCTCTGTACACGTGGACACTATCCTGAAAAAACTGCACCCAAAGCTTGGCGCTCTGTACAGGAACAACAGTTGTCTCCTGCTACCGGAGAGACGCGAAATTGGACTTCTGTGATGCAGTCTACAGTGCCACTCCCAAGTCTACTCTATCCAGACTGGACACCCTCTTTAATGCTTTCTGTCGTTTTTCCCCTCGATACCCCCTTGCACCCACCCCCGCGAAGCTTTACCATCTGCTGGCCTTCCTCCCCTTGACAGCCGCGCCTCACTCCACAGTGCGACTTTGCTTCCAACCTCTGGCTCGGGTCCCTTCCACCCTACCTCACCTCCTGTTTATCTTCTCCCCTACCCTCTCTCATGCCCTTAGATCTACTGACTCCCGGCTGTTGGTAATTCCTCACCGCCGGACCACTGCAGGCCAGCCGACCTTCTCCTACCACCTCCAGAGGCTCTGGAATGACCTGCCGGTCCAAATAAGTCACTCCACCTCTAGGCACTCCTTATCCTCAGCCCTGATAAACTTCTATGTAATGAACTGCTCGTGTATCTGACCTCCTCCTCCACTTGCCTAACCAACCCCCCCCCCAAAACATCTTACTCCTTCCCCTCCACAGCCCCATCCTTGATTCCATGTGGCCTGACCAGCAGCTTTAGCTATGGCTATAAATACTGGCATATATCCACCAATTTCTGCACTTACCCCCTCTGCACTTCTAGCCTTGTTTCTCGTTTCTCTGCCTTTCGCGTTACCCGTAGATTAGTAGCTGACATGTACAGTATGCATATACACGTTCTTTACCCTATGTCATCATAATTCCTTGTACAATGTTATCCTCATTCCACATACCAATGTGTAAATTCCATGTTGCAATGTATCCTATGTTACTCCTACTGCATGTTCTAATGTGTAATTTTATTCCATGTATCACTGTACTCAGTTGATCTCCTCTGTAACACCCTCCCCCCAGGCTGCACGGTGAGATGAGCACATTTTTGCTCAGCATGCCTTTCCTGGTGAAACATTTCAATAAATAAAATGAGTGTCAACTCCCCATTTTTCTTGTGAGTCAGGCAGTACCTGGAGAAGGGTCCCTTGCCCCATTGTGTGGCAGGTAGTTTTTACACGGTATCTGCTTGCAGTAATTTCTTTATTTCCAACTCCAACAGGAATTTTCCTGTTGGGGTGTGAGACTGAAAAGCCTTTGGGTTCTGCAGTTTTGGAAACTTTCTGAACTCCAGGGACAAACCTTGGCCCACTAATTCCAGGACCCACTTGTCTGAGGTGATCTTTGACCATTCCTGGAAGTAGTGGGTCAACTCCCCCCCAACTGGCAATGGATGGGTGACCTGCTGTTAAACATAACTGCAGGATTCCTGGGGTTTGAATAAGACATCACATTTACCACTTTATGGCTGCCATTGCTACTTCAGACATACAAAATGCAAGTAACTAACGAGCAAGTAATGCAGAAAGGTGGGGCCAGTTGCTGTGAAAAGAAAACCAGTTATGTAGTCAGTTTATCAGCTACTAGTCCGGGTTTAGAGCAAAAAGGTTTAGTAGAACAACAATAATCTTACACTTCTCTTTCCCATGTCTGCATAATAATACAGGAACCAAAACCAAGCCTCATGTGTGCATAACGCCTGCATGAAATCTACTAAAAGTTAGACAACTTGATCAGCCCTCCCCAGACACCAGAAGTTCAGTTGCGAGCTGGACAGCAAATCTTCCTGGAAACAATGGTGACCAGTACATCTGTGGCCCTGGTAAAGTGGTGTACGTAATGAACGAGGAGTTATATAACAGCACGAGGCTCCCAAAGCAGTGAGAGAATAGCCTTTAGCACAACTTGTTCTGGACGTGGCAAACACCACAGGCACCTAAATAAATATTGAAAAAAGGGGGAAGAAAAAAAGGAAAAAAACAAAAAAACTATCCATTAGTAAATGGTAGATGAAGGAACTGGAAAAAAAAAAAGAAAAGACAGGAAACAGACCTACCTAATTCTTTGGACTGAGGGTGCATCATGTTTGGCAATACACCTGAAGTCTCAAACAATTAGCCAGATTCCAAGGAGAAACAGAAAAAAAAAGGATATCACCACTTACCTAAATTGTCCTCTCTCTGAGATCTGATGCATCTTTTTAGGTTAGTTGTGAGGAATGAGTTTCCTCCAATCAGGCTTGGAGAGACAGGAAGATTCAAATGATTTTTTTTTTTTTTTTTTTTTTATTATTAAGGATGCCAGTGTACTTTTTGGGATTGCTTAGTACTAACAGAGTAAAGCCGAAAGTGGAATGGGTGCATTATCCTGTTGTTGCCACCAATGTAAGCAGACTAAAATTAAAATCCTGTGGCACTAAAGGATTGTACTACGCATTACAGGACTGCATGGTCCAGTTTGGTGCCAGTGTATGTTGAGGGTTTATGTTTGGGACCTTGGAAGTGGCTATTTGCAACTTCACCTGTTTTTGCATGCAGCTGGTTTCATGCATGGCTAGTCCCTCTGTAGTCTAAACAGCAGCTGTGCTGGGGCCAGGACAAGTGATGAGTAACTGTAGGCCGAGTTTCTGGCATGATCGTGTTGAGGGAGCCCAAGCTAAGCAACTGGATGTGGGGGTGTACGTTGGCCCCATACATCACTGTGCATGTGTCAGAAGTAGTATGGCCAGAAGAGCCCGCATCACGCCGACTGACTGCTTTGCAATCACTGGAAAACAAAGGGGACAAGAGAGCTTGGCTCACCCAAACAAGTACATATGCACTACAGTGTGTTGCTGCCAGCATTATGCAGGAGGAAAGGAAGCAGCCACCATAGCAAGATGTGATAGAAGCATGACTGAGCCATTCACAGCCGACACAGCAGCAGAGAGGACGATAGCTCCATGCATCCAATAGCACCTACAGGTAGGACAAGAAAGTTGCTGTAAGCAGCAGAGTGGGAACGGAGCCGACTGATGACGCTGGCTGACCCTGGACCTGATGTCACTTGTCTGGTGTTGATGAAGTTCATGATGGAGAAAGCCAAGCAAGCTCCAATGAAGAGCCACAGCAAGGAGAGAGGAAGCATGGGCACTGGCTGGTGCTGCAGCCAGGCCTCTCATCCAGTGTCCTGGGCCCCAGGTACAGGTTGCACATCCCAGATCATGTTTTGGCTGCTCTCAAAAATCTGTGGCAGAAAAGGGCTGGGATAGTAATTTGGGAGTAGAGCTGCAGGGGGACTAGAGAATGGAAAATGGTCTTGTGTTAGTTTGTCTATGGTATCAGTATGACAACATCTAAGTGTATGTAAAAAGCTGCGCAAGTAACAAAATATGTGTGATCATAAAATCACTGTCAGATGGTGATCAGATGTGGTGTCATGATGAGACCACTAATCCTCATTATGATGTAATGAGCTGAGAGAAGGTGTCAGTCATACTGAGGCCACATCCTGCTGCAGTGAGTTGGTATCAAGGGGGTGTCAAGGTCTTGAGGAGGCCACATTCTGAGGTTGCTCTAGGGAGCGTTATAATTCAGTTTTCAAATATATGTTTCTTTGCTCCTATTTTAAAGAGACATTTACAAGCAGCATTGTAACACAGTTAATTAAGATTGGAAGGGACTCTAGGACCAGTGTGTCCTCACACAACTTTTTCATAAGCAGGGCTAAAAAGTTTTACTTTTACTTTTCTCCCCCTCATGCGTAGTCTGTATTAGTATTGCATTTACAGATCTCACCTGATCTATATACAGTCATTAATACCACCCTCTCCTACCTTTCAGTTTCCTTAATAACCTCTCCCTACCTATTCACAGTCATTAATACCACTCTCCTATCTTTAAGTTTCCCACAACTTAACCAATTATATCACAAAATACAATAGAATAAAAACCATATGATGCAAACAAATGCAGAAACAGCCATTGTTGGCTCTAGCCACCTTTAGTTTTCTTTTAGGCATGCTGTCCAGGTCTGGTTGGCTCCAGTCCAAGTCACCAGTCTTGCACAGCAGTTTGGCAGTAAAACCTTATGAGGGCAAAAATAATATCAGGCAACACCAAGACCCATGAAAATCAACAGCATAAAAGAAGAGCGATCCAGTCACCTGAAGACACGGTGGGTCTACAAGTGGCAAAAATTTAAATCCGAAAAATTGTTTTTAAATCAGCTGCATCCCAGAATATAAAACAAAATAAAGACTGTGACTAAGAAAGCCTCCTCCCTTAGGTGGGACCTAGGAAGATGCATCTGATCTCAAAAGAAAGGAAAATGTAATATTTTCCTGTTCTCTTTTAGCCACTGTATCTTTCGACTCGATATGCCAAGCAGCATTGCACCAAACAGAGGAAGCAGAATACACAGTCATTATGGGTGAATGACACATTGCAACACCAGCTTAGCGGAAGACATTTACTCTGCAATGTTTTGTAAATGTGTCAATAGAGGACCAAGACATTGCTCTGTGGCTAACATGGAGCTTTTTCTACTCATATAATAGTCACTACTTGAAGGTACCTTAAAAGCACTCTAGAGAAGGAGAAATGCCTGCAGATTTGTTGGCTTCACTGATACAAGCCTCACTCACTCACTCAATCTGGCAATGGTATCCTTAGAGGCTGCATGTGAACCAGGCAAGGTAAAATAAGCTGTCAGGAAATCCTTGGTTCTCGCCAGGTCGTTCTTCTGACATCAAGATTATGCAATGTTGTTTCTCTCTGCAGTTAGAGAGGTTTGGACAAAGGGGACTTTCCCAGATTTATATGGAAATTGAAGGAACTCTTGGAGGAAAATAAAATAAATAAATAAATCAACAGAGAACCACATTTTCCTTGTGGAAGCTCCAGTAAGACTCCTTCTGCAAGACAGGCTTGAATTTCACTGTCCCATCCTGGCAAACAAAAATCGCTAGTACCAGAAAACATGTTTTGATAGATTTTAGAAACTCTAAAACATAAGAAAAGGGCTCAATCAGTATACTTCTAGTACCTCTCTGGAAGCTTCATCTTGTAGAAAATTCTCTATGGAGGGCGAGTTCTCACATTAAGCTTTTTTCCCCCCTTTACTAGGTCTACCAGATAGCACCCCCCGCCCCATGACTGACATTCTCATGGACTTAATGGTCATTTACCACTTATCTAGAACAGTCTAAGGTGGGTGGCCAGACATGCAAGATCCTGTGGGGGGTGGCATGGAGTAGCACAGCCTTTTCTGTCTTCTCTCCGAGAGACACCGTATGGAATGGCACAAGCGCGTATGTGCATTTTGAAAGAAAACTATATTTTATTTATGTTTTTTAACTTTGATAAATTTTCTTACAGATTAACCATATTCTGGAGTAGTCTGTTGTGGCTGTGCATTTGGGTGTCCACCAACTTAGCTGAATATCCTGGTAGGTTAAATATCCACTAGTTCCCAATAATGTGGATCTGGGTGTAGAACTGGGCCTTGGAACAAATGTCTTGCCTTCAAGAAGCAAGCTGTTCTACTGAGATGCTCAGAGTACCATGCTCAGTATGCTAGTACAGGGGTATAACCAGAAAGGTACCCTTAGAACTGTGAATTTTCTGAAGAACCTGCAGTAGTAGAAGGATTGATAGAAAGGTAAAATCCAGGTTCAATTCCCAAGCCTGGCAGAGTGCATCTATCACTTGGGCTTTTGGGCCTACTAATGTTCATCCTCATCTGAAAGTTCTGATGCAATGCAAAGAAATCTACTGCATTGTGTGGCCCTTAGGACCTTTAGCAAAGCATCCCAAAGACTGGGAGGGTTCTAGCCATCATACCAGCAGAGCTGTTTTTTTTTTTTTTTTTGCACAGCCAGTCCGTGTAGTAATTCAGGGCCCCCACCAGGTGGATTGGTAAGACAAGACAAGACAACAGATAGTCCTCTGCATACCATAGAACCTAAATACGCAATACTTACCACCGCGTTAGAATGCATTTCAGGAAGAAGACCAAAACAGAAGATTCTATTGTACGAAACACCTGCGCAAACACTCAAGCAAAGGAATTACTCCACTGAGCCTCTCCCGCCCAAAAGTACATCCTTACACTGTTATGACAGCAGAGGATTTTTTGTCTTTTCTCATTTGTCCTGCTACTCTGAGCACCGCTTTGCCCCGATGCGGCCTTTTAGTGTTTTTATACTATAATGCCTATCTTGTCTGACCCTCCGAGAGCTTTTGGTTCCTCTTGGATTACTAAGGTATACAGTTATGGATTTGTCCAAGCTTACCTTTCTATTACACTGTATTTACTTAGGCTACCTGGAGAGACCAGCATCTCATTTCCAGTAGGTTCCTGCTTCTAACCATTTCTACAGCCGAGCAGACTACAGCACTGAGAGGTTATGTAACCTGCCTAAGATGACCGTGAGGATTTAGCGCTAGCAGGGTTTTCAACCTGTGATCCAAGACCTTTCCTGTCTTTCCTTTCAAAGACAGAGTTCCAAGGATAAAGTGGCCGGAATACCTCCATTGGGGCTACTCTGTCTCTAATGTCGCTCTATGTTAACTACCATATAAACTTTCTGGGCATACATTTATCACCCCTTAGTCTGTACTCCAGTCAGGTCAGAGGACTGAATGGTGGGGTGGGAAAGCATAAGCACCATGATCCAATAGCAATTCAGAGGAGAGGACTGCCTCAGTACCTTCTTTGTACTGCTCGAGAAAGTAAAACACCTTTAGCAACTTACTCTGGATATAAGCAATTCCAGATTAGCCAACGCTCCAAACAGACACCAAATACAGTGAACCACTGCAGCGCTCCATTATCAGGACACACTTTGTGGACTCAGGCACTGACTGGTGTGCAGGGAGATGCAACTGTCGACCACCTCAGAGTGACAATAGGTAGGTGCCCTGCCTTTGTGAATCAAAGCAGGAAGCCAATGGTCATCAGACAGCATGTCGCCTTGCACGCCCATTGCTTCCACACTAGGGATAAGCACTACTGCAGCACAGGAAGAAGTGAACATACACCACTGTGTATGGACGGGGCCAGGCACACTTGCCTCCTCTGTGAATATGAAGTTTACGCATGTAAATGCAAGAGAAATGGAAGGAGACATGAGAATCAGGATTATATAGTTACTGAGGGTGCCAAATCCTCCAAATTAGTCCTGCAACAATAGACAGACATACGAGGAAAAAAAAAAAGGAGTTCCTCTTTAATGCTACTGTTCGCTCCTTGGCTCTGCAGGGATCACTCCTATGGGACAGCCAGCTGCAGCTGCTGGCACAGTCAGGAAAGGAAAAAGCCAACTAGCCACGGTGCTCCGACAATGAGCAAATTAAATAACTTCTAAAAATAAATTACCCAAATTAAGCTAGCCTAACTTTCTCCTGACACCCATCCTGTTGCTACCTATCCACAATACTGAAGGACACGTGACATGATCCAACCTCTTAGAGGCTTACAGGCAGACTACTCCACTCTGGAGCTGACAAGATAGCAACCTAAATCAGCAGGTGTTTGAGCTCAGTATTGGACTCTAAACTAGTCCCCTTGGGAAATGCACTTTAAGGTGCACTTAACAGGGAACACAACGACAAAAGAAGGCTTTTTGTTACAGACGGGCAACCAAAGTTCGATATGCACTCAAATACACACTGGAGACAAATATGCATATCACTGTACTTCTTTACAAAACTTTCAAAACTCCAGACTGTGCAATACAATTAGCATGTGTAAGATAGAAAGTTATACCAGTCACTGAGTAGTCAGTCTTAGAGTTTTGTATGCTTTGTGGCTCAAGGAGCTGTGTAGGAGCAGGAAGAGGGTCACCGGAAGGGGGTTGAATAAATAAAAGGGTGGAAGAGGGCAGAGTAGACAGACTGGAGAGTCTTTTTCTGCTGTCAAGATTCTATGAATTGCCTAAATCCCGAAACAAGGTGCGGAGCTTCAATTTTGCAGTTTTCTTCTTGGTTCCATCCTTGTACTTTCAATAATCAGATGTTGGAAAGTGGGTTTAAAAGGTTCTTACTCTTTCACTGAAGCCCCGTTGCTAAGGGGATATTCTGACTGTCACCTGGGAGAACTAACAGGAACACACTCGTTTGCATGAGTCACGTGATCGCTGACATTTTGGCAGATCCCTGAGGATGGAACAGAGAAGGAAACTGCAAAATTGAAGCTCTGCACCCTGTTTCGTTGTTTTAGGCAATTGAGCCACAAAGCATGCAAAACTATGAAACTGAGTACTCAGTGACTGGTATAACTTTCTATCTTACATATGCTAATTGTATTGCACAATCTGCAGGTTTGAAAGTTTTGTAAAGCAGTACAGTGAGATGCATGTTTGTCTCCAGTGTGTATTTGGGTGCATACAGAACTTTGGTTGCCTGTTTGTAAAGAAAGCCATCTTTTGTTGAGGGCAACAACCCAGTCAGACAGAGCAGAAGAGAAAAAAGGGGGAACACATGGGCTTACTGTAATAAAACAAGTGGCAAGAGATGTTAGAGAGCGCTGCTGGAGTTTCTTGAGGGAGCAGAGTTCTCTGTCCTGCTCTTCTGCTGGCAGGAAGATTAACACTGGGCAGTGGAGCAAACTGGCAAATGACATCAGCCTGCCTAAAAGACGAAAAAAAAAAAAAAAAAACTAGAATTTTCCTGTCTCTTCCAAGAGTGTTTAGAGAACAGCCCATTGCCAGTGTGGCCTAGAAAGATGCATTGGACAAAACAGAAAAAGCATACCTCCAAGCATGCTCTGGTTTATCAGCAGAGGGCAGCAGTAAGATATTTGAAGGATGGAACTGCAGCTAGAACAATGAGAAGAAAATGCCACTGGTAAGGTCCGGTGCCCCCTACCCCCTCTCAATCAAGATGCGGCCAGTAAGGCCCTCATGTGGCAGACTCTGGTCTTGAGGTTGCGCTGCTGAGGACCTGGCCTGTAAGCTGCAGGCATGATGAAGCAATACATCTTCCTTCTGGGCCATGGCTTATTGCTTAAATACATTTCAGTCATCTGAATGTTCCAAATTTCCCACAGAACTGTGTACAAAACTTGCAGCAGAACACATAGTTGGCACACAGTCGTAAAGTGTCTGCTCAGTTATCAATATGTTTGAGTTCACATTTTCTACTTTTTTTGTTTGTTTATACACAGCATGGCTGTAGAAACAAACTTGCTGGCAAAAAAAAAAAAAAATGCATATTAGACAACTGCTAAATGGGTGACATAATCTGCAGTTCAAATCAGTCATGAAACCAAGACAGCAATACTACACTCCCCTTCCCCCCCATGGGCCTTTCCACTGTGAGCCTCCCTAATTTTCCTGTTAATGGTTATGAAAGGCATCAGACTGATAGCACTGGAGTCGAACACCTATTTATACAACACCAGTGGAGATAAAAATGACAAGAAGTGACACGTTATACCCAACTCACAAGACAACATGTTATCTTTTGAGTTGAGTACATTTGTCACAAATAATATCTTGACCCATTTGGTTAAAGCAGCTTTCACAATGCTGATGACATCTTAATAGCCATGTAAAGCTCTAAAACCAGAAGCTGAAATCAAAAAGAAACAGTCATTGTCAACCAAACAACTGATTTAAAAAGCTATAACTCATAACAGATGTTGTATAAATTGACCATGCAATGGTCTGACTCAAAATATGCAGTTTATCATCACTTGTGAGGGAGTTTGTAACTTACTACTGGCTCTGCCTCGTATGCTTTTGATCCTGCCCCTCTCACACTTGAGTATAAATTGGATATTTTGAGTCAGTGTATTACATATCCTCTAGTTCTCCACCTCCAAGGCACAGCATGGGTAGTAACCTTACAGAACTCCCCTCCAATGTGCCCCTTACCTGCCAGGTAAAGTTACTTCAGAGAAGGGCTGAGGATAGCTCCGACTCCATGCCCATTCCCTCCTTGGCCTTGCCTCTCATCTAAGAGTGCTAACCCATAAATATCTTTGTGGTGTGGATACCTGGAACTGAAACAATCCACAACTCGTGGCACACAGGCCACCAAACCGCCATCTAGTAATAATGGCACTGTCGTTAAGGTGATAATTACCACAGTGACAACAGAATGTAGTACCAACTGTTTAAGAACCTCATCAGAGTCACCGCTCCAGGATCACTCCCATGTGAAAGAGATACTACCCGAAATTAACCATGGGAATAGTTTATAAGCTGCAGTCTTGGTTTCCCCACCAGCAGCTGTCTGCAGATCCAACATGCAGCATAGCTAATACTGGAACACCTTCTGTGGAGCAAAACACGAACCTTGCGACCTCTCTTTTGTGAATCTTCAATGATAGCTTGGACTTCATTTGCATAGGCAGCTGCTGGGTCTGGATGATCATCTCTGTATTTACCTCTATACACATCGGGAGAAGGAGCCTAAACAAAATTGGAAATGCATTTAGTTCCATCTGCTTGTGTTAGAAAATGTATTTGATGCTGGACAGCCCACAGACTTAAAATGTTAGTAACGGATTCCGACTGGATTTCTCATATGTTAACTGCAATGACCCCCTTGTGTTACCTCATCACCTATTAAAATTAAAGCAGCATCCAACCACTACAAGAAGTCCCTAAAACACTGTAGCTGAACACAGGTACTTCTAATTTTCAGCCACTTATTCAGTTATGTTCAAGTACTCTAAGCAGACAGCAGAATGTGCCCAAATGCAAGATGAAACTATTTTTTTTTGGGGGTAGGGTCTCATAAACCCCTAGGGACATAAGGCATGTGATTACACTGTAACTTGTGCTTCGTCACACTCTAGAAAGAACTGTCTATTGTGCATGAAAATCCATACAGTCAAAAACCCTGTGTACCATAGTTCTGCCATCCCAATCCTGGTACAATGACCTACCTCAAACAGCATCCTTGTGTGAACATTCTCTCATGCTCACCCCTCAAACCACACTTGGTCTCACATTGCCCTTCTGTAATTATGGATGCAGCAATTTTTTTTTTTTTGCCATTTTACACAGAGTTTCTTTGCTGCATATCCTCGTTTCATTTCTCTACTGCAGTTACGTCAATGTTCAGTGCTTCCACTCCACCTTAAGCTGCAGTGAAAGTCCCAAATTTACAAGCAGCATAAAGCTTGGGAACTCTATTTTTTTTTGTTTTTGAGAGGAAGACACACTATGTCAAATGAACTAAATGCAACCGTATAAATCAAGCTGGTGTTTCCATCTCGGGGCTGTTACAACATAGGACCAATGCCATAACAGCCCTTTATACATACATACATACACACACAAACTTATGCATATATCACTCACACACACACACACACACACATATTATATATATATATATATATATATATATATATACATATACATACACACACACACACACACACATATACACACACACACACACACACACACACACACACACATACACACAACACACACACCACATATATACACACACACACACACACACACACACCATACCCATAATGCAAAGCATCATGGGCTGTATATGCAAATCACCACAAAATATTATGCTGGTTCAACTTTACGCAGGAATGCATGGTGCCAAAAGGCCCCTCACACAGTTTGCAAGGGGTGTCAACAGAAGACACAGACACGTGCTTCATCCTACCAGGACTCATCAGCGTGCCTCATCTGTATGACACCCAAGGGGAAATGAACCAGCTGCCCTAAGTTGGTATATCTGGGTTGGGTTGTGGTGAGCCCAATAAAAACAAAAAACAAGCTAAAAGACAAAGAACCTCAGTGCGTATACATACATAATATACACACATAATATATATTATGGTAGCACGGTAGTGCTACCATAGTTAGGGTTGAGGAGCCATTTACATGATAAACCTAAAATTTTGCACCTTAATAACTTTGCAACCTTTCAACGTATTTGCCTGAAATTTGGAATATACGATCAAGCGCCATACATCTTGGGACCTGCCAACTTTCGTACTGTTTGGATATACGGCTGCAGAGTTATTAAGCGTGATCTGCGCGCGCATTTATGCTTTTGTGGAATTCTTTGCTCGTCTCTACAGGTCGCACCATTTACGCGACCAGTCCGAAATCTTCAGGGAACGTGCGGCCGGGGTCTCCCGATGTGCCTTTTGAAGATTTTGTGAAAAAATATTAAACGGTTCAAAAGTTATTCAAAAAACAATTTTCCATTATAAGGTCAATGGGAAAAAGTTAACAAAAAGTTCGACAGTGTCGCAAATGCAGTTTTTACTTTCGCAAATGGCCCTTTTACTGTCGCAAATCCACCATTTTGTTTTCAGTTGGTCATCAGAAAAATGCTTGCCATTTAAATGTGGGACCCTCTAGCAACCTAATTCTTTTTATATTCACCTAGTCAGACCCAGAGGATGCTAGGCATGTCTTTATTTTGGGGTAAAACACCCCTGAAATGTTTTTCAAATTTCTGGAAAAAGTACTTTTGCAAAGTACTTTCGCATTTGCGACACTCAAATCAAATCAAAATTTATTTATAAAGCGCTTTCCAAAAAATCAAAGCGCTAATACAAAAGCAGAGATAAAACATCAACACTAATAAATAAAAACGTAAGAACAGCAAAATAACCATAAAATAAACTAACCAAATGCCAGCAAAAATAGATGACTTTTCAGGAATCTCTTAAATGCTTCCACGGACAGGCACTCTCTAATCTGACGAGGTAGAGAATTCCACAGGGTCGGGGCCATAAAGGAAAAAGCCCTTGCCCCAGATGATTTATAACTGACCCTGGGAATCTCTAGCAATCCCTCGCCAGTGGAGCGGAGTGGGCGGAGAGGACGATAGGGACAAAGGAGATCTTGCAGGTAGCCTGGTCCCTGGCCATGTAGGGTCTTATAGGTCAGCAATGCGACCTTGAAGGTGATTCTATATCGCACTGGCAGCCAGTGCAGTTCGCGCAGCACAGGTGTGACATGACAAGTTCTTGGTAGCCCTGTCAGCAACCTAGCTGCCACGTTCTGCACCAGCTGCAGGTGACGGAGATCTACCCCCAGCAACCCTAGATATAAAGCATTACAGCAATCAAGACGGGAAGAAACAAAAGCGTGAACCAGCACAGGAAGGTCATCATGTGGAACAAGGTGTTTTATCCGGGCAATATTCCTCAGATGGTAAAAGGAAGATTTGACAGTGGCAGACACCTGCATCTTTAGTGTCAGCGCACTGTCAAAAATAACGCCCAGATTTCGCCCCTGTTCAGAAGGTCTCAACTGGGTATCCCCTAATAAAAGACCAGAGGGGCCCTAGGAGTCAACTTCTTTGCATAATGACCCGGACACTCACAGACACTGTCGCATGAATTTGTGAAAGCTTTCACAAAGTTCAACAGTACTTTTTTAGGCAGTGGGAAAATGACAGCAATTCTTTGACACCCTGCTGCAAAAAGAACAGTTTGGTCTTTTGGGCTGAAATTTGGAGAGAAGAAAGCCAACATCCCATAGATGTGCCTTTTAGTGGTTTGGTGAAAAAATATTAAGGGAGCCAAAGTTATGGCACTCTGAACGTCTCTTTTTTTCCCCCATAGAATAACATTACGGCGTTTGCCATGTCTTTCAGGGCCCACATCTCGGAAACGGTACGAGATACAGACTTTTCGTCGGAAAAATGCTTAGCCCCTAATGGGGGCTAAATACAAAACTAGCCAGGAGAGTCATAAATCATAGGACTTTTAAATTTTTTTTTCTACGTCGTACGGTACCCGAGATAGAATACTAAATTGCTTATAAATCCTCATTTTCTGCTCCGAGAGCCATTATTGTGCATACATTCTTTGTACTCACTGTCTTTCTCTATGCAGCTTTTGGGGAAAACCAGCCTGTGTGCTTACATTACTGTTACCCTAACCGATTACGCTTGCGGTTCCGTGACTGTTTCACTTACTGTTCCGCTTCACGGCACCATGTACGCACTGTGGTTTTCATTTGCGCTTACGCTATTTTAACCATTTGTGTCTACAGTACTGTTTATCTTTCTGTTTCACTTTGCGTTACCATGCACATTACCATTTGTGTTTGCGGGCACCGTGTTTTCGGTCCCCGCGCTCCCGCTGCCACATTATATTCACTATTTCTCATTATCCTCAAAAACAAGGGAAATTAGAGGCAAAGAACACTGTTTAATGCATTAGTTAGGGTTGTTCCACAGCGGAAAAAGCGAGAAATTCTGTGTTAGTTGAAGCCCCCTTGACTCCTCCTCACCACACCCTCAACCGGCATCAGGGTGCTAAGTTGTCAGTCCACTATCACAAAAGAAGGGAAATTAGTTGCAAAAAACTACGTTAAGGCAGAGATTAGGGTTGCAAAAATGCAAAGCGTACAAAGATGGGAAATGAAGACATTAGGGATTTGGGTCTCCGGAGTATTGGCAAATCAGTGGTGGGGTCTTATCTGGGTATTGTCCCAGAAGAACAGGTCAAGTATGCGGAGTGTAGATTTTTCTACTACTATTTCACACTCACATGTGATATTTGATTTGTACAAAAGGTGTTTAGGCGGTTTTACAATAAACTATCAAAAGTTACAAAAAGAAGAAGGTATAAAATGTAAACTGTACACTTCTGATCAATGGCTCAGCATAAGGGAAGCAAGTCAATACGTTACAAAATCAGAACAATTAAAACAGACGTGAAGTAGCAAGCAACTGAATCTACAGAGCATCTCACAGACTGTCTTTCGTGCTGCAGATTTCCACTGTGATGGCTTCAGTACTGCTAAAGCTGCTCTCGGATTAGTTTAGTATTCCACTGTGACATACCCAGCTTTGCAAGACAGTCATACTATCTTGCTAGTTGGGCATAAGATACTAGTTATATCTTGACCAATCCAGACCCACACCTGTTGTATTATAGGGGCATGGTTGTGCCCCTATAGTTAGGGTTGAAGCAGCACTTCTGTGTTAAATCCAAAATTTTGCACCTTACTAACTTACGCGTACTTTGATGAAATAGCCCAAAATTTAGCATGGGTGATCATTCTGCCAGAGTCTCAGGGCGTGAAAAGTTTTGTGATGGCATCTTGTATGGTTTTGAGATATAAACTGGTAAAAAAATAGAAGGAAAAAAAATCCACTTTTTCCTATACTTAACATGGGATTTTTTGCCGTCATCAACAGCACAGACGAAATGAAATTTTTTCCTGAAATTTTCAGGGATGATGGGGTCTGTACCAATGGTGTGCCTTTGGGTGGTTTGGTGAAAAAAAAAAAAAATATCACACCATTTTTGAATTATAACAGTTTTTCTGATGGCCACTAGGCAGGCAGGTAAATGAAAACCGTTCGAACTGTTAAGAATTTACTGTTCATGCGCGGAGAAATACTGTTTGTGCTGTCCACCAGCTTGTTTTCTCTCCCCCCCATTTTAAAAATGGATTTCTAAGGAAATACTACTAGGTAAGGAATGAACAAGACCTGTATTTGGGTCTCAGCCACATACTTTGTTCCATTTTTTTAATATTATAATTTACAAATTTTCAGAACAAGTATATCTTTTGGGGCGAGAATCATATCACCAGTCACTCGCTTAGGTAAGGATTGTTTGATCGGAAAATACAGGTTACTCACCTGTAACAGAAGTTCTAGGAATGGTATATGTTGTTCATCCACACTGTCTGGCAGGTTCCTTGCCGCTTTAAATCTTGCCGGAAGGTCTTCAAGCTGGCTCCTCCCACCCACCCGTGTGGTAAAACTCTCGGCTCCGATGACACAAGATCTAGCCAGCTGGAAAGGGTTGTCGTCGGAAGCCGGGGGAGGTCGGGTGAGTGGGTGGATGAACAACATATACCATCCTTGAACTCCTGTTACAGGTGAGTAACCTGTACTTAGGACATGGATATGTTGTTCATCCACACTGTCTGGCAGGCTCCTAGCAGTTCTCCGGGAGGAGGGAGGCCAGGCTACACCCCCTACTTGGTAAATAAAGACTGGAGAACAGAGGCCCAAAACCAGCATCCCGGTGTGACTGAAGGTCGATGTGGTAATAGGTGATGAAGTGTGTGCTGACTTTCAGGCAGCCCTGCGAGATTTCCTGGATAGGGGCGTCCCTGGAAGCAGCCACCGATGCAGCAGTAGTGGTAAAATGAGCACTTATCCCTCTGGGAGGCTCCATGCCCGCCAACCTCATAGCGAGATCTATGCAGGAGGTGACCCACCGCCATAACCGCTTGCCGCAGGTCTGCCAGGTGCGGCTTCAGCATAGATGACAAACAGCTGGCGAACCTCTCCCCGAACTTCAGTCCTACGCTCCCTAAGAAGGCGAGTGCTCAACTAGGGTCCAAATGGAGCCTATATACGGCCTCCGAGGTGTGACTGGGGTAGAACATCGGCAGAGTCAGCACCTGGTTAAGGTGAAGCTCCGACACCACCTTCGGAAGGAACTTTGGGTGAGGAGAAGGACAACCTTGTCCCCGTGGAAGACCAGATAGGGAGACTCGAAGGAAGCACCTGGAGCTCTCCCATCCTTCTGGTTGACGTGGTAGCCACCAAGAAGGTGTTCTTCAACAACAGGTGGGAGAATCGCACCTGTGCACTGGTTCAAATGGCTTGCCCGTGAGATTAGCCAATACCAGCAGTAGATCCCACAAAGGTGGACAATCTCACATCGGGGGATGTGATCAAGGCCTTGGAAAGCACCAGACCACCTTTCCTGAGCCACCAACTGCCTTCTGGCCCGCGCCCAGAGGGCAGAGATGGCTGCCAGGAGCACCTTAAGGGTCGTCGACCAAAGCCCTTGCTGAGAAAAGGACCACAGGTAGTCCGGAATGCTTGCCGAGGAACAGGAGGAAGGGTCCAGGCCCTTGCCCTGATGCCAAATGGAGAATCTCTTCCATTTGAAGGCGTAGCATTTTCTGGTCGACTCCTTATGGGATGCCTCAATGACGTTGAGGACCTCGTCGGAAAGACCCAAGGCCTGGAACTCTAGCCGCTCAGGAACCAGGCCGTCAGGTGCAGGGATTGAAGGTCCAGATGGAATACCTTCTCTTGATTGACTGAGATCAGGTCCGGGTGGGCTGGAAGCCGCCTCGGGAGCCTGGAGTTAAGACTGAGGAGAGCTGGATACCAGAGCTCGTGGAACCAGTCTGGGGCTACCAGAATCACCTGCGCCTTATCCCTTCTCGCCTTGAGAAGCACCTTGTGGATCAAGGGAAATGGGGGAAAGGCGTAAAAGAGGCCCGGGGTCCTGAGCCTCGAAAAAGGCATCCCTGACAGCAGCCCTGCTGAGGGGGCAGGCATGAAACAGTCTCGGGCTTCACATTCTCCCTGGAGGGAAAAAGGTTGGCCCGAGGGGTGACCCAGAGGGAGAAAAGATCTTGTGCTACCTCCGGCAGGAGAGAACCCCTCGTGAGACGCAGCCTCTATCCGGCTTAGGGCATCGGCCAGGATGTTAGAGGCTCCTGCCATCCAAATGGCTAGGAAACCACCTCCAGGCTGCACACGAGACCAATGCGGAGAGTCTCCTTACATAATGGCAAGGAGCGCGTCCGGACCTGGCGGGTTAGGTAGCATATGGTCGTGGTATTGTCCGTCTGGACCTGAACCACTTGACCTCGTATAAACAGAGCGAAAGCGGTGTGAGCTAGGTGGACCGCATGAAGCTCCAGCAGGTAGAAAAGGCATCGGGACTCCCAAGGGGACCAGAGGCCGTGCACTCTGCGCTCCCCCGATGGGTACCCCAACCCATCAGAGATGCATAGGTCAATAGAGGACCGTCGACCCGGGGCGGACGAGCGGGATACCCTCCTGCGGATGTGCCGGAACGGTCCACCATTGGAGAGCGTTCCACATCTCCTGGGTCACTGTCACGGGCTAGTCCAAAGGATCGCAGCGTTGTGACCACTGGCTGGCCAGCCCCCCATTGAAGGGGCGCATGTACCAACGGGCCCAACAGACCACGCTGGTGCAGGCCACCACGAGGCTCAGGAGGCGCAAGAAGTCCCGGGCAGGGTGCGAATTCCCAACCAGACACGGGTGGGCAAAAGAGGAAGAACCTCGGCCCTGTCCGCCGGGAGTCGAGCTCTGCCCCGATGAAAAGAATCACCTGCTTCGGCACGAGTTCCGACTTGGCCCCGTTGAAGAGGAGGCCCGTCTGAGAGCAACCTGGACGGCCAGAACTCTGGACTGCTTCACCTCCTCTCTAGAGGGGGTTGCAATCAGCAGCCATCCGAGTAGGGGTACACTCGGACCCTTCGGCGCCGCAGGAATGCTGTCACCACTGCTATGCATTGGAGAATACCCTGGGAGCTGGGAAGAGGCCGAAGGGCATGGCTCAGAACTCGTAAAGGGATCCCTCCGCTCTGAAGTGGAGGAACCTCTGAAGAGACGGACGGATTGGAATGTGAAGGAAGCATCCTGGAGGTCCAGGGAGCAGAACCACACGCCTCGTTCCAAGGATGGGATATCTGAGTCAGAGTGACCATCCTGAAAGTCCGAGACCTTAGGAACGTGGTCAGGTCGTGCAGGTCGAGAATGGAGCGCCAGCCCCCCATCCGTTTGGGGACCAGGAAGTACCTGGACAAGAGCCCCGGGTCTGAAAGAGGATCCACACCTTCCTGGTCACCTCTATCCCGAGGCACAGGGCAACGTCGGCTCGGCGGGCCGACGGCAAGGCTTCGGACCTCGGGGGGGCGACGGCTCAAAAGGGAAGGGGCCCGCTCGAAGACTAGAGACAGGCCCTTACCTTCCACCTCCCACACCCAACAGAAGGGAAGTGGCGGAGCCGTCCCCGGGAGTGACCCAGGTAAGGTGTAGCCCAGTGCCAAGCCCCAACCGGTCACTGAGCAGGTTTGGAGGAGGGACTCACGAGGGAGCCCTCGGGCCTTATCTCCTTGTTTCCAATAGAGGAAGTCGCTGGCTTGGGTTCGGGATGCCAAGCGCAAGCCTGCTGGCACTTGTGCTGGTGCCGATGGGCCAGTCGTGCCGCAGGGGCCGAAGGATGAAGGGGCTTACGCAGAGGTTGCCGGCAGCCCTTGTCCCTCTGGGCGGAGGTGACAGAGTCCAGAGTGGCATTAGACTTTTCAATCCCCTGGAGATGTCCCTCCACTCCAGGGCCGAAGAGGTCAGTCCCCAAGAAGGGGATGTACACCAACTTGTGCTGAGTATCCGCCGAGAAGGTGGATATCCTCAGCCACGCCCTACGGCGCATGGCCACCGCGGCCGCTACTGACCTGGCACAGGAATCGCCTATGTCCAGAGCAGTCTGAAGCTGCTGCTGCTTAGCCACCGCCCTATCCTGGTCCCGCACCTGCCAGACCGTGGTCCGCAGGTCGACCGGGAGATGAGGGAGCACCTCATCCAGGGAGCCCAAGAGGGCATGGGAGAAGTGTGCTATTAGCGCGGCCGAGCTGGCCTGTCGAAAGCCTAGGGCGGACGCGGCGTAAACCTTGCGCCCGACATAATCCATCCTTTTGGACTCTTTGTCGGGAGGCCTATCCACATCCCGAGCATTTCCGGAACGCTGGAAGACGTTATCGGTAACTAACTCCTCCGCAGAGGGGTGCTCCGAAACGGGCAAAGAGCAGATAGGGACTGCATACTTCCTGGCCATCCTGGCTGAAGGCGCAGGACAGGAAGCAGGCCGCTGCCAAAGCTCCAAGGCTGGGCCGACAATGCCCTCAGCCACAGGGAAGGCCTCCGAGGGTGAATCCCCTCGGTCTAGGATCTCCATCAGGGGATAATAGGCCCGTATGGACACGGGTTCGAGCTGCATCCCGGTGAACTCCGAGATGAGCCGTCGTCCAGAGACCGTTCCCGGGAGGACTCCAGGCCCACCTGCCTGGGAAACACAGAGGAGTCGTCGTCGGACTCCGAAGGGTCTGCAAAGAGCTGCCTCAGGCCTGAGCCACCTTTCACTCGCCGAGGGCGGGCGGGAGTGAGGGGGACAGACAACCTGCAGGGCAGACCGTGACCCGACCGAGGTTCCACCACGATCGGTGGGGCAGCTAGATTTGGTCGAACGACCGGCCCGGAAGTGGGCATCTCGACTACGGCGAGCGGTTGCGTCGGCCTTGCAGGCAGCAGCTGCTTGGTAGCCGGGAAATGAATCGGAATCGATTGATTCCCAGACAACAGCAACTGTTGCCACATAAGCTCCTCGAAGCGTCGACGCAATCTGCGTCGAAGCCTCTCCTCATCCGAGGAGGAACGGTGTTGCCACTTAACTCGGTGCCCCGACCGAGACCGCCGAAGTCGGCGGGAGCAACTTGACCGAGAAGAAGACCAAGACCGAGATCCTCGGTGAGACCGAGGGCGGGTATAGGAAGGAACGGGGGACACCCGCTCTTCCCTCGGCTCGGACGCTTTGACCAAGGACTGCCGCTCCAAAGGCACGGGCAGAACCTCGGCCTCCACTGGGGAAACCGGCGAAGGGTTGACGACTCTTCCAGTCAACCACCTGGGTGACGGGTCGAGAGAAAACTACTACGTTGATGGAGTTTCGTAGGCTGGCCTGACGGGGACACCGCGGAAATAATCACCACCGCAACTCGACCGTCGACGGTCGGGCTGTCCGGAAGGAGACCTCTCCGGCTCTCACGAACGCCGATGGTGGGACTTACCCTTCGACTCCTTGTTCTTGGGCCGAGAGAATGTCCCGATGGCCCCTCTCCCTTCGTGGAAAGGGACTGGCGAAGCTCCTTGAAAGAAGCCGAATGAGAGGAACTCAGAGAGAGCGGGATAAATGCTGCAACCGAGGAGGAGGGGGATGCAGCCTCCTCCAGGGCGATAGAGTACTCTAGCTGCTCAGCCGAGTCAGCCGTCATGGACACCGCCCAACGAGCCTCGTTGGATGTTACCGGCGGGGAAAACCCCTCGGGGCGCCCGAGCCTCAATCGGGCAGCATGATCCTCCAGGATGTTAGTAGAAAAAGCGCGGCACAACTCGCAGACCTGCGGGTCGTGGTCCAAATCAAGGCACACATGGAGTGCGGATCAGTCCTGGAGATATTCTGCCCGCTGGGGCGCTCCGAGAGCCGGGGAAACGAACTGTCCATCGCAGCCGCGAGGGAAAGAAGACCGAAGTTTAGAAAACTTCAAAACTAAATTCGGACAAACCGAAGAATCAGGAACCAGTCGAAAAACGCAAAGCGCTAAGGAGGGAACCTCAGCTTCCAAGTAGTAAGGAAGATCTGGCGTCATGGGGAGGAGAAGAGAGAGTTTTACCACCCAGGTTGGTGGGAGAAGCCAGCTTGAAGACCTTCTGGCAAGATTTAAAGCGGCAAGGAACCTGCCAGACAGTGTGGATGAACAACATATCCATGTCCCTAGAAATAATCATTTACAGTTCTTCACAGTTCGAACTTGACTACTCAAACTGAAGAGACTATGAACAGTAAAGGTCCATGACAGTTTGAACTGTCATAGCTCCCTGGTGTCTCATGGCACCCTCCACCTGCCGACCACTGTCCCCATGATAATATAAATATTTCCCTGGTGTCTAGTGGCACCCCCCACCCGTCTTCCACCATATTACAATAGTATACTTCCCTGGCGTCTAGTGGCACTCCCCCATCAGCCAATTGCCATCCCCCTAGCAACTGGTTATCACCCTGGTGTCCAGTGGCACCTCCCACCTGCTGATTGCCATCCCGTGATTACACTATATGTCCCTGGTGTCTAGTGGCACCCCCCCACCCTCCTCCAATTGCTGTCCATGGCTGAAATAAAGAAAACTGTCCCTCAATGTGTTTTTTGAACTGCAAAAAAGAAAATAGTCCCTTGCCGATCCAAACCCCCCCCACCCCCACCTCCCACGCTGCACCCACTACCCCACACCCACACCCACACACACCCTCAGTTAGGTGACTGAACAGGTCCCAGGTTCAAGATCCACTCTCCAATCGAAGACATGTCTTGCTGTTGGAACCGCCGACTGCAATGAGAAACTAAGGTAAATGGGGTTTAGTGTATTTCAATGCGGTTTTCAACTTTGTGGTACAACTTGCCCATCTTTCTATATTTTGACACCAAATTTTCAACATGGCCTTTTGGGACCTCACCTCATTAACAATGTCATCGGAATTGGCTAAATCCTGCCCAAAAGGCGATTTCGCGGTCACTTAGCGAAATCACATTCTGGGCAGGATCTGACATTTTTCACTGCTCTTGTTCGTGGAGTTGGCTCACAAGAATGCTATGTTGAAAATCTGGGGTAAAAATATGTAGAAATAGCAAGTTATGAGCATCCATTGAACTTTTGCTATGTATGCTTGTAATTTTGGAACTTTTATATATTTTGACCCCAGTTTTTCAACATAGCCTCAAGAATGTCACAGCTGCCATTTTTCAAATCCTGGCCAAAATGTGTTTTCACACCGATGGAGCAGAATTGCATTGCAAATGCGTGTGATTATGTTTGGGTGGTGATTTTAAAATTGACAGCACTAGGTACATGGGGGTGGGGGTAATAGGAAGGCTATGCTGACAATTCGGTTGCTGTTGTGCTACAAATGGAAGTGCAGGACCCGGCAACATACATATACACATCTATGGAGGGATGGGAGCACAGGGCCCTCCATAAGCAAATAGGGATATGATTATTGTATCTCAAAAACTATGGATGGATGGGAGCACAGGGCTCGGAGTAAATAAGGATATGATCTGGCAAGCTTAAAAAGTAAGGACATTCTTTGAAAAAAAAAAAAAAATGCAGTAATGCATCAGTTAGGGTTCAAGATAAAGCGACAAAAGTAGGGAAATGTGATGTTAGGGCTTCCAACCTTAACACCCTGCCCTACCCCTGAAGAGAACTGGGGAAGGGGGGACCTTCACTGGGGTTGTCAACCCCAACGGTCAACCCACTGCAGTAACAGAAAAGCCGAGATGTGATGGAGACAGGTGCATATGTTTCACGTGTGCATAGAATGGTGTGAGCGTTAGAGCTGACAACCCCAAGGAAGATTCCCCCATCCCCCCATTTGCTTCAGGGGCGAGGCAGGGGTATTAGGGGTTGGAAACCTGAACATCTAATTTCCTTACTTTTGTTGCTTTATCCTGAACCTTAACTGATGCATTAATGCAGTTTTTTGCAAAGAATAATATGTGCATGTGTGTGTATAAAAAAACACTGAGCTGGCGTAAGCATTGGTCACTGCATCTCATGATGGGACAGGTGGGGGCAGAGAAGAGCATAATGATTCTACTACAGTACACATCCAAACTTGGAAAAGAGAGGACATCAGCCTCTCACTCTGTAACGGCTTCTGTATTGCATGTGCTTTTAACAGGAGAGTCCACGAGTAACAAATGTCCACTGCTTAGGTCCTGGCAAAGTTTCAATACATTATTACCCTAACATTATTTTAATGCATTTTGTAACAATCGAGTCATTTAACACACATAATTGTTATAAGACTCCTTCTTCTGTGCCTTGCGATGGATGAAAACTGGCAAAAATTCTGAGTCAATCAAAAAGAAAAAGACAAATACATTCAGGCAAGCTTAGAAACAAAGTGTACTTCATAGAAGTTAAGCCAAGCACTGAATTACACACACAGTATCTCAACAGTGCATCCCCAGAAATACTGTACAGGAATCAGATGATGCTAGTTAGGCACATTATAAGCAACAAAAGAAATTTAGTGGTCCACAACATACTCACCACGTGAACAAAGTCCTTCTGTGAGTTTTGGCCTAGCTGATGGAATTTATAAGGACTGATGTCGATCAAAGATGTCAAGTGGCCATGGTAAGCACTGTATTTGAACAAAACAAAAACAGTTCAGCTGACTTATGTATGATATTTTAACTCCTCCTGCCCAGTGTATAGTAAGTAAACTTTAACTCTGAAAATGGCAAACAATTTCTCACTTGGGACTCGGGTTTCACATAGTACGTTTTTCCAGTTCCTACAGTTTCACCATTCAGCTGGAACTCTACAGGACTACTGGACCAGACTAGTGGCACTCTACCCCAGAAATTAACAAAGAAAACCAGTTACTTGCCATAAAAATACCTGGGTTACTATTTCTTTGATGGATGGATCCAAGAACGGACACACACAGGGTCACCAGACTCAACCCAAACATTGCACCTCCATGGAGATCTCCTGCATCTTCTGGTCACACATTGGCATGGATTCTCATGGCAACCACATTTCTCAGGTTTCTGTACTGTGCACCACTACAAAACATCATTTAGTGTTCATGGTGCTACAGTGCAGTTTCTCCAGTGAATTCCAGAACCATAATACATCAAATTATATATACCAGCAGTTGTTGACAACCCCCAGCAGCTAGACTGTATTGTTTGACAGTTCCAGGTTTTCAAGGTTGTCCTCTGACCTGGCCTCAAAAATATGTCCCCCTTTTTCCTCTTAAACTTCGCATTTCAGTTCTTGAAGAGTAGGAATTTGAATAATAAAATAATGCAGACATGGTCATAGTTCGGCTTCCCAGAAAATACTTTTCACACCAAGCTACACACTGTAGAAGGCTTCCTGAGCTTTTTCTTACACATTAAGTATGCAACCGATTTTGGTCATGTATTCCAAATCCGTGAAGCAGGAGAAGCGAGGTTAAAAAAAAAAAAAAAAAAAAAAAAAAACACGACCATGACACCACCATTTCAATTGGCCACAGAAATAATTTATGTTTTTTGTATAGCCAACCAAAGGTATATAGCATTGCAGGGAAAAAATGCTTTAGCAGCTTTGTGGTTACCAAAGATTAAGATACAAAATAAAAAAGTATCACATGTAGCCTTACTGAGCAATTCAATTCAGTGCTTTGCAAACTCTCCCAAACAGAACTGTAATGCCTAAAGTGAAATTTAAAGAGTCCCCTTTAATCACTCCTCCCACAGATGGGGTCCCTTCAGGTTAACTATAGATTTCTGCTCAGTTTTTATTTTCATTGGATTAAACACAGAACAAAAAAAAATTCATCCTGGAGTAACACTTTTGGTCTTTCTAAGCACTTGGGAAAGAAATGGATGATTACGTATTGCAGCACTACTATAACTTACTGGTCAAGAGTAATGACATCATCGTGACCACTGTACTGCCGAGCCAACCGCAAAGCAAGATCATTGGCTTCAGAGCTGTAAAATACAAACACAACAGATGTCGATGATGCTTGGTACAGTACATTTCTTTTCAACAAAAGGCATCAAAATGACACGATGATAACGTCAGTATGTGTGCTACAAAATCTAATGGAGAAAGTCTCAAGTAGATACAAACACTCTGCCACTCAGATTTCTGTCAACTAAACCCCCTTTGCCACCCCCTCCCCAGTCCCCCACACTCCAGTAAGGTTTACAAAACAAAGCTGTGTGTTATGAGATACAGGCCCTGCAAATGATCTGCCTCAGCTGGAATGCAACCAGAGGAGGTCATCTCACAGCAACAGAGCTGCCATGTGTATTGCTCTTCCTGCATCTTAGTTTTCGTAACAGCCACAGTCAGAAGCTTCGGGGTCACAATACACTGTATGCCATGCAAGTTTACTGAATCACTCCAAATATTTCAGAGCCTACATGCCTAAAAACTAACTGGCTGATGAATAACATAACAGAGAGTCCTCCTAAATGATGAACAATTTAGACAGCAGACGACAATTACTACCAGTCGTCACAGCATCCGTGATGCTGTCTACTTCAAGTACTGGCACATAATGATTACCTGAGAATAACAGCCATGAGAACATTACCATATTATTCCAGTGGGTACCATTTTTACACTCTGGTCTCGACTGTTAATGGTTTCCATGACTTGAACAGCAAAGAGCTTATTTCAGTGAGATTTTGAAACTGTAAGCGATTCATGTTCTGAAAGGACCTGTAAAAGGTCTAGATAGAACCCCGCTGTTTGAAAATTGGTACACAGTCAAGGGTCAAAATTAAGGATCTTACTTCAAAGAAGGTTCTTGCAGCAGGCCACACTGGTAGCACTAAGCCGTTAGGCGCCAGGACCACAAGGAAGACTTCTAGCTAGCGGTCTACAACGGGGGATCATTCACCACTGTCAACCGCTGATGCCAGCCTACCCTATAAAGGCTACTTCCATTCTTTTCCCTGATTGACCCATGCATTGGACCTTAACAGCACGCAACTACAGTCGACCGCCATTACCCAGCTTGCTGCACTTTTTAGTTTTCTTTTTTCTTTAGTGTTAAACATCAAATTTTCAGGTGTTTTCGTCGACAAGTTTAAGTCCTCTCCATCAGCCTCATCTTCCTACTGCTCCACAAAGTGTGCCTGTGGCAAACAGATTTCTGAAAAAGATGACCACTCTGTGTGTCTCATCTGTCTAGGCCCCAGTCACGACACACGCCGCATGACAGATTTGCCAGAAATTCAATCAGGCCACTCTGAGACGCCTAAAAACTCTGGAGACCCACCTTTGGAGCAGAAGTTGGTCGCGATGGATAAGGAGCTGCAGGCCAGGAGCTCTTCAGCCTTGCTGGCACAGTCCTCTAGGGCCTCTTCTCAGAAATCGGGGAGCACAAGCAATCTGCTTCCCACTCACAGGCACCCCACAAACCCTCGATCGCAATGGGGTCATCCTCCTGCAGGGTGTCAGCTCCTTCAGCCCGCCAGTAATCTCTTCTTCCGGTCTCCCGGTGGCTCAACCACCTGCCCTCACTGCCATTTCAGGCAACTTCTCTTCAGGGCAGGGGACTTAGTCTCCTGCTTCCCAGCCCCTGACACTCAGGCCCATATCTTCCACGGGCTCTCAGCCAGGTGGCCTGGCTGGTGTTGGTTCCTTGTGCGTCGGTTCCTCTACTGTCACCCCTCTTCGCCAGGGCGCTGCTGTTGTCGGTCCCCATCTCTGGGGCAGATGTCAGTCCTTCCAGGCAGTGCCCACAGAGGGCTACTGCCACTTCTTATCAGGCATTGCCTCTGCCAAAGGGGTCTCCTTTGCCCAGGTGCCCGCTTCTCTGGTTAGACCTGTGCCGGCAGACCTGTCCCCCAGATGCTGCTTGCTGGGCCACCACCAGTACTGCCACTGCCTCAGCCTGTGGGCCCAATGCCAGCATCACCCCTGCCACAACCCATGCTGCAGCTGATGCCTGCTGGCCCCGGGCAGCCTTATCCCTCGGTACCCAACGGCAGCCCCACCACCACTATACCCATACCTGGTGCCTTCCTGTCCCTACCCACTGCTGTATAAAATACCACTACCGGAGGTCTATAATGCACTATTTTCAGCATGGTGGTCCTTTGTCCAGAGGCAAACCCCTACTCCTCAAGCCCCAGTGTCCATCCCGGAACCCACCACCTCAGGATCCAGGTCGTACTTACCCTGGTGAACCCCAAATGTCGAGGTCTTCTTGGTCTCCCCGATGTCAGCTCTGCCCATTGCCAGGATGAGCATATGCCACCGGCATTGGACCCAGATAGCGAGTCCAATGAGGAGGACTCTGACTGTTCTGGGTCTTCGTCTTCCACCAGGAAGTCTTTGGATGGGGATGACCCTCCTAGGCAGGTCCCTAAATCCCCCGACCCGACATTTATGGATGTCACGTGCCATATCCAGTCCATTATGGGTTGGGAAATGGAGGAGCAGGACCAGGAGTGCCGTTGCCTGGCCGTATATGTAAGGCAGCGGGACACCCTCCCGATGGTAGTGCCACCCATGATTGACTCCTACAAGGATGTCACAAGGGTGGCAAGGAATCGCCACTCTTCTACCCCTTCATTTACCAAGCAGGCAGACTGCCTTTAAGCCCTTCTTAGGGAGTCTCCGTGGTCAAATGAAGCGCATGATCATATCAAAAATCCCACGCACCTTAGTGCCTTTCCCCAAGACAGGGAGTCTTGGCAAGTGGACCACCTGGTTAAGTGTGTGTTCGCATCTTCTACTCTGGCTATCTGGGCCATTAATTACTTGGCCCATATGGTCCAACATCAGAATGTTCTCTGGGACCAGGCCAGGCGCTGCTAGAAGACACCACCAAGAAGCAGATTGCCCAATTCTTGAAGTAGGGCCTGGATGTTGGCAACCACATTCTCCAGGCTGCTTACGATGCTGTGGATATCTCTGGGTAGAGCAGCTTCTGGGGTCTGCCTCCGGCACCAATCTTGGCTCTGGGTCTCCAGCTTTGCCTCAGATGTGCAAGCCAGCATCTTGGACACACCCTTCTGGGGCTCTATCCTTTTTGAGGGAAATGTCCAGGACATTATTTCCACCCTGCAGGAGTTGGGGCAAACCCTTAAGTCGGTGCATTCACTCTATCACACACAGCCTACAGAGGGTCAATGTCAGTCATTTTGTCAGTCCCGAAACCAGTCTGCCAAGGGCCAGAACAAATAAAAGGACACAGCAGCCCTGGCAGCTGCCAAAGCCCCTCAAGCACCTGCAGCTGCCAGCGCCCACCCACATCTCCTGACTCTTTAGCCGAGCCCCCCACAACTCTGGAGGAAGCTGTGGATGGACAGGGTTGGAAACCCGAACACCACATTTCCCTACTTCTGTGGCATTAACTTGAATCCTAAGTGGTGCATTAATGCAGTTCTCTATGAATAATACACATATAATTTATATAGGCATCATAAATGTCTTGACTTTGGCACTAGGCAAAGGCTGTTTTCAGGACCGTCCTGTGTTGCTAAAGCAACATTTCAAACATATAAACACAGTTGAGATAAATACATACATCACAGATACTAAGTAAGGTAAAATGCCCAGTTTAGCAGTTACAATAGAAGGGGCATAGCTTAACATAAGCATTCTTACAGCTTAAATATGTCAGTGACTTGCGAAGAACTAGAGGGAGAGAATTCCAAGAGGGCGAGGCAATGTGATCAAAATGCATACATCCAAGCTTAATTTGTGTTCGAGGGACTATAAGCCCTTTATGTCACGTAAAGGGTAAGCATATTTGTTAAATGACATTTTGGAAGTGAGGTATTCAGGGCCATTGCATTCATGCATTCTGTTTCACCACAGAAGTTGTACCTACCCAGAATTGACAAAGTAGCAGACCGAAAGTTGCTCCGGGAGAGTAGCTGTGAGGCGTTTGGCATAGCGAATAATGTTATCGTGGAGGAAGCGAGAATTAGTGTTCAGCAGTTCCATTTGTTTCGTGGCAGCTTTTACCACATCTGGGTGACTGTGACCAACTGAGAAAAAAAAAAAAAAAACAGATGTGCATTTTACAGTGAATATTAGTACCAGTAAGAGAGCAAACTTTCCTCACACTGCCCTGAACATTTGCCTCAAACCCATCAAGCAGGAATCACTTCTAATGGGTCATAGGGCTGCCAATCAATTTTAAAAAAAAAAAAAAAAAAAAAAAAAAAAAACATTTTTGGCCAGGAGATACTATGCCGAGGCTGGTTTCCAGGTGCATCCTGGGAGCATAGGGAAGTTAAATGAATTGCTCATTTTGCACAGTGTGCAAGTGGTGGCTGTGGGATTCAAACCCAATTCTCCAGGTTTGCAGCTCAGTGTTCTTAACCACTGTGCTATACCGCTTCTTGATCCATGGCTTCTCATCACAACAATAAAGACATCAAGTGTGGCCAATTGTGATGGTGGTTTTTATAGTTAATTCTGCTTATTGGTGGGTGGGGTGGGGGTCTACAGATGGAAACCAAGTGAAACTGAACCATATTAAATTGCTGGTGGTATTTTTTAATGAATGGGGGAACATTTGGCCAGACACCAAGGAAATTCCCCATATCTTTTAGAGCAACAGTTCTCAAACTTTGTCATAGTGAGCCTCCCCTAAGCCATGGAAAAGATCTTGAGCCTCCCCCCAAAATACTGAAATATTTTTGGGCCTCCCCATAGAAAAATAGCTTACTTTTCACAGTACATCAGGAATAAATTGAAACCTCTTTGCAAAGCTGGCTCTCATGTTATTAAGCTTATTGTAACCCTCCTCCCAACAGGACAACCTACTTGCTTCAATATTTTGACTTGAACAATTTGTTACCCTTACTGCCATACCTTCATGGGTCAGACTGCTTTTTCTGTTTCCCCTCTATCTGGCATAACCTTCCTGCCAATCTCTACCTCTCCCCCTCTCCCCCTCTCCCCCTGCTCTTAAGCAACTTCTCAGGGATCATTTTTCTCCCTCCTGCTCTTATTCCTAGTACCTGTATGGTTAACTCTTGTATTTGGACAATTCTGCTGCCAGTCTAATTGATCATTGCTCCTTGCATTGTTAGTTTATTGTTCTGAATTTTTTTTGCATGTTTATTCATTTTGCATTGCCTGAGTGTTTTGCAATTACATTTTGAATTGCATTCTCTCACTACCCTTCCCTGGGTACACCTGAAATAAGCCATGACTCAGTGTACAGTGCCTTCCCTGGTCACAGACTTGTGAATAAACACATAAATTCACCTACTGTTATCCTCTTTCAGTTTGCCTTATCCCTTCACACAAAATCTTTAAAGTTCAAAACTGAAATATAATACTTTGTCAAGACTTGCTTGAGCCTCCCCTGGAACAGGTTGGGGCCTCCCCAGGGAGGCTGGCCTCACCATTTGAGAACCCCTGTTTTAGAGATATGACATGGGATTCTTTAAAGTTCACCTGAACAACCACAAGGACAGGCAGATGGGACCTCGGTTTAATGCCTCATCCAAAAGACGGCACCTCAGAAGTACAAGCAGCCCCCTCATACTGCATTGCAGCATCAGTATTGGGTTTTTTACCCAAGTTCCTGGTGTGGGGCTAGAACCCACAACCTTCTGATATTCCAGTTTCAGAGGCCAGTGAGCAACCTGCCAATCCATTGACACTGCATTGTGATGTAAACTCCTGATGACTATGAACAAGACAAAGCACAACAACTCAAAGGACACAAAAAAGGCCAGAGCGATCAGATAATCAATTTGAACCAGTAACCTGTGAGCCAAAGGCCCCTTTACCCACTGCCAACCACTGAGCCATCCAGTCTTTTATTCACTCATTTTATACACATAACTACTGCAAAGGTGTTGCTGGAGCCTAACAGCAAATACGAAATTCAGTTAAAAACAGATGGGATAATTAGATGACTCAAACACACTATCTATTGCTCACATAAGTGTAATTAATTATTTTTGAGCTAAACTAGCTCACTGATTGGCTGCCGTGCCGGTCTGAAATCTCTAAGAAATGCTCGGCATGGCAGCAACACTTATCTCCTGATGCACTCCATGCTGACAGCAGCGGTGCCAAAACAAGAACGGTTTTCGGCGCTGCTGTTAAAAAGCTAAATTAATGTGATTAGACTTACAATCGCAATAATGGCAATTAACGACCGGCTGAGTGGAGTTGGCCCCTGGCTGTGCCTCAGGCCAGCCTTCGTCCCCCTCCCCCCCAGTCGTTAATTGGCAGGAAATGACCGGCTCTTCGGTCATTATTGCTTAATTATTAGTCCAAATGGCAGCCATATTCCAACATAAAAGACTACATAATATGCAATGGTGTCCATCAAGGAGATCCAGGAGAGCCAGAAAGAAGTGGGAAAAGTTGTAGTCTCTTCTACAATGTGTCACGATGGCCTATGGCTATTCTAGTTGTAGAATAATGCTGTTTTTCTAGACTTACAAAGCAATTAGTTGCTATACTCATCTTCATTTAGTGGCAAAAACAAGTTCTAGTTCTAAAACAAGCCCAGATATGAAGATAGGGATTCATCTGCAATTTACTTGGGTAGTCTCCACAAAAATCAATGCTATATCAGGGTATATCCTGACAGGTGCTACTGTATATAAAACTTAAGACATACTGTAACATGGCAATACTACACTTTAGCTAAACAAAAGCAATCACTGGAGGAGAAGTATCAGGTGAGTGAAGTTGGAGACAGCATTAATTTCTTAGTAATGCCCGCTCCAACCTGAAGTACTGATTTCCACCACATCAGAATCGCTAGGGGGACACTTCTTTTCACCGAACGTTTTTGTCCCTCCCACCCACCCAAGGGACAGTTACCTCCTTGCTCCAGAGCAAATGGCAAAACTACAGACACAGAGAGTTGTAATTTCCAGAAAAGTGGAATAGCTAGTGTTTAAAATACTACTCTGTGTTGCCATTGTACTGTTTTCGCCATGATTTACATGCCCATCGTTGTGTTTACAACACACCGCAGCGTTCCACAAGAGAACAAACTTCTGTGTGTATAGATGTAAAGTCTTATAGGACCAACTACCATGATGCAATGCGCCAGTACAGAACCAGTTCTGAAAATGAAGTCTCGCTCTCCATCGATCAGTGTACACAGAAATCTGCCACATGGAATGAACCAAAAACAAATAAAACTCGTTAGTATAGTGTTGAACCTTTCAATATCTGTGCCGTCGTTTTGCAGCATAAGTCTTTTAATAATTGTTGCCTACATTATGAGGTTGTGTTATATGCATGAAAGATTTTCAACTTTATGAAACCTTCTCTCTCATTATTTTTAATAAAAGCAAACAGGGAAGATACAGTGTTCAACAGCGCTTGCCATGTTACAAGTGCATTAAGCCACTCTGAAGGAGGCATCTACTGTAGAATTAATGCATGGTTGGGTGGTTGTAGGCACTCGGCCTTTGGCCTCACGCCACAACCCCGCCCCCCCCCCAAAAAAAAACAAAACAAAAAAAAAAACAACATGCATTAATTCCCCAGTAGAAGCCTCCTTCGCTGTGGGCTTGATGCTTACATAACTAATGGATACAAGATGATCGTGACTATTAAAATATTCCCATTTTCACTTAAGATTACTTTTAAAAAGACCCCGAAAACACAAACTGTGCTTAAAGAATGGACCCTGTATATTGAAAGGTTATGAACCAAAATCATTAGCAATAAAATGCCTGGTAACCCTATTAATTTCCAACATTCTCAGCAAAAAACAGTGCAAGATAAAGACAATTGAAAAACTTGGAAAATGTGGAGTTCAGAGTTAAACACACTCTAAAGGGACAGATAAAATCAGTACGTATTAGGCATGTTAACTCAAACTTATTTCTACCCACCTGCACTGGGAACAAAAATATAGCGCCCCCCCCCCCCCACTTCTTCTGTGCACAGATTTTGTAATGTATCTAAACCTGTATAGCTCTACACTCCTCACACTAAGACACTAGAGACAGAAGGAGGCGATAAATGCAGCCCCCCCACCTCCATATTTCTCAGTGGGCATAACCCGATAAGCCTTTATAATCTAGTCTAAACTGTTGGAAAAGAGAATTCAAAATAACCCCCACCACATTTATTTTTCATAAAAGGTTTTTATCCTCCCTTAGCAGAACTGGCGGCTTCTCAGCCCTGCTCCTGTGATCATCTTGTGCCTCCTCTCGGTCGTAGAGTCCCATGTCCTGCAGAGTCAGTCCCCCCACCCACCCACCCCACCCCATTTATTTATTTATTTATTGAATTTTGTTGACCAGGTAAACCCACTGGGTCTCTGAGAGTCCTTTTTCAGGGCCAACCCAGAATTAATTAGAGCTATTTCAACAGATTACAATTACAGAGAAGCATTGGTAGGACAGTCACAGTACAATGAACAGGTTAGGTTACAAACACTGTGGGAATGATATCTAGGGAATGCATAATGGATTACAGTGGAATAACACATTTTTCTCCACTAGTGAGTGGTAAGACCCATAACTCATGAGTGGCGAAGCCACAAATTAGTTATGAAGGCCTTACCACTCATGTGTGAAGATAAATGTATTATTCTACTGCAACCCATTATGTATTTGATATATATCACACCATTTGTAATGTTTTTACTGCTGTTTTACTTGTTTTAGCTTAAAATTGCCTTCCTTTCCATTGCATGTTCTCTATCTGGCCCATTGTTCTCTGTGTTCCATTTCCAGATTCTAAGTGGAGACAATATGTTCTAAGTGAAATAAATTGTGTTCTAAGAAAAAACTATGTGATATTTACCCAATGTATACATATACATACATTATCTATACAAGAGTTTATAACAGTATACAAAATGAATTTTAAATGATATTACCATGAAAACTAGGACAATAATTAGAGAACTTGGTCATATCCAGATACATCCTGGATCAGAGTGACACAGTGGGCCATAGTGTAACATGCAGGGCTTCGCAAAGCCTGTACCAGTTTTCCTCCTGGTTTCTCTCTGGGCCAATGGATGTACAATCAGCATGGTATGTGTGCTCCATCTCTGCGGAGACGCCCCTGGTGCTCTGTATGTGGGATCTCTTCCCACTGCGTGGGCCATTTGTGCTGCCACCTAGATATTGCCAGGTGGCAGTCAACAGCGAAACTTGATAGCTCCCCTCCCCAAAGGAGAGCAGTCCTACAGATATACAGTCCTCCCTCACCCAGCCTGTCTCCCCACCAAAGTGACCTGCGTTTGTTTCTGAACCCAGGACACAGGCATGGCAGGAGGCGAGGTGCTCAGCGCCTCAGCCCTCCATGCCACGGGGCCAACATGAATGTATTTCTGAATACCAAAACAGTAATCACTTGCACGAAATCTGTTCTCCAGCCAAATGTTGCACACTTTGTGCTATATTTTTCGATTTTTTGTCAGAGTCCACAGTAGAAAGTACCTAAATAGGAAACCTTCCCCTGACATCAGTCACTCAAAAATGTATGAACCTATCTGTATGTAATTTCCAGAGTTTCTAAGAAATGTTAAAATCTTTAACCATAGCACAAAGTAATTCCAGCCTGATAGTCCTAATGTCCCCTGAGATATTAATGTTTCATAACTGGGATTTTATAGCTGATGGCCAGCAAACCCCAACTGATAGGAACAGACTTTGGTTTTATATGTTGTAGTTCCACTCATATATACTATATTGAGTGTTTTACAAGGCATAAACAACTGCAGCAGTTTTTAGCCATGCAGAGGGAGGTTAAAAGGGAACACTTGTAAACTGTAGCTGCCAACAGAATGTTACCTTTACCAGTATCTGTCCTGTGTTCCTCGTCTTATTTTTTGTGGTTTGGTATTTTGTTGTAATTTGTCTTTGTATCTCTGTGGCTTCCCCTGTTGTTGGGCGCCGTGCTGAAAAAGTAAACACTGAGAGCGCGTGTTCAACCTCTGCCGCGTGGTCCAACAAGGACTGCTTTGACCGTGCCTGGTAGACAGCGAGCATCTGTGAAATGCGCACCTGGAGTTTAAATGTGCATGTGCATTGGATCACGTGCCTTCATGACCATGCTCTGCAGCACTCGCCTTTTGCACGGTACAGTCATAGCTTGATAGTGTCCCTATATCCGTGGCAGATGGCACATGGAGCACAAGAAAAACAAAAGGATGTCTAAACCAGCATAGTTCAAGAGAAACCCAGCACTTTCCAGCTGAACAGTACAATGAACAAATGTAGAGATCCTGCATTAGTAAAATGGCGTCTTATTTGTCCAGTAACATCCAAGTGTGAGGTGTAAATGCTGAGTTGTTTGTACCACAGCATTTACACTGCACACTTGGATGTTACCGGATAACTTAAAAAAAAAAAAAAAAAAAAAAAAAAGATATTTTACTAATGAAGCCGCTGTAAGTTTGTTCATTCCTGTGTTCCACTTACAAGTGCTGGGTTTCTCAGGAACCGAGACTGGAGACAGTTTTAATTCCCCAGAACTTGCCGTCTCATCCACCACTGAAAGCCACTTTTACTAACAAGCTGCGCCACAGATCAGTTCATGTTGAGAGCTGATGAATGATATTGTCCGATTTGAGGGAGATCTAACGTTAGACAGTAGGTGGAGGATGGGACCATCTCATAGCACTAGTTAAGCTAATATTGACTTTTCCCTGGAACTGTATGGCTATGTCGCAGCCGCAGGGGCAAGCAACCTCTTCCCAGCACCGAGCGTCTCCAGCCATGCACACAGCAGTGGGAGCAATTTGGGTTAGACTCGATACAAAAGAGTACGGGGCGCTGCTTGTTAGTAAACTCAACTTGCAGTATAGGATACGACGGGGGGCTCCTGGTAAAGAGAAAGGAACATCTACTGCAACTACTCTGTGGCACTGCTTGAGTGTATAACTGGTGTTCAGCGTCATTTCGTTTACAAGACCTCACAAGCAGAACTTGTCTGCAGGGATGCCAGCACAGTACTGCGCTTGAAAGGCTTTTCTGCCACATGTTGCCAACTAATCGTATAGTATTCCCAATGTACGGGTTATGTGGTTTCCGCCAGGGTCAGCTGCAGTAGAGAGTTGTTGGTGCGTGGGGGGAGAGACGCAACAACTAGACATGGAGAGATGAACATACATCTTTACTGCTGAGATGGGACTGCAATTGGCTGAGGTGGAGACCACTGGCCAACAGGGTATCATCTAGCGATAGGCATTGGGTGGAGGGGTGCACCATACCTAAGCATAGCCCATACTCGTCGGCTTCAGTATCTAGTGAGGCACTGTGTATGTTTGCTAAATACAGGATGTCAAGCCGGCACCCTGATGTGGCATGCGTGTGCACTAGACCTCTCAGGAGCGTGCCTGACGTAGAAGGCGTGTGTTCATGCATACCAAGAAGATCTGGTGCACAAAGGGCAAACAGTGAACATGGCGGGCAGCACCGGGACTGAGGAGAGAGTGGTCGTGCTAAGAAGGACAATGCATAACACAACAACACTGTAAGCAAGTTGATATTACAGACATGAAACTGCAGTACTCTGGGGGCACTTCTGAACGGTTCTGGAACTACATTCACTGGAGTTTCCCTTTAAGGGAGATGGAGATTGAGAAAATATAGGGAGGTGGAGCACACAGAAAAGGCAAGAGCAGGTTAAGCACAGGGACTTTTTTTTTTTGTTTTACTGTCTGCCGCACGGTTCCTCAGCCCAGCCATGGACCCCCGCTTCTGCTCCCAAATCGGGCATGCCTCGTCGATACCCCCTGGCTTACCCCACCAGGGCGGGGTCACGGCACCGGCCCCTAGAGTGCCGCAACATTGAGATAGGTCGACAGGCTGACCTGGGAGCTATTGAAGTCGAGGGCTTTCATTCAGGGTGGCTGGTGGCATTTCCCCGATGTATGGGGAGGGGCGACAATAACGATCAGCGCCCACCAACCCCCTGAACAATTGGCATGGTACACCCAGCCTCCGCTAGGTATCTGTGCTGGCGCCGAACACACTAACCCCTCCGAAGAAGGAGAGGAAGTCCTTGGATGCTCAATCCTTCTCCCCAGCTGTCCCGCCGATGTCCCGGGTCCATTTCTGAACCCAGGTTGCAGGTAGGCAACCTGCCCCAGTGCCAGCGGGCCAGCAGCACGGGACTTTGTTAAATGACTTGCTCAAGACAACACCGTTCCGTTCTCGATGAAACAGTGTTGTTATATACACACTGTCCCCACTAAGGTGGGCTTTATCATCCTGTAAGGCTTACCTTGGCCTAGGATAGCATGTCTCTGCCTAGCCTATGAATTTTAAACTCACCCTTTTCTGTTTTACAGGATGACAAAGAATCCCCCTAGCTGCCTTCCCGACAACCTGAACTCTACACCCCAACCTCCGCTCTAATGGTACTCCCCCTCTAGCTATTCCTAGGGTATCCACCAAAATGGGTAGCAGAGCTTGGTCTGCAGCTGCCCCCTTGCAGTGGAACAAACTGCCGGATGAACTCCGTTCCATCGACACTCACTCCAGCTTCAAGTCCCGCCTCAAAATCTGGCTCCTGGCAAATTCCTCCTACCGCAGCTCCCAGTAGTTACCCACCTACCCACGCTAGACTACTCCCCAGCCTACAGCTGTTACCTCCTTGCATTGTTAATTGTATCTTCATGGTATACGTGACTTCCTTGCCTGTACATACTGTATATATATTTTTTACTGTATTTTCTGTGTATTACATTGCATTGTGGGTACATATTTTATATATTTTTTTACTGTATATTCAGTGCATTACATGCCCACTGGACTAAGTATCATACCCTGTACACTGTGCTTATGACTGCTTTGTATCAAATCTCTTCATGTCCCATACTGGAACCTTGTGCTCGCTGTTCTCAGTGGATTTATGCAGCATGCTTGTACACTGTGCTTAATATTGTTTCTTGTATCAATTCTGTTTCATGTGCACTACAGTTACCTTGTATTCACTGTCACCCTGCACCATGTGTTATGGCCCGGGTCACATCTGAAAACGGTCCCTGGGATCAGGGCGCTCACCCGGTTATCAAAGTCATAAATAAATACAATAAAATAAAGTAAATCCTTAAGACACACATTTATGAACTGTTAAAAAATGGGTCAGTGAATAACAAATGTCAGACTCTGCCTTACCATGTGCAACATTGTTGATACAGTCCAGATACTCTCCACCTTGCTCATCGTACATGTACTGACCCAGGGCACGATCTATCTTAATGGGGTCCTTGGCAAAGAAAACCTTACAGGATGGCCTGAAAAAGAAAAGAATCAAAATAAAAATGCAGCAGTGCGTTAATGGCCAGCAGCTGGAAGTTCACTGCTCTGAACTTGCAGAACTAAACCCAGAAATCTTAAATCATCACAAGAAGATTAACTAGAAAAGTGAGTTATAAATAATGTTCCAACTCTTCTCATTTGTTTCCATCCTCTTAAAAGATTCAGTGTGCTGGTCTAGGTGGACAAAAGTCTTACTACTACCACCCTCCCCCCTTTTTTTTGGGGGGGGGGGCAGCACTGGCTCTGGAGAGTACATAGCTAATCTACCCAATCAGAGAGTGGATCAGGCTATAAACACTACTTTTTTATTCATTTTTAAGTTTTTTTCATTAAATCAATTTTAATTACCGATAAATGCTGCAGCAAAAGTATTCAGGATTTCAGAATATAGTAAATGCTAGACGGAGAAAGAAGAAAAATAAACACAAAGGTCTACTAATGCCACCTTCTGCCACTCAGGCAGCCTAAGCATACAGAGAAAAGATGGCATAGACCAGGTTACATGGCAAATGTGACCAAACGGGTCTATGGTCCTTGGAACTAAAGAGGAAAAAGTACTGGTGGCAGAGACCTCCTGGAAATCAAGGCCAGGTCATCACCTGTTCCTTCCAGATAAGTTCCTTCTGCCATGGAGTACATTCTATTTATAACATGGGTTGCAGAAACGAGGAAACCCAGTTGGTGGAACAGGACCACCTACCGTGAATTAAATATCCTATTTAACCCACAGTTGGTGCGAGTGTCCCAGAAACAATCTCCCTGGGCAGAGCAGCACTTGTTATCTGGATGAAAAACTGGAATGGGAATAGCAGCCATTAAGAAATACCAATGCGAGAGATACATAGATACATAGACAGTAGCGGCAGATAAGGGCCTACGGTCCACCCAGTATGCCCATTTGAGCTTGTAAGTTTACTTTACTTTTTCCTAAAAATCTGTTGCCCCTTGACCCTGACCTCCAGAATTCCTTTATGTCTATCCCATGCATTCTTAAATCCCGTGATTGTTTCAGCCCCCACCACTTCCTCTGGCAGGGTGTTCCACTAGTCCACCACACGTTCTGTGAAGAAACTCTTCCTCAAGTTTCCTCTGAATCGTCCTCCCTCCAACTTCATCCCAAGCTCGCTAGTCCTGGAACATCTTTTTTGTTTAAAAATCGTGTATTCTTGCACCCTGTTCCTCCCTGTAAGATACTTGCATGCCTCTATCATATCCCCTCTCTCCCTTCTCGCCTCCAGGGAGTACGTAATCAATTCCTTCAACCTGTCCTCATAGGACTTGTGATGCAATCCATGTACCATCTTTGTTGCCCTCCTCTGAACCTTCTCTACGCTGTCTATGTCCTTACATAAGTAAGGTCTCCAGAACTGTACACCGTACTCCAGGTGGGGCCTCACTAGTGTCTTGTATAGTGGAATTATGACCTCCCTTTTCCTGCTGGTGATGCCCCTGCCTATGCATCCCAGCATCCTATTTGCTTTACCTGCTGCCCTACCTTGAGGACATCAGAGATGATAACCCCAAGATCCCTTTCCTTCTTGGTGCATGCTATATCCTCACCCCTCAACTGATATATTGTGCCAGGGTTTTTGTGCCCCATATGCATTATCTTGCACTTCTTTGCACTGAATTTCAACTGCCAAATCCCTGACCATTCTTCAAGTTTCTGCAGGTCCCTTCTCATTCTGTCTACACCCTCTGGTGTGTCTACTCTGTAACAGAGCTTTGTGTCATCAGCAAACACGGAAATTCTGCATTCTAGGTCCTGCGCAATGTCACTGATGAATATGATGTTGAATACAACCAGTCCCAGCACTGATCCCTGTGGTACCCCACTGGTCACTCTTCCCACTGTGAAGTGGCAGCCATTTACTACCACCCTCTGTCTCCTGCCGCCAAGCCAGTTACCTACCCACTGCACTACTGTCCTGCCCACACCCATATTCCCCAGTTTGTGTAATAGTCTTCTATGTGGCACAGTGTCAAAGGCCTTGCTGAAGTCCAGATAGGCCATGTCCACTGCCCTCCCCTGATCCACCTCCCTAGTCACCCAGTCAAAAAATTCAATGAGGTTGGTCTGACATGACCTCCCCCTGGTGAAACCATGCTGCCTTCGGTCCTGTAGTCCATTGACAACCAGATGTTCCACCAATCTCTCCTTCAGTAGTGCTTCCATGATCTTCCCCACTACAGAGGTGAGGCTGACTGGTCTGTAGTTCCCCGCTTCCTCTTTGTTACCACTTTTGTATAAGTGGACTACATCTGCTGTCCTCCAGTCTTTGCGTACCTCCCCCGTTTCCAGTGACTGGCTAAACAGGACTGCCAGAGGTTCAGCCACAATTTCTTAGTTCTTTAAGGACCCTGGGGTGCACCCCATCTGGCCCCACTGCTTTATCAACTCTTATTACTTCCAGTTCCTTCAGGACCCTTTCTCGTGTAAAGGGACTTGTGTCCATTTCTACACCATTCCCACTCCTTGTACTCCCTTCAGACCCATTACCCTCCTTTTCCTCAGTAAGGACTGAGCAGAAACACCTGTTCAATATGTCAGCTTTACTGTTGTCATCCTCCACATGGCCCCCATCCTCCCCCTTCAGTCTCACTATCCCTCCCTTTGCCTTTCTTTTTTCACTTATGTACCTGTTAAAAGGTTTTGTCCCCTCTACCCACTGATTTTGCAATGTGCACTTCTGTCTGAGCTTTGGCTTCCCTTACTGACCTCCCTACCTCCCTTTGCTTCTCCTGGTACTTCTCCCTATCCTCTTCTGCCTGTGTCTTTTTGTATTGCCTGAATGCAGTCTTTTTGGCTTTCACTTTCTCCACTACCTCCTTGGAAAACCATAATGGCCTCCTCTCCCTTTTCCCCTTGCTAACCTGCTTAATGCATAATTCTGTTGTTCTCGTAATCCCCATTTTAAATACTGCCCACTGTTCCTCAAGCCCCGATTCCTGCCCCATTCCCCTTAATGCCTCAGCGGGGTCATCGGCTAAAGCAGGGATATTTGGGACGGACAGGTACAGAAATTAGTGTTAGAGACGCTGGTTTAATGTTAACAATGCCCCCGACTTCATTCTCACAGACACGCTGCTTGACAGACAGTGAGAAAGACACAGGAGGGAGACCGAGAGCATGAGTAAGACAGTGCCACGGTCATCTCCACCAGAGACAGAGAGAGTCATTGTAAGTCAGTGACTGTAACCTTCATTCCCCAAGACATTCCCCAGCAGACATACTGCTTCCGCCAGAAACCAAGTCACTATAACTTAGTGACCGCAACCTTCATTCCCCGATACATTACCACTATATTGTTACTATATTGATTAAAGCTGTATTGTAGCATGGGTTGCAGCTGCTAGTGACGGAGACAGTGAGCACGTGACAGCAAGCTGAAGTAGCTCACAGCTCGCTGTCCGGTACCCAGATTCCTGGCACCCCACCCACCCACTGACGATATACACTATCCCCTCGTTTGTCCTAGCACATCCCAGCACAAGAGAGTGAGATAGAGACAGACACACAACAAGCAAGTGGGGAGTGGGAGAATGAGATATTGCGAGCAAAAAACTCAGCAAATACCGAGTGAACGGATTTCATTTCTGACAGCATTTCTCCTGTGGCTGTGTCACATCTGTCCACTGCCTTACACCACAGAATACTGAGCGACATGTTTTTAATTCCATTCATTCCTGGTGGCAGTCCATTTCAGTACATTATCAGTGACACAGGAGAAAGAATACAGGGTAAGATGAGACTGTTTGCACAATTGATTATGCCTGGGCGGCTATTCTGTATCAAGTTTAAGCAATGGAAAATTCGGTAACAAGCTCAGTGGCAGGGTAGACAGCAACAAAGGGGTCAGAGATCAGCAAAGGTATTTGCAAACCTGAATGTTGCTGATGGGGGACTCCAGGCACACACACGCACTGTTCTGTAAATGTTTGTTTCATGTGTGTTTGTTTTTTGCCATGTGCTTTACCAAAATTGAATGAAGTTTACTTGTTTTTTTAAAAAAAGTATTTGCAAAGATTAGAGAGGTGGGCCAAAGTTTAGCAGTTGAAACTCAGAGCCAAAAAGTACACAGTGATGCACATAGGTAACAGGAACGCCAGGAGAGAGTACTGGATGGAAGGGGGTAAACTGGGCACTGCTTCTGACTTAAGGGACCTAGAACTGGAAGTCATCATAAGCGACTCCCAAAACAATCTAGCCAATGGAACAAGGCCTGCAGCATGGCAACCAGGATGTTGGAGACAAAGACAGGCTAGAAACGATACAGCATAGTGTAAACAAAATTATCTAGTGCCAGCAGGGCAGATCCTATTAGCACTGGCCTAAGGCCCTGAACATGTGCTCACTGAAGACAAGAAGAAGAAAAAAAAAAAAAAAAGACGTTCGGGTTCCTGAAAGGAATGAACAAGGTCAAGAACATGGGAGCATGAGCGGTAGGCACGGGGCGGGAAATGAGAGAAAGTTTTATTTTACAGAGTGGTTGAGCTGTGGACAAGCCTAGCAGCAGAGGTGCTGGATGCAACAACCATTAATGGATTCAAACACAGCAGGGACTGCGTAAAGGGCTTAATACAGTAGTTGGGGTGAAAGCAGTGAGGCAGGGAGCAAGAGGGAAGACAAGGGGGAATGACCCACTAGATATTACGTCTCAAGGTAGAATAAGATAGAACAGGGCAGACTGGGTGGACAAGTGGTCATTTTCTGCCAATATTTTCTATGTCTTCCCCAGTTAGATGCTGGACACAGTAATGTTTTTCATAAGGAACTGATCCAAGTTTGCAGTAAGATTTAGCACACCCCACACCCCTAGCTGTACTAGGTCCGTAGGTTTATCACTTCCTTGGACTGATAAGATCTGCTTCTGCTTCATTACATTATTTTTCGGTTTAATTAAATTCATGAGGCCAACACACTGACTGGCTACTGAAACTGGGAATTAAACTCTTCCAAAATGCCCACTACAGCTCTAAATAGCACTGCATGCATGTGTAGTTTTCTTCTTTTTTTGTGTGTGTGCCATTTTTCCCTTAATAAAAGGGTAAAACTTATAAACATGTAATGCCCGTAAAAACTGGCATTTATTTACTTATTTCTCTGTAGACCAGATAAGTGAACCAGTCTGAGGGACCATGTTCACTGACATAACATCCTTTGATGTAGAAACTGGAACAGCAAAGGGGGAGCCACTGGTTCACCTCCAAACATCAAGCAAGCAGTAGAAAAATACCCAAAACTAAACAGTTTAATAACTGAGGCTTTAAATGCCGAGACTTGATGAAGGGTGGTGGTTTGTGTGTGGGGTCTGAAGACAAATGGCGTTTGTGCCTGGACCAAGAGCAGTCAACTAGTCAACAGCAGTCAATAAAGCTCCTCCTCTCTAACAGAACCATCAGGATCAAGTCCTAACAAAGCCGGCCCAATGGTGCAGCTGCAGCATTGCCTCTTACAATGCCAGCCACCCAGGTTTAGAAGTAAGCCTGGGTCTTGGAGGGCCAGACCTGGGGGGCGGGGGGGACTGAGCAACAGGCTGCTCTACTCCTCTGGGAAGGGAAGATGGCTAAAGCTCCCGGCACTCGCCTGACCTCTGGTGGAAGCCAGTGGTCCACCAGCCAGAGCTGGTGTATGTAGGAGGAGGGGGCTGACATTGGCTCCTCGGAAGAAAAGTAGAAAAAGTTGAGCCATAGAGGATGCAGTCCACCTTGCACTGCAGGCCCCATATCACTGACCTGTGGCACCCCTGGACACTAAGCTAGTCGCCTCCTCCTGAAGGCCCCGCCCTGGGGGGTAAGCCAAGGAGGAACACCGGGGAAGGTAAGTCCTGGGGACAGTGGATGACGGGGCTCAGCGAGGGGTAGGTCCAATGGGGGCCGGTAAAAAGGGGGAGCAAAATAAAAAAAGGCCTAACAAGACAAACCTGAAAGTAATGATGCGTTATCAAAAACCCTGAAGAGATCTACACATATATACTTATAGGCACAAGCTGCCACAGTGGCATTTGTAAAGCATCTGTATAGGATGTAAATGCCTACTTACTTGCAAGAGTTATACTGCTCCATATTAATGGGAATGTGTGCTGCCATTCCCATTAGCATTGCTGTTACAGTCACTACAAGCATCCAGTAAAATAAACGGCTGGGTTACTTAGGAAATGCCTTCAGCAAAACAGAAAAATAAATATATTTTCAAATGTTGTGATGTGGAGGCATCCATTTTGTCAACAGCAAGTGTGTTGTGATGTCACTGTCTCAACAGTCCTAACAGTATGCAGTGAAGCAGTTTAAAACCAAACGGGTGCTAAAGACAGGGATCCAGTAAAGTCATGAGGAAAAGCACCAGATTCTTTTATTACACTTTAACATAAAATCCATCCCCCCACACAAACATATGATTACAGAATCTCTGTCAGCCTAGCCCATCACTCTCACCTGCTGCACTGCACCCTGTTAAGACGGGTGAGGCAGTGACATCACCACAGCATCCATCCTGTCCATGAAACTGAGGCCTCCATATCACAGTTTAAAATGTATATTCCAATGTTTTGCCATAGTCCTCTGTTAAATCTAACCTTGCAACACAATTATTGCTAGGATAACTACAGTACTACTCGAAAGAAGACTTGCATCCAAATTTGTGAATCCCGATTCCGAATAAACAGTGTAAAAATACCAATCTATCACCTTCCTAGTTAAGGAATGTAAACAGAACCGGAGCAACCACTAGTTAGTGGTTTCACTAAGCTTAGCACGAATGTGCTCCTCAGTGGGAACAGACTAGCAGCAGACAAAGAAAAAAAATGCAAAAATACCATACATACAAGTTTTCAGGTCTGATAAAAGGTCTTATTAGATATGTATCAGTACAGCCGTGGTGCACAGTGGATTTTTACAGTTAAGACTATCTCTCACAACAAACCCTTCTTGAGCAAGAGGATCTGGTGACGCTAGTGCATGCTTTCATGACTGAGAGACTGGACTGCTGTTAACATTCTTTACCTAGGGCTGTCTGGGGGGGGCAGACTCCTACAGCTGTTTCAGAATACCGCAGTCAGGTTGCTAGCTGGTGACTCATTCCGGAAATATATCTCCCATGTAGGGGTAGAAAGTAACTTTTTATAGTGCTTGCACCGCAGTGCATGTAATCAAAATGTTACATGCACCTGAAACAGGTTACCTGCACTGATAAAAATAAATAAAATTAAAATTCAATTAAGGAGACAGAAAAATACCAAAAGTTGTAGTAATCTGGTTCACAAACTTGGATTTCCCATCCTAATTAACGACTAAGAACACCGAGCAAGGACATCCACACCAGGCAGATTACTTATAAACAAAAAACAGGCACTCACCACCTCGATAATACTGAACTCCACGTTTGTCACATATAAAAAAGCAGCTTTATTTAAACAGCACTGAGCTGTTTAAATAAAGCTTTTTTTTTTTTTAAATGTGACAAACGTGGAGTCCAATATTACTGAGGTGGTGAGTGCCTGGTTTTTGTTCACAATTGATCAAGTTTTACCAAGAGCACCCCTACCCTTGTGCACACTTTTTTTTGTCTCAAACAGGCAGATTACCCACCCTCCTTCACACACTGTACTTCTCTCTGAGAGCTGTACATAAATTGCACCACTGATCTTGCTGTCACATGCCTCTTATGAAACCTCTGCCCACAGCCTCAATTATGGGTTCCAATTGCTGCTGAACACCACCCATCACGTACAGTAGTGCTTCCCCCAATCGATAGATGATCCCCATAGCAAAAAAAAATAAATAAATAAAAAATCTGCTCTCCGATCAGCCACTCATTGTTGACTTCTCAGCAGTTACATAATCTATTGCAATCCAGGTGAGTTAACTTACTTTCGGCTACAGTGGTGGTGTATTCACGTTTGGTTTCTAGAGACTCCCTCTCCTCACACACATTGCTCAGCAGTGCCAGTCACAGTGATAAGCCAGGGACATTTCTGTCAGTGTGTGGTGAGTGACTGAAAGCAGGCACTTCTAACCCAAAGCCTTCTCTCCCTGTCAGCATGATTGGCCTGGCAATCTGCGATTTCTTCTCTCTGGCTCTCTCTCTGCTCTCCCCATGAATCATTAAGTGACTCAGACAAGCAGCAAAATCAATAAATAAAAATCACATCTCACGTTCACTCCTGGCTTTGTCCCCCCTCCAGCACCGACTGCAACTTACAGTGTGGCGGCATCCCTCTAGTCTGTGTGATAATGTGCTTTTTCCCCACTCTGTCCCGCATTCTACTAGGCAGTGCAGTGACTGGCAGTGGTGCACCACAAGTCTCAGTCACCAAGCATAGTGTTACATGCACTGTGGCGCATGCACGGGACAAAGCTACATGCACCAGCCTGTTCAGACTTTATATGTTAATTTTGACCCCTGCTCCCATGTGCTGTGCTGTGGCAGTGGCACTGGCTCCCGATAAGGTGGCACACCATCTTCAGGACTCTTAACATACATAGCCCTGCATGGATCGGGCCCTGCATAACCAAAAGACTGCTTGGTCTGGTACACTCCCTGCTGCTCTCTCCACACCACCGAGGAACTTTGGTCATCCCAAGATCTCACCTTAAACAATCCGGTGACAGAGTGTTCTCAGTGGCGGCCCAGACTATCTGGAACCCGTTCCTTGTCCATAGGAGGAGTTCCCCCTCAGGGGAGGTGTTTAAAAAGGGGATTAGAACGTTTGTTTTATTTGCTCAAGCCTTTGGGGCTGTTATCTGATTTTTTAAGTACTGACTCCAAAAGGCAGAGGAACTGCTGAATGTAATTATTATTCATTTCACTGTCATTAGTGTAGATTTGTATTATTGTTATGTGTATTAAAAGCACCCAGAAACTCTGGTATGGGGCGCTTGATAAATAAAACTGCCTTCCCTTGCCTTGATATAGCATGACGTTCCTAACTTAGCAAGCAGGCTTTGAAAATTAAGCCCAGAGGCAACAAGGGAAACACCACAGAAGCTGTGTTTGTTTACTTATTTTTTTTTTTCCAACTGTTTAACCAACTGAGACACACTAAGCTGAAGGCTCGTTTACAGGTGCAACCTGGGAGCACAGGGAAGTTAATTGACTTGCTCAGGGTCACACAGCATGCAAGTGGGGGCTGTGGGATTCAAACCCAGGTCTCCATATTTGCAGCTCAGAGCCTTAAACCACTGCACTATACTGCCTCCCTATTAGATAACGGGTAAGTACACTGGTCCCAGGGACCATTTTCTGGTATGACCCGGGCCATCTAGATAGAACATACAGCACAATGTAGGAAAATAAAGAGATACAGGAACGAATTCTATAGACAGGTACAGGAAAGGATCAAAAATAAACATACCATGTATTTCAAGATTGGACAAAAAAAACAAACAAACAAAAACACACACACACACACACACACACACACACACACACACACACACACACTACTCAACATGAGCAGGTTAAAACACATAACAGAAAAATAATTGCATACAATTAGCAAGGCAGTCTCCAAACCGCACACATACTCCAAAGCCTCATTCCCAAGTGCAAGTCAGACTGACAAAGCTTTGTCAAAACAGACAGACATCGGCCTGGTCTGGATGGAGAGATGCACACAAAACAAAGACAAAAAAACAAACAATTTAGATATTTCCCTCCTAGTACCCTTGTATGATCCCATATACTACTCTTCTACTCTTCCTGCAAACTGTATCTCGGGTATGCCCACTCTCCACTTTACCAAAGAAGGTTCATTGTTTTACTGCCTTGTCGCTACACAGGTGGGACACAACTTGCAATAACATCTGCCGCTACGCCTCTGCCTCCTCTCGTAGCAAACACCATTGTGAGCTCTACACTGACCTAAAATGGCCCTCCCCATCCACTCATCGACTCCTCTCTCTTGGCTTTCTGACTGATAGCATTATCAGATCTGGAACCCCAGTATCCTTAGCCTCTATAGTGTATGGTGGAATGCTGTTATGCATGGAATTCCATGCTAGTTCTGCTGCAGTAGTGACATCAGTAATTGTTCTGCTGCAGTAGTGATGTCCCATTGCCAGGGAGGAGCTGTAGCAGGGGGATATTTGCAGTAATTTGTGACTAGACCTGTTACTTAACCCCTGTGAAACATGTGTCTGAAAGGAAGGAAGGAAGGCAGGCACTCCACGGGGTGCAGGGTCAGAGTTGTGGTTGATTGTTTCTGAACAGCATAGGCTTACTCCCACACACCACCCACTCCAAGCGCATAACTTCCTTTATAGCAGGGGTTCTGACATCACTTCCCCAAAACTGCTAACAATATACACCTGTTCATATCCTTAAAGGCACAGCACACTGAATAGGGGGTAGAGACACTCACAAGCTTCCACAGACTAAAACAAGAAGAAAAACAACAACAAAAAAGCATCTGTAACAGTAAGGGACACAATGTGGGGAGTGGTGCAATGCACTGGCTGTGGAGCAGCAGTCTTCCGGGAGACATTCTGGAAACTGAGTTGCTGCCCTATTTGCAGGAATCTCTCTGGTCTGAGGGAGGAGGTTGTTAGTCTCCATGCTGACCTGGCAATGATTTGGGAAACCTGCTCCCCCACCAGGCCACCGCCACTACCTCAGAGGTTGCCAAGAAAGAGGAGTGGTTGGACCACAGTGGGCTCAGGGTGGTGGAACAGAGGCGCATCCCTCCAGTTGTGCCTCTCCACAATTCATTCGCCACTCTGGTGGAGCATGGTTCCTCTATGGAGACACCCACAGTGGAGACCAAGGAGGATGCTGGGAACCTCCACAATGGAGACCCACAGGAGGGTGGCACAGGACCCCACAGGGGAAGGAAACAACTCCTGGTGGGGGACTCAATTGTTAGGGGGGTAGAACTGGGGGAGGCAGGGGAAAGGAAGGTAAGGTGCCTGCCCGACGCCATGGCTTGAAGGGACAGGAAACAAATCCTCAGGATCGTGGGAGCAGCTGCAAGAGGGAGGGAGCTGGATGTCATTATCCACCTAGGGACAAATGACCTGGCTGAGAATGGGATCAGAGCAGTGCAACAGGAGTTTGCGGAGTTGGGGAGGGGCCTTAGACAAGCAGCACACATGGTAACTTTCTCGGAAGTGCTACATGTCTATGGCATGGATGAGGCTAGGGTACTCTGCACCACGGGATTCAACGACTGGTTGAAAACTGGTGCAGAGCCTCAGGGATTTGGCTTCATTGGGGACTGGGGCTCCACCTGGAGGAATGCAGGCCTATACAGGCGCAATGGTCTGCATCTATCCAGAAGGGGAACCAGGATCCTAGGTAATAGGTTTAAATGCTTCATTGGCAAACATTTAAACTAGCCAAGGGGAGGCACTGAAAAGGAGGTGGAGATCCTAGCCGCCCCAAAAAAAAAAATCAGGGTGGTTAGTGAGGTAAACACCAAGATAGAGCAGTCAATAGGAATAAGGCAGGGTAAATGAAAAGATAAAGGCAGTAAGGACAGGATAAAGCAATGGACCAGATGGGTGCACCCCAGGGTCCTAAAGAACTAAGAGAGGTGGTGGCTGAACCTCTGGCCATCCTGTTCAGCCAATCACTGGAAACAGGGAGGTACCCAAAGACTGGAGGACAGCAGATGTAGTCCCTTATACAAAAGTGGGAACAAAGAGGAAGCAGGGAACTACAGACCAGTCAGCCTCACCGTAGTGGGAAAGATCATGGAAGCACTACTGAAGGAGAGATTGGTGAACATCTGGTTGTCAATGGACTACAGGACCCAAGGCAGCATGGTCTCACCAGGGGAGGTCATGTCAGACCAACCTCATTGAATTTTTGACTGGGTGACTAGGGAGATGGATCAGGGAGGGCAGTGGACATGGCCTATCTGGACTTCAGCAAGGCCTTTGACACTGTGCCACAGAAGACTATTACACAAACTGGGGAATATGGGTGTGGGCAGGACAGTAGTGTGGGTGGGTAGTAACTGGCTGGGTGGCAGGACACAGAGGGTGGTGGTGGTAAATGGCTGTCACCCACAGAGGGAAGAGTGACCAGTGGGGTACCACAGGGACTCAGTGCTGGGACCGGTCCTATTCAACATCTTCATCAGTGACATTGCACAGGATATAGAAGGCAGAATTTCACTGTTCGCTGATGACACAAAGCTCTGTAACAGAGTAGACACACCAGAGGGTGTAGACAGAATGAGAAGGACCTGCAGAACTTGAAGAATGGTCAAGGGTTTGCAGTTGAAATTCAATGCAAAGAAGTGCAAGATAATGCATATGGGGCACAAAACCCTGGCACAATATATCAGTTGGGGGGTGAGGATATAGCATGCACCAAGCAGGAAAGGAGATCTTGGGGTTGTCATCTCTGATGACCCAAGGTAGGGAAACAGTGACAAGGCATCAGGTAAAGCAATAGGATGCTGGGATGTATAGGCAGGGCATCACCAGCAGGAAAAGGAGGTCATAATTCGCTATACAAGACACTAGTGAGGCCCCACCTGGAGTACAGTATACAGTTCTGGAGACCATACCTACGTAAGGACATAGACAGGGTAGAGAAGGTTCAGAGGAGGGCAACAAAGATGGTGCATGGATTGCATCACAAGTCCTATGAAGACAGGTTGAAGGAACTGAACATGTACTCCTGGAGGAGAGGAGGGAGAGAGGGATATGATAGAGACATACAAGTATCTTACAGGGAGGAACAGGGTGCAGGAAAACACTATTTTAAGCGAAAAGATGTTTCAGGACTAGAGGGCATGGGATGAAGTTGGAGGAGGACGATTCAGAGGAAACATGAGAAAGAATTTCTTCACAGAACGGTGGTGGACAAGTGGAACACCCTGCCAGAGGAAGTGGTGGGGCTGAAACAATCACGGATTTAAGAATGCATGGGATAGACATAAAGGAATTCTAGAGGTCAGGGGTAAGGGGAAATAGACTTCTAGGAAAACAAACTGAACTTACAAGCTCAAATGGGCAGACTAGGTGGGCCATAAGCCCTTATCTGCCGACACTGTCTATGTATCTATGTATCTATGATGGGACAAAAATAAATAAAGCCACAAAAAATATGGAGGGTAATGAGTACCAATGCTCGTAGTCTAGGTAAAAAGCTCCCCAAAATGGTGGCCTTGATGGAAGAGGGATGCCTGGATATTACGGCAGTCACAGAAACATGGTACAAAGAAAACCATGACTGGGATTTCAACATACCAGGGTATACACAATCTACAGGAGGGGCAGGGAGGGAAAAATAAGAGGAGTAGCTCTCTATGTAAAGGAACGGATCAAAGCAACAGAACAAAAGAACAAACAGGGAGGAGAGGAGGCACTGTGGGTTACCCTGGAGACTGGAAATGGCTCCACAATCCGCTCAGGGGTTGTATACAGACCCCCGTCTCAGGGGGAGGAAATGGACAAAGAAATGATAGAAGGCATCCTTGGAATGGCAAAGAAAGGGGAGATATTGCTGATGGGGACCTGAATAAGCCAGATGTTAACTGGTGCACCTCTGCTGCATCCACATCCAAGAGCAGGGCCTTTCTCGATGCCCTACAGGGGGCATGCCTCAGACAGCTAGTTTGGAACCCACTCAGGAGGGAGCAATCTTAGACCTGGTACTCTCAAATAGGGACGGAGATGCTGCCCTATTTGCAGACAACTATCTGCCCTGAGGGAGGAAGTTGCCCGTCTTCAGGCCACACTGGACAGTAGTACGGGGACCTTCCCCCAGGCCACAATGGACAGTAGGAAGGGAACCTCCCCCATCCAGGGAGCACCAGAACCACCACCACTACCTCAGAGGTTGCAAAGAAAGCACAGCAGTTGGACCACAGTGGGCTCAGGGAGGATGAGGATGGTGGAACAGAGGCACATCCAGTCAGATGTTACACACCACAATCCATACACTATTCTGGGGAGCATAGCTCCCCATGGATACACCTGCAGAGGAGACTAAGGAGGCTGAGGACAACTGTCACAAGGGAGGCCCACAGGAAGGAGGCAGAGGACACCACAAGGAAAGGAAGCAGCTCCTGGTGGGGACTCATTATTAGGGGATAGAACTGGGAGGAGCTGGGAATCTGAAGAGGTGCCTGCCTGGTGCCATGGCTTGGAGGACAGGAGCACATCCTCAGGATCACTTACAACAGCTGCAAGGGATTCTGAGCTGGACGGATTGTCCACCCAGGGACAAAATGACTTGGCTCATTATGAGGTTAGAGCAGTGCAGGAGGACATTGCAGAGTTGGGGAGGGGCCTAGGACAAGTAGCACACACAGTATCCTTCTCAGAGGTGCTGCCTGTCAAAGGCATGGGGAGGCGAGGTAATTGGCACCATGCAGTTTAATGAATGGTTGAAAAATGGTGCAGAGCACAGGTTTGGCTTCATTAGACTGGGGTTCCACCTGAGGACACCAGCCTATACTGGCAGGATGGTCTGCATCTGTCCAGAAGGAACAAGTCTTTGAGCAATCGGTTTAAATGCTTCATTGGCAAGCTTTTAAACTAGTCAATGGGGAGGCACTGACAAGCAGCAGAAAAATCCCAGCCTCCCTACAAAACAGGGTACTAAATGAGAAAAGACCAAGGTAGAACGGTCAGTGGGGATGCTGCAACAGAAGGTAAGGCCATCAAAAAATGGAGAGCAATGAGTACCAATGCCGTAGTCTAGGTAACAAGCTTCCTGAATTAGTGGCCTTGATGGAGGAGGAACATCTGATATCGTGGCAGTCACAGAAACATGGTACACACAAAACCATGACTGGGACGAAACATACCAGGATACACTATCTACAGGAGGGACAGGAGGGTAAAAGAGGGGAGGAGTAGTTCTTTACATAAGGGAAGAAATAAAAGCAACAGAACAAAAGGGTAAACAGGGAGGAGAAGAAGCACTGTGGTAAATTTGAGGCAGGCAATGGCACCACAATCCGTGACAGGGTTAGATACAGACCCCTTCTCAGGGGAGGAAATGGACAAGGAAATGATAGAAAGTATACTAGAATGGCAGAAAAGGGGAGATATTGCTGATGGGTGATCTGAATATGCCAGATGTTAACTGGAGTGCAGTTGCAGCTGCCACTTAAGAGTGCAGTTATTCTAGATGCCTCACAGGGGCACGCCTTTAGACAACTAGTACTGGAGCCCACCAGAGGGAGCAATATTAGACTTGATACTCTCAAATGGAGATGGAGAGAGGATCACAGATGTAGAAGGGTAGCCATCTGGGAACTAGCGACCATCGAACAGTATGGTTCACAATAAACACAGCAATAGAGTCAAGCCATACAAAGACAAAAGTACTGACCTTTAAGAGGGCTGACTTTGGTTAAATGGGCGAGTGCCTAAGGAATGCACTAGCAAATGGGCGGAAGGAGGGTGGAAGAACAATGGGGAATAATAAAAACTGCCATCACAGAGGTAACGAGCCTTTGTGTGAAGCAAATAAGCAAAACAAGACGATGTAAGAAACCACTATGGTTCTCAAAGGAAGTGGCAGTGAAGGTTCAAGAGAAAAAGGAAAGCATTCAGGAAGTACAAGGAATCGCAGCAGGAGCAGGACAGAGAACTGTATCAGTTAAAGCAAAAGGAGGCTGGGAAGGCAGTCAGAACAGCAAAGGCCCAAACCGAGGAAAAGATAGCCAACTCAGTTAAGAAGGGGGATAAAACCTTTTATAGGTACATCAGGGAGCAAAGGAAGACCAAGGGAGGGATAGTGAGGCTTAATAAAGGGGAGGGAGGGTGGGCAGAGGGAGACTGTGAAAAGGCAGAGATACTAAACAAATATTTTTGCTCAGTATTTACAAAGGAAGAGGGGGAGGTACATAAAACAAACAGTAGTAACACTCTGGATACAGAAGTTGATACCAGCCCATTTACAGAAGAAAGGGTTCTGAAAGAACTCTTAAAACTGAAGGTGGACAAAGCAATGGGGCCTGATGGGATTCATCCCAGAATTCTAAAAGAACTAAGGGTAGAACTAGTGACACCACTGACTACCCTCTTTAACAAATCATGGGAGGATGGGGTGTACCGAGGACTGGAGGAGGGCAGATGTGATTCCCTCACAAAGTGGGAGCAAGGCAGAAGCAGGAAACTATAGACCTGTTAGTTTAACCTCAGTGATAGGAAAATGATGGAATCACTTCTAAAGGAAAGAACTGTCGAGTATCTAGCTGCCAGAGGGCACAGGACCCTAGGCAGCATGGATTCACAGCGGAAGGTCATGCCAGATGAATCTGATAGATTTCTTTGACTGGGTGACCAGTATAGATCAGGAGGGCTGTGGACATGGCCTACCTAGACTTTAGCAAGGCATTTGCACAGTCCCACACAAAAGATTAATATACAAGTTAGCCAGCCTGGGAGTGGGTCCCAAGATGACAGCCTGGGAAAGAATTGGCTGGAGAATAGGACACAGAGAGTAATAGTAAATGGAGTCCACCAGAAGAAAGGAGGGTTACTAGCGGGTACCGTAGGGTTCAGAGTTAGGACCTAGTCCTCTTCAATGTCTTTATAAGCGACATTGCAGAAGGACTGAAGGAAAGTATGTCTCGTTGCAGATGACACTAGATCTGCAACAGAGTTGATGCACAGGGTGGGGTGGAAAGGATGAGAAGGGACTTGGCAAGGTTAGAGGAATGGTCAAATGTATGGCAGCTTAGATTCAATGCTAAGAAGTGCAAGGCAATGCACCTGGGAAACAAAACCCAGGGAAGAGTACACATTGGGGTGAGATACTAACAACAACAAAAATGGAAAGGGACCTGGGGTAGTCATATCAGATGACCTAAAGGTGGGCAAGCAATGAGAAGGCAGCAAGGAGGGCTGGGGGATACTGGGATGCATAGGAGAGGCATCACCAGTAGAAAACAGGAAGTTATTATCCTCTGTACAGGCAGCTGGTGAGGCCCCATCTGGAGTACTGTGTGCAGTTCTGGAGACCCAATCTCCAAGAAAGACATAGACAGGATGGAAGCTGTCCAGAGGAGGGTAACTAAAATGGTGCAGGGTCTGCACGGAGGACATATAGAAGAGACTTAAGGAGCTTAATATGTATAGCCTCGAGGAAAGGAGGGAGAGGGGGACATGATAGAAACTTTCAAGTACCTCAAGGGAATCAACAAAGTCCAAGAGGGTAGCATCTTTCAAAAAAAGAGGTGTGCAAGAACAAGAGGACACAATTTGAAGATGAAGGGGCTCAGAGGTAATTGTAGAAGTATTTTTCACAGAGAGGGTTGTGGATGCATGGAATGGCCTTCCAAGGAGGTTGTGGAGTCAAAATCAGTGGTGGAATTCAAGCATGCAGGGGATAGTCATAAGGCAATTCTGGGGGGTGGGGGTAGGAAGAAGTAGGCTGCTGGTTAACTAGGATCTGCAGCTTATCCAGTAGGTAGGGAAATGGGCAGACTGGGTGGGCCAAGCGGTCCTTATCTGCCGTCAAATTCTATGTTTCTATGTTAGAGGATCTCTGATCTTGAAGTGGGTAGCCATCTGGGAACAAGTGACCACCAAACAGTGTGGTTCACAATAAACTTAGCTGTAGAGCCAAGCCACACAAAAGTGAAGGTACTGGACTTCAGGAGGCTGATTTTGTCAAAATTGGGAGAGTGCCTCAGAAAAGCACTAGCAAACAGGCAAGAACAACAATGGGGAAACATCAAAACTGTAATCACAGAGGCAACAAGCCTTTGTGTGAAGCAAATAAACAAAACTAAACGATGTAAGAAACCACTATGGTTCTCAAAGGAAGTGGCAGTGAAGGTTCAAGAGAAAAAGAAAGCTTTCAGAAAGTACAAGGAATCACAGAAGGAGCAGGACAGAGAACTGTACCAGTTAAAGCAGAAGGAAGTGGTGAAGGCAGTCAGAATAGCAAAGGCCCAAACCGAGAAAAGATGGCCAACTTGGTTAAGAAGGGGATAAAACCTTTATAGGTACATTAGGAGCAAAGAAAGACTAAGGCAGGGATACTGAGGCTGAATAAAGAGGAAGGTGGTTGGGCAGAGGGTGACAGTGAAAAAGCAGGGATACTGAATGAATATTTCTGCTCAGTATTCACAATGGAAAAGCAGAGGGAGATACCTAATCCAGTCAATAGAAGCACTCTGGATAGGGGGGTTGATATTCGTCCTTTCACAGAAGAAAGGGTTCTGAAAAAAACTCTTAAAACTGAAGGTGGATAAAGCAATGGGGCCTGATGGAATTCACCCCAGAATTCTAAAAGAAATAGCAACACCACTGACTACCCTTGTTAATAAATCATGGGAGGATGGTGTGGTACCCGAGAACTGGAGACGGGTCGGATGCGATTCCCCTTCACAAAAAAGTGGGAGCAAGACAGAGGCAAGAAACTACAGCCTGTCAGTTTGACCTCAGTGGTAGGGGAAAATGATGGAATCACTTCTGAAGGAAAGAACTGCTGAGTACCTAGAGGCCAGTGGGGCACAGGACCCAAGGCAGCATGGATTCACAGCAGGAAAGTCATGTCAAACAAATTTAATAGATTTCTTTGACTGGGTGACCAAAGTAGTAGACCAGGGAGGGTCTGTGGACATGGCCTACCTAGATTTTAGCAAGACATTTGACACAGTCCCACACAAAAGATTAACAAACAAATTAGCCACCCTGGGAGTGGGTCCCAAGGTGGTAGCCTGGGTAAAACACTGGCTGGACAACAGGACACAGCGAGTAGTAGTAAATAGAGTCCACAGTGAAGAAAGGAGGGTTACTAGTGGGGTACCGCAGGGTTCAGTACTGGGGCCGGTCCTTTTTAATGTCTTTATAAGTGACATTGCAGAAGGACTAGAAGGGAAAGTATGTCTCTTTGCAGATGACACAAAGATCTGCAACAGGGTTGATACGCAAGGTGGGGTGGAAATGATGAGAAGGGACTTGGCAAGGTTGGGGGAATGGTCAAATGTATGGCAGCTTAGATGCAATGTAAAGAAGTACAAAGTAATGCACCTGGGAAACAAAAACCCAGGGGAAGAGTACACAATGGGGGGTGAGATACTGACAACAACAAAAATGGAAAGGGACCTGGGGGTAGTCATATCAGACAACCTAAAGGTGGGACAACAATGTGAGAAGGCAGTAAGGAGGGCTGGGGGGATACTGGGATGCACAGAGAGAGGCATCACCAGTAGAAAACAGGAAGTTGTTGGCCCTCTGTACAAACAGTTGGTAAGACCACATCTGTAGTACTGTGTACAGTCCTGGAGACCCCATCTCCGCAAAGACAGACAGGGTGGAGGCTGTCCAGAGGAGAGCAACCAAAATGGTGCAGGGTCTGCACCAGAAGACATATGAAGAAAGACTAAAGGAGTTTAAGATGTATAGCCTCGAGGAAAGGGTGGGGGGGGGAGAGAGACAAGACAGAAACTTTCAAATACCTCAAGGGAATCAACAAAGTCCAAGAGGGTAGCATCTTTCAGAAAAAGAGATGCGCAAGAACAAGGGGGCACAATCTGAAGACAGAGGGAGGACAGCTCAGAGAATGTGAGGAAGTATTTCTTCACAGAGAGGGCTGTAGATGCATGGAACAGCCTTCCTCTGAGGAGGTCATAGAGTCAGAAACAGTGGGGGAATTCAAGAATGCATGGGACAGGCATAAGGCAATTCTAGTGGGTGGTAGGAGGAAGTAGGCTGTTGGTTAACTAGGATCTGCAGCTTATCCGTTAGGTAGGGAAAAGGGCAGACTAGGTGGGCCAAGCGGTCCTTATTTGCCGTCAAATTCTATGTTTCTATGTTTTTCCCCTTGTACTTATTCTGATCATCCTCTACGTTATCTAGGTCTCAGTCCCCCTCCATTCTCCCTTTGCTCTCCCGCTCCATTTGCTATTGTTCTAACTGCTTTCTACGAAGGTTCTTCATAACCACTGGCACTTATTTACCTTATATTATAAATGTACCTCTAACATTGGGTGCCTTTGTGCCCTCGTTGTTAAGTAAACTTGTACTGACCGATTTTCTGCATTGTATTCTATTTTATCCAAGTGTCCTACTGTAGACTTGCCATTTGTCATGTATCGCCTTGCTGTAACCTCCCAGGTCGTGTCTGAAAATAGGCATCTCTAGGTTTAGAACACCTTACCCGGTTACCAAAAATAAATAAATGCCTAGATATACTCAAAAATGTTTGCAATGTGGCAAAAGCCACACGTACATACACACACAACCACCACCACCAACTACCACCACCACCACCACCACCACCACCACATCATGGAAACCTAGTTTTCCTGAACCATTGTGCATACTTGGAGTTATAAACGCTTGGGGTTTTGAATATCTACCCCCCCCCCCAAAAAAACAAAACAAAAAAAAAAAAAACACACTACTCTGTCTAACTGTACTACCCTTGCTACACTACTACTTGTGTTCCTGCCCTAGTCCTAGGAATCTCCTGGGAAGGTGCCCAAGTGGTAAAGTACTGCCGGCCAGATAGCTGCACGTGGTTGTTCAGCAAAGTAATACAATTTTTGTTCTAGCCAAATACTCTACTCTTTGATGGACAGCCTAGTCCATTTAAACAATACCAAACCCTTGTCACTATCCAAATTATTCAAAAGATGTGGTGCAGAACCCCAAGCTTCCGATATGTACTCACAGAACCTCAAGCTGGTAGAGTTCCAGACTCTGGCTCTAAGCTCTCCAGTCAGTCCCAAGCTGCACCTCAGGCAGTCACACTTTTCTACAGATCGGCACGGTTCCGACTTCTCGCCATCAGTGCAGATGTCTCAGACAATCATCTTTCAGTTGATTGATTTCTGTCTTTGCCAGATCAGCACAGCTCTGGCTTCTCTCCACTGGTGTAGATGTCTCAAACAGTCACGTTTTAGTTGGTTGGCCTCTCCCTTTGCCATTAACTTTCCGTTACCTCACACAGATCAGGCTCCCTAGATATAGCTTCAGCCTCAAGGGCACCCTCACCCCTGCCAGTTTAGCATTCTCACAGACCCCACAGCCCTTTGGCCCATTCTGGTCAGCAGATCCCTTCAGTCATATCTCAATCTGTCTCTCACACACAGTCTGTTCTGGAACAGCCCCTACTGCTCACTGGAGGAATACACCCTTCCACTGGTTGGCCCTGGTTGTCAGTCACAGGGAAAGGCTGCTCAGTCGTTACCAGTTGCTCTACAGACTGAAAAGCATGGGTAAAAACAGAGTCTGCGGTGTCCAATGAGCCCTTTCTGGCTCCCTCTGCAGGCTCTGGAGCCTGACTGGCTGCTTTTGTTAACCCTAATCCCATTACCATGGCTCCTGGGGGTTAGGGTGGACAAAAATTGTTGCTGCCCTAGTAGTTTCTTGGGGCACTGACCCAGATGTCCTTATCAGAAGGACTCCTGCACTGGAAACATTTGTGCCCCAACCCCCCACCCCAGAGTGCTTGATGTGACTACATTAGGGCTCTGTGCTGTGCATGCCACTGTCAGGGCAGCTATCAGAATCCTCAGTTGGGTAGTTGAGTACCAATGTGCTCCTACAGCAGCTGCCTTTGATATGAAGCAGCAGCCACACACTGAAATGGCGCAGGAGGTGCAAAAGACTTGCAGAAGAATGGCCAGAGTGCTGAATAAATCCTGGGGCTCCCTCTTTACTTTCCTGCTCCGTCCCTCACTACAGTCCCAGCCACTGTGGCAAGTGGGGTGCAAGAGTGTTGGGTGGTACTGTACTGCGGGGCTCCATGGAGCAGAACACCATGCCCTACCAAGGTGGTGGTGGCAGTGGGGGTTGTCGAAAAAAGTGTTGCTGCTAAGAAATTATTCTCTGGTGCAAAACTGACAAAGCATCTGTTCTTCCCAATGTGCTGGGCAGCTGGCAGGAGAAATACTTGCTCCACAAAAAAAGGAGTCAAAAAGTTATGCTTTCTCCTCAGAAACTGCTGAAACTTTGAAGCAGTACATTGGGCAGTCTATAGTTTGCGGGGACACCTCTGCTCACGCAAGCCTTTTTTTTTTTTTGTTATATAAATTTAAAAGATCCCTTTCTGCCAGTGCTGAGGCAATGCAGTCTTCGGAGAGGCTTGACTCCATGTTCCAATCTGCCTGCTGCCACCTTCTGCACCAGAAGGATTTCCACCACCAGATTTCTGGTTACTGCCTCTACATTTTATTCAGGATGCAAATGAACCAACCCCTGCCCCTCTCCCCTTGACTATGGCCTCTGGCCAGCTAACCTCCAATCTGAAACTCTCTGAACTAGCTCCCAAGGGAGCTTAAATATGTATCGGCACACTGAGACCAATACCGTGAATCTATTATTAGTCTAAATGTTAGCCTGTTATTGTATCTCTTGTAGCTTGCCTGTTTGCTTATGTCCCTTTTTTGTATTGCTCTGTACTGTTCTCTCATGTTATGCCTGTACTGACGTGGAACCTTTGAAAAAGAGTCTTTGACTCAAAGGTATTTTCCGAATCCTCAATAAATAAATAAATAAAAATGGCTGGAGTGACTGGCACTAGTCAGCGGCCTACTGATTGCTGGTGGGAGTCCGGTGCCGAGAGATTCTCAGCAGCAGTGGGAAGGAGATGGATATTTGCCAGAGGTTCCATTTATCCATTTACTGCAAAAAACAATCTGTGTAAGATGGAAAGCATAATGCATTTGATACTATGGTAGTGATACTTTTTGCAAAAACGTGAAAAGAAAATGCAGAAACAGTGCACCGTTTAAGTGGGATTCTTTTGCAATGTCACAGCAGACCAGCACTTTGTCCTAAAAAAAAAAAAAAAATAGCTGGCTCCTGTGGCAGCTCCAGAAGGCAGTACAGCATTAGAAAATTCTGGAGACCTGGGTTTGAATCCCAAATCCCCCCACCTGCATACTGTGTGACCCTGAACAAGTCACTTAACTTCCTTTTGCCCCCAGGTTGCACCTGGAAACAAGCTCCAGCTTACTGCGCCTTTCCTGATTAAACAGTGTCCCTTTTCCCATAGTAGGTTCACATATCAGGAAAGGGAAGGGAAACTTCTAGGTGAGGTTTACTATGGCAAAACCCCAGTCAAGTCATTTTAATATCACCGAGCCATCCCACTACAACAATGGGAACTTTTTAGGCCAGGATTTCAGAATAACTGAGGACAAGCTATAAATGAACTCTGATAAATCTAGACTAAACCTCATTTTTCCTGAAAAGACAACCCTTTAGGATGAACACCCAGTAAATATATACCAAAAGGGCCGGCCAGGTGGCGCTGAGGGTTGAGGCGCTGGACGCCACACCTTGTGCCACGCCGGCGACCCAGGTTCGGGAACGAGCCTGGGGTCGACAGGGGTTGGCAGGGGAGGGAGAGGATTGAGCATCCGGATGGCTCTCCTCTCCCGGGGGGCGGGCTGGGGTTTGTCCGGCGCACCAGCAGCTCCCGGTGGAGATCGGGGGTGCTGCAGTGCGTAGACAGCACACATTAGTGTGGCTGATGTCGGTAGGGTTGCCGTGTGCATGACATCGGGGGTGCCCATGCAAGGAGGAAGCAGGGAGAAAATGGAAACACTCGGTTCCGGGGTAGGCGACGGCACCAATCCCCATGCCCACGACCAGGTCCGACTCTGCCGACCTTCACAGATCCTCCGCCCGAGGCCCACGTCTGCAGCTGCAGCTGGAGTCTATCTGTATGTGACAGCGCCCAACGTAGGAGGTAGGAGGGGCAGCCCCACCCCGGAGGGATTAAGCTGTGGGGTGCCAGCTGTAGGCGGGGTGGAGAGAGGACGGTACTGCTGGAGGGGACTTCAGGCAGGGCAGGAGCAAGGTTGAATGCCTGAGAGGCTCCTGGGACCGTGACCGGAGGAAAGAAAGTTGGAAAAAAAAAAATTATATATCACTCACACACACACACACACACCCACCCCAAAAGACACCTCAGGTTGTAGCCGACCTCTCACTTGTACAGATGATGGATCTGTAGCCTATTATTTGCCCAGAATCATCACCTTTCACACACAAAATAGCCATCCAATGTCTCAGAACACAGTACTGTTTAAACAGTACAAGTTATGTATAACCTGCAAGATTGCTTCATAGAGCCGGTTAATCTACATTGTAACACGGCATTATTGAGAGCTGTGTCAGGGCGCCACGCGATAGGCGAGACGGCATCACGTGGTGCAGGAGCAACACGGCATTATGAGACGATAATGCCGTGTTGCTGTTGTGGGAAGCACGTTCACAAGCTCAACACGGCATTATCATCTCATAATGCCGTGTTGCTGTTCTACCAGCTGACTGCCTTCCACTATGCACCTAGTAAATGTTCCCCAGAAGCCATCACGGTAGGGAATCACACGCAGAAACGGAGACACAGCAGTAGAAGAGGCCATCAGAAGAGCTAAGTTTTGAAGTGTAATGGTTACTTACATTGCACTTGTCGTGTTACAAGTGCATAAATCCCCGCTGAAGGTGGCATCTAATGGGGAGTTAATGCATGGTTGGTCCGTTGCCGCCGCGCCTCTGGCCCTCGTGCCACAACGGTCCCAACCATGCATTAACTCCCCATTAGATGCCACCTTCAGCGGGGATTAATGCTTACATATCTAGCAACAGCTGGACAACAGGAGCAGGCTGCCTTTTCCATAACGATCCATTAATACCATGCACCCTCCCTTCAGGGCTTCCTGAATTAAACAGCCTTTTAAAAAAAAACAAAAAAAAAAAAACACACACAATGGCCCTGCTCTCACTAGGATCTCTAACTCTGTTGAAATGATTTAAAAAGTTTGAGTCCACACTGTAGCATGGTTAAACCATGCTACAATCTGTGTTACAACACTGTGCTAAAACCCTTGCTCGGACCAAGTCTTGTCCAGGACCTCCTTGTGAATGAGCTTGCTCAATGGAGTTTTCCTGCAATAAACTTGAACTTGTTTAGTACAGTTTTAACTCTACATGGTTACCTAAACCATTAACAACACTGAAAATGCAATCCGTGTTGTAACACAGTTTAAGACAATTGTGTTAAATCATTCTTGTGTTTTTTTGTTGCTGTTCAAAAAGGGAAAAGAACTTACTGGCATTCTGAAATGTCATCTTTTTCCCCTGAATCGGTTAGTATGCCCGTCAGCGAGTATCCCAGCATGCTTTGTGGTACCTGCAGTCCTTTGCAGTACTGACACAATCATGCCTGGAAACTTGCTCAGGTAAGCACAGTGTTGGAGCGCAATCTGGAAGCACCAACAACCATGCTTAACCACGGAAATGAAAATGTTTTAAAATGTTTTAAAACCGATGTCAGTGTGGATAAGGCCTACTGATGCAAACTGAAGAAATTTTTAGAAAAACATTATTCCTTTGTTTACAAAATGTAGTATTTGTGGCAGAAAGGAAATAGGGTCCATTCTGTCCAACCCTCCTGCCACACAGCAGCGACGACACTCCATTGAGAACACTGACACATTCAAGCTTAAATTATCTGCTGTAAACATAAATCATGGAAGCAAACAGAGAATGCAGTAAAGTACTGGGTTCTATACAAATGTTCTGGAGTTTCATTCCCAGAAAAATACCTCAGTAAACATATCGGAACGTACATCCATTAGCTGGGAGGAGGGGAGTGAGGGAGCATGGTGCATTACTGGACTTCTCCCTAGCTCTTCCTAAAGCATAATTAATACCCTTTCTGTGGTGTTAACAGAAGCACTGGTGGCAGTGAGGAGAGCAGAGCCAATGTCAACTTTATTTCAAGCATGCTCTGTCCCGGACACTGTAAGGCAGTGTGCGTACACTGGTTAAATGCGGTATCAGGTTATAATAGCGTATCAAACAGCGCTGTCTGAACAGTGCTGTCAGGACTGCGCACTACCTGAACAGCAACAGGAGAAGAATAGTGAATGACAGCTACCGCCACTCCTGGAGCTATTAGGGAAGTGTAGAGAAAGGACAAGGAGGAAAAAATGCACTAGCTGGCCGAGCCTCTCCCATGGCAGAGGGGTTAGGGCAGCAAGAGCAGCTCGACCAGAACACAGCATGAGACCAGAGTTTTGATCCTGGTCTCCCTACTGTCAATCTTCTCCCCACCTGAAGTGTATATTTTAAGTCCAGTAACTAAAATTCCCCAGCCCCATGTTTCCCCTCACCCCCAATATCCGCACCCCCCTGGAGTTAGATATTTAAGCTATATGGAGTGCGGTGGGCTCAAAAGTTTCTTCACTGTTTTGTTGCCAAGGTAGCGGTCCTCCGTGTGTTACTGGACCACTACCATTGGCACTCTTGTGGGTTGCAGCATCGATTACTGCCGCTGTTGTCGAGGGTGCCATTTTTACTGCATAGTTCTGGACCGTGCTGTTATGACAGGCACTCTTGTGCCATTAAATGCTACACCACAATGGTTAATCTTTAGAAGAAGAACCCAAGGCTGCCTGATATTATGCAAGTGATGAACCCGGGTCTTGAGCATGATAATTACAAGTCCGAGCCAAAGTTCTCACAAATCTGATGGCAGAGGCAGTGCAAACCGTCTGACGCGACATATCAAGCACGGGGGGGGGGGGAGAACACACACACACACACACACACACACAAGAAACCAATAGTGCTGTTCAGGCAACTCACAAAACCACACTCTCCCCAACCGCCTGGCTTCTGCCACTGGTTGCGTTGGCAGTGGGCATCCGGGGGTTCAGGAATCACCACTTCAGAAGGTACGGGTGCAGGATCTGTAGACTGGCTGAAGGAATGCCTAGCCCACCCTGTAAACGGAGGAAAACATTGAAAATTCAAAAAAAGACCCCATACTCACAAACTTTTGCCTCATTTCCAAGAGGAAATGAAAAAAGAACAAACAAAAAAGGTGAGACACTGCAGCTAGCAGCTTTTCATAACATATACTGTAGCTGCTAACAAGGACAACTTACTATATACTTTGTTAAGTTTTGCAACATTCCAGACAGACAAAGGAGGTGATGCAACACCTTTGTTGGAACAATACACAAGATTCTGTGAGTAGGGTTGCCACCTTCAGATGAGGCAAAAACCGAATCCTAAGCCCCGCCCCTAGTTCCGGCCCTTTTCATGACTCATCATGCATTGCTCTCCTTAAAAAGCCATTTGTTATATCAATAAAAGATAACACTTAAAGCAGCGGTTCAACACAAATGTTAAGATACTGTACTGTACCTGTTAAAATTACTTTCCTAAGTTCTTCCTAGTTATTTATTTATTTACTTATGTGTGTATTTATTTATTGACATTGGTTTACCAGATAAACATACAGAGATAAAATCAATCTCATTTACAGATATGATCTGGGGGGAGACAAGGGACATACTGTAAATAGTATACAATAGTACACATGGTATATAATAATACATAATAAAGAAATTGTTTCCTATAATGTGTACTTTATATATTTTTCTGGCTCCATTTCCTTTTCATGTCCACACCACTATTTCAAAGCCAAAGAAGTGACCATACTGTTTTCTTGAGGAAAAAAATAATTTAAAACATTTAAAATGCCTAAATTCTGTTAGAGATGAAAATGTTTACCAGCAAATGAAAGTGGAAGACAACTGGCTGTGTTGCTGTTACAAAAGGTGGGGGGCAGCTTTACTGCTATGCCACTTCAAGATGCAATGGAAAAGACTGGGTTAAGTAAGTGCTAATGGTGTTAATGGCCATACTTTACACCTCCCAGGTTGACTGCTTTCACAAACAAAAGGCTATATTGACAACAGAACTTGTTTGTAACCTGGACATGTAGCTGAAACAATTAATGAGATGACAAAATCTGTTTCAAAAGTATGTGAGCACTTAAAATGACTCAAAAACCTGATCAGCACATAGCAAAACCGGATTACCTGATAGGGACCCTGAAAACCTGATCATCAGGTAAAAAACCTGACAGGTGGCAACCCTATCTGTGAGCCAGGCTAGTGGTTGCACAGCCTCCTGGAAGACCAGGTCCAGACTATAACCAGACGAGGACTGGGCACAAGGCACAACAGGCTGCGAAAATCCTGCAGTCTGATTGCCAGAGAACAAAGGTATATTCAGCACACCCCTCTCAACTAAATCTTGTTTTACGGAACTCCAGCTTTTTATTTATTTAGTTGTTTAACCAGGTATAGCACACTAAGCTGAAAGCTTTTTTTAGAGGAGCAACCTGGGAGCACAAGGAGGTAAAGTAACTTACTCAGGGTCACACAGTATGCAAGTGGAAGCTGTGGGATTCAAACCCAGGTCTGGTCTGCTGGATGTCACCAGATTTGCAGCTCACAGCCTTAGACCACTGCACTATACTGCCTCCTGTTTGGAGCTTAATTTTACATTACTTAATCACTTCACCGGTTTCCTTGTTTCAACAGGAAAAAACTTTGATGTTTCAAACAGCAGTTTACTTTTACTTTTCTAAGTGTAACGCACACCAGCAGGGATTAAAATTGGCACCGGCTCACTAGCTGGCAGAGTCTGTATCGGGCTAGTAACATTTTCCATTAACAAGCCCTGCTGACTTGTACTGAAGGAGATAATATTTCAAGAAGTACACCATTTGAAGTGGCGGTCATGGGTTTTTTACATTTCTGAGAAAGATGATTCTTCTGCCCCTGAAGTGGTGGAGCGATTTTGGAGGGGGATGGAAGGGATACGGAAGGGAACTGGGTTTTATGTGTTTTCGGAGGCTGGAGCAGCCTGGACCTTAGCTTTTTATTTATTCATTACAAAATCGGGTTTACAACCTTTTAGAGTCAGAGACTCATTTACAAAGGCACCTTGTCGTAGGGGGGCAGACAGCAGACATCAAGACAGTTATTACAGTGCAGATTAAAACAGAGTATAACATTACAGGTGCAGTAAAAGGAACATTTAACATGGATACACTTAGGTTGCATAATGTAGTAGTTTGTATGTTACTTAGGTTGCATAGTGTTACAAAATTATGAGTTACACTCATGGATATAGTAGGTCCTCAGAGAAGACAACGAGTTACATCCCTGTTTGGACCTAGTAGGGAAGGAGTGGGTCTGGGGGAGGGAGAGGCTATCCAGTGGACACTGTCAAGCCAGGGGGTAAGGTGAGCAGGTACCACAGATTACAACAGGGGGTTAGTTGTACCCACAACAGCGGGTATTAAAGATATGGTTCCGAAGGGCTATTTTGAAGGAACCAATTTTTGGCAAGTTAGAGATGCAGCTAGGGAGGGAGTTGAACCAGGTGGGAGCTCGGTAGAGGAAGGATCTCTGGGCAAGAGAGGTCTTGGTTCTGGGCACTTTGAAAGTGGCCTTAACAGAGCTACGGGTGGTGATGGACAATGACGACTGCTGTAGGGAGAAGGCAGGTCTGGTAGACCAGTTGCTCCTCAAAGTTAAGAAGATTGGTGGTAGTATAGAGAAGGCAGGTGTGAGTTCGGCTGGGGGTACTGGTCAGGAGCCTTCAGGCCTTATTGATGGAGAGTTGGATTTTGGAGAGGGCAGTGTTGTCAGCTGTGGCGTAGATGGGCAAGCCATAGTCCACGAGGGACAAGATGGAGGAGGTGATGGCCAGCCTAAGGGCAACCCGAGGCAGGCAGTCCCTGTGCCAGTATAGCAGGCCAATCCAAGAGTTAATGGCAGCTGACAGGGCATTAATGTGGGCATGAAAGGAGAGGGCAGTATCGAACGGGATGCCTAGGTACCTGTATGTGGTCACTTGTTCTAGCGGGTGCAGAGCATTGGGGATAATCAAGAGGGGGGTATTTTTAGCTTTATTTTGGTGGTGGGAGAAGAGCATTGATTTGGTTTTCTTTAGGTTAATGACCAGTCTGCGGTCGCCGAACCACCTTTCGGCTTGGTTGTAAGCTTGCTGGAGGGATAATTGCTTTCATGTACCCCTGCTTGCTGAAGAAGGAGTAGCACTGTTGTCGGCCCACTCCGCCCACCAGAGGCAGAGCGAAAATCTGTTTTTCCATTTACTCTTTTTGGATTTTGTTTATGGACGATTGATTTTGCTTTCCTGATCTTAGTTATGCCTTTTGTATATATGTAGGATGATGTACGATATGTTTGGTGGCGATATACTCTACTGGTCCGTTATATTTCCTAGATGCTGTATTTGATGCAAAACACAGAATCTGGAAATGTGTATGTACCATGCTCCGAGCAATAAAATAAAATAAAAAAGTAGTACATCATTTGGGGCAGTGGAAAAGTCTTTGGGATTAGCAGATCTTCCCAGTCACTAGCCTTGCTGGCTAGTGACTGCAAAACTAAATTTCAACCCCTGCTCCTGGGTTTCTCGAATGTGTTCAGTATACCACGGATATGGATGACCGAAGACACTCAGCTTTGCCTTGTGACTCATAATGCCTATATCTAATCCATGGTATATGGAGTACAACCCACACCCTGTTGTGGGGAGGTGCAGGGTGTGGGTTGTCCCACTTTCATATACCCCTGCTTGCTGAAGGAGTAGTAGCACTGTTGGCCCACTCTGCCCACTAGAGGCAGGGCTTAAAATCTGTTAATGTGTGGGGAGGGGGATAGGATGGGGGTGAAAATTAGAAATAATAGATTAAAAAAGGGAAAAACAAAGATTTCTGGGTCCATACAAGTCCCTTCAGATACTGCAAAATATTTATCACTATTTTTTTTTATATTTATAAAAAGATGTCCAATTCTTTTGCAGTCTGTCTGGTTCTACCCATGCTCCAGCAGCCCCCTTCATGCCAGCCACCCCAGCCCCATCACCCCAACAACCACAGGACTTCACAGTCACACAGAAGTAGCATGGCCTTAGTAGCTGGATGAGGGTCCGCAAAACGTGTGGCACTCCTAACGCTCACTTGGTTTCAAAGGACAAAAGAAGGCTACTGCCCATCGAGATTGTCCCCCACCACATTGGTGGGATAATTATACCTTGAAGTTGTAGGACTCAAGCCAATGATCCAGCCCCTTTTTGAAGACTGTATTAGAGCTACTGTTTACTAGGTTTTGTGGAAGGAGATTCCACAGTTTGGGGGTTCTTACTGTAAAGTAGTTTAACCTTTTTGTTGTTTTAGCTTTAGATACAAATATCTGGTTGTTGTGATACTGTGGGGAAATCCAGCTGGAGGAGAAATGTAAGCCACATTGGCGCATTAACTCCTGAGAAATCTTGATTTTGTACAGTAGGAGAAGGTCACCTCTAGTACATCTTGTGCGTAGTGAGTGTAACCCTGTAACTCTTAATCTTTCCTCGTAATTAAGTTTGGATAAATAAGGGACCATTCTTGTGGCTCTCCTCCGTACCCTCTCAACCCCGTCAACGTCCCGCACCAGGTAGGGACTCCAGTAGGGGGATCCATGGTCCAGATGGGGCCTGACATAAGCTCTGTACAAGAGGATTATGCATTCCTGTGTCCTAGACACAAATGAACGTTGGATTCGAGTGAGCAAGGCATTAGACTTCCTAGCTATCATCCTGCAATGATCACTAGAGGATAGTTTATTATTAATGGTTACCCCAAGATCACGTTCTAATGGTGACACATGAAGGGCCATGCTGTTCAGAAAATAAGCCTGCCTAGGATTGTTCTTACCAAAGTGTGCAACATGACACTTATCTGAGTTGAGTGTCATTTTGTTTGAAACTGCGCATTCTTCAATGGATTTTAGGTTATTCCTCATAGTTTCTCTGTTTGTCGATGTAAGAACAGAGCCACACAGTTTGGTGTCATCAGCAAATTTTGAGAGAACATTTTCAGTGCTAGTCTGCAAATCACTAATAAAGATGTTAAACAGGGTGGGTCCAACACTGACCCCTGAGGGACCCCGCTGGTCACACTCAGTGGTTGGGAAAGTGAGCCATTAATTCTAACTTGCTGATATCTTCCATTTAACCAACCTGACACCCAGTTGATTGTGTAGTAAGAGAATCCCATATCATTCATTTTGTCAAGTAGGATGTCATGAGGGATTTTGTCGAATGCTTTACTATAGTCGAGAAGTATCACATCCATAGGAATGCCATTATCCAGTGCCGTACTGACATGATTACAAAAGGAAACCAAGTTAGTAGTACAGGAGTATCCCTGTCTAAAGCCATGTTGTGTAGTGTCGGTCAAGTTACCCCTAATAGGTTCGTGCTCTAGTAGATTCTTAATAACTTTCTCCATGATCTTGCTTATGACAGAAGTCAGGCTTATCGGACGGTAATTTTCTGGTCTAGAATGGTTACCCTTCTTAAAGATTGGGACTACAGTAGCCATAGTCCAGTCCTGAGGGATACAAGGATTTGTTGAATATAATTGAGAGTGGTTTTGTAATAGCAGCTGCAGTCTCTATTAGAAATTGGGGGCTAATGTTATCGGGACCTGGACAGGAATTAGGTTTTAGGGATAAAATTGCTTCTAGTGTATCATCCTCGGTGATGATGTAAGAGGGGGTAACATTGTTTGCAGGTTTGAATCGTTTAGGAACCTCTTTATTGGTAAATACTGAGCAGAACTGCTTGTTAAATGTGTCTGCCATATCTTTGTCTGTTGATATAATTGTGTCATGTATGCATAGGGGCCCCATGTGTCTATTATTTATCTTTTTATTATTAAGGTAGGAAAATAGTGATTTATAGTTATTTTTGGTATGGGCCAGATGAAACTCAAGTTTCTTTTTGGATTGCAGAATAGCTTGTTTTAGTGATTTTAGAGTTTCCCTATATTGGGTGAACAATAATTTTCTGGTGTCACCCTTACTGTTTTTAACTTGCAAATAGCCTCTGCTTCTTCTTAATTAGAGCTTTGATAGTTTTGTTAAACCATAGGGGTATTTTCCCCTTTTTATTATATTTTTTGTTGTAGGAACATATAATTTTCTGAGTTATAAATGGAAGTTTTAAAAGTCCCAGGATTCTTCCATGGTGAGAGAGGATAGTGCTGTATCCCAAGGAATTGAGTTTAATTGGTTATTAATAGCATTAAAATTAGCTTTTTATAGTTTTTCAATTCAGTACAGTTGGTGATATGATGACAAAATGACAGTGTCGGGAAATGGTGTAGTGATCACTAGATCCTAGTGGGCACCAATTATAACCTTGGATATTAGGTTCCCATATTAGTAATAACCAAGTCCAGTATATTGTCACTCGTGTTGGTTCTGTAACGATTTGTTCAAGGCCCATATCAACCATGAGTGTGATTAAGTCTTTTTCGGCCTGCGTACTTCCAGATAAAGAATACCAGTTTATAGTAGGCAGGTTGAAATCACCCAGTATGAGGATTTTTCCTTTAGAGGCCATATCTAATATTTCATTATTTAAGCAAGTAGAATATTCTTTATTTGATGTCGGGGGCCTGTAGCATGTCCCAACCAACAGCTGTGGGTAACCCTTGAACTGGATGTTAACCCAGATTGATTCAATATCGCTTGTTGAGGGGATTTGAAAAGAGGATATGTTGTCTCTAACATATAGACATTACCCCCCCCCCCCCATTTGTCCCTGGTGGTCCTTATGATACAGTTTATACCCTGGGATGTGCTGGATCCAAGAAGTATCAGGATCCCACCAAGTTTCTGTAATGGAGATGAGTCCATATTTATTCAGTTGACTCACAGCTTCTAATTCAGCCATTTTAACCTGATTTAAGGATCTAGCATTTAAACTGAGTACCTCACACTCAGAAATGTCCGTAGTAGGTTTCTTTAGAGAACAGAATCTTCTGTCACTGATCTCTCCCCCGGGTTTTAGTTTAAAAGTTTGTTAATGGCTGTTGTAAAGCTTTTGCCCAGGAGTGAACTTCCCCTGTGACTGTGGTGGAGTCCATCCCAGCAATACAGTGGAGATAGATAGAAGGTTTCCCAGTGTGTTAGACAGAGAATGTTCTGCCGGAGACACCATCGTCTGAGCCAGTCGTTAAAGGCCTTAATCTTTGTATTTATAATATCAGGCGCTCTCGGTACACGGGTAGAATCTCTGAGAAGCAAGCTATGCTATTTTTTTCCGCTAGTACATTATTGAGAGCTATGATGTCCTGTTTGAGTTTGTCAATACTACCTCTATTTATATCATTTGTACCTGCGTGCACTATGAACACTTGATTTTCACCAGCCCCTTTCAGTATATTTTTAGCAGTAGTAGTGATGTCGGAGACACGAGCACCTCGCAGGCTAGTGCAGGTACGGTTGAATTTGTCCACGTTACATATAGGGCGATCTAGGTGTTTAAAAATTGAATCACCAAGAACAAAGATTTGTTTAGTTAGTGGGTGAGATTCTATGTTAGAATTCGGTGGTAAAATAACCGAGTCGTGATTTTGGTCTTTTGTTCGGGATTTCTTTTGTTTGGATGAGGGGAAACGCTGTACAGTTATTCTCTCTCCTACGGGGAGGACTACTGACTAGTGGGGCATTGCAGGTAGTATTGGTAGTGACATCATGGGGTGAAGCATTTATGTCCTGGTTGAGTGGATCATATTTATTAAATAAGGGTAGGGGTAACATATTGCATCCAATCTGTCCCCCCCCTACGTTGTGATTTACCCTTGGGTACCATTGCCCAACTATCAGACTCCTCTTGAAATACAGCAGGGGTAGAGGAGGTCATGACATTAGTACTTATAACAGTTGCTGTCTCGTTCGCAGATGGGGGAACTAAAGATAATGACTGTCCCAACATAGAGTCAATATAGTCCTCCAATGCTTCAATTTCAGGACCAACTGTTGTGGAAGCCAGTAAACTGCCAATTTCTTCCTGGAGGGCTTCCACCATTAAGCATTTATTACATACAAAGTTGGTAGTCTGGGGACCAATAGCATACATATCGCATGGCAGGCGATAGTTATTTGGAGTCTCCATGTTAGTATGTCAAGGAGAACACCTGGTGAAGTAACTGTGTATTATATCAAAGATGTGTTTATTTACAGTTTCGGGGCCCTGGTCCCTGCAGTCAGTGGACCACGGCAGAACACACAGCGTGTCTCTCGTCTTTCATGGCAGCCGCCCCGCGCCAGCGCCCTGCTCGCTGCAGGGGCGTAGCTTTAACGCTGGTGGCGACCGGAAGTTGATCTAGGGTCACGGGTCCGCAGTGCAGCACAGTACAAAACACCCTAATACTGCGAGGTAACAAGTGGCCTATGAACAACACAGTAAACACAGATTATTATGCAGAGCAACGCCAATTCAGCACAGAAAGCCCCCCCTAGCTGGTATAAGGACTGTTTTCGGTTGTCCTGGTAACCAGCTCTCCTCCTGGATCCTGCCTCGTCGGCAGTGCAACAGGGCTCCAACAGTTTAGTAATTTAAAACACTTCAAACAAAGTAGGTCCTACCAGGCACAGTCTGGGAGCTGTGCAACCTTGCAGTCAGTATTTCTTTGTGCTTGCTCGCTGCAGGGGCAAGCTTTTAATGCGGGTGGCGACCCGGAAGTTGATCTAGGGGTCACGGGTCCTCGCGAAGTGCATGCTCCTAGGCATCTCTTTAGGATCTTGATGTACAGACTGACACAGAAACCAGATTTTCTGCAAAATGTGTTCCAAGTTTATTTCTGTGAAAACCAATAGTACAGATATACAACAGAGCACTTCTAATCACAGCCAGATGCCCAGGCCTTCGTTCCACAAGAGATCCATAGGGATCTGTGCATCAAGGTCCTAAAGAGAAGTCTAGGAGGGGTAGGCTTGCCATACATTTTGTGGATTTGTGTCTATTACTTTGTTGAGGGATAGTTCCTCTCATGCTGCCGCACCGACTCCCCGCACCAGTCAGCACATGCTCGATCCTGCCTGCAGTCATCCTGCCACTGGCACTCCTTTTGTGCTCTTGGCATGCTCCCCCCAAGCCACCACCTAGGGTCAGGCAAGCACCCAGATCCACACCGCCCCCACTCCAGAGAACAGAGTAGTGGATTCTCAACTCTCCTTCCCCCAGCCAATCCTCTGGCTTCCCTCCGGTCGCTCCACAACTTGGGTCATCAGCCCAACAAGTGGTAACTTGACAGCTGCACTGGTTGGTCACTGTAAGTCCAAGTCTTTCAAAAAATAAATAAATGAAAAACAATCTCTGCTCAATAGTGGATTCCATTTCCATTACACTACTTTCAGCATCCACAGTGCAACTGAATCACCTTATTAATATGCATGGAATACTGCACTGTCCCCCTTCCTTGCAATATATCAAAGCATGCCCACCCAAGATCTTTTCTCTATGGATTCCTATGTCCACATTCAAAACAGTCCAACCCACTACCACCGATCCTCTCCTGCATCCTGACTGTTGTCCCGCTCCTCCAGTCTCCGGCAGCACTTCACTTGGTGAAAACTTCATGAAATGAAACTTCACTCTGGCAGTGGGGGCTCGCCACCCCCTACACCCAAAAAAAGTTCCTCCCCCCCCACCCTCTGTAGCACCCAAAAGTCAACCAACCCTCCACCCCCTACCAAGACTCCCACCACCCACTCGGTAGCACTCAAATGCACCCCCTTGCCCTACCCCATGCAAAGATTTAAAACTAAGGCAAACCTTCACTAGCAAAAAACAGCAGAGGTTACCGTGTGCTCAGTGATTTTTAATTTTTTTATATTTAGTTTTTGTTGACTGGTTAAGTGCACTAGACAAATCCTGCCTATTTTCAGGCACGACCCGGGGGAGGGGGATACAGATGAATGCCAACTGACCTTGAACCAGACTAAGCTGTTGGTGGTACTTTTAGTGAATGAGGGAAATTTGGCCAGGACACAGGGGAAATTCCCCTACTCTTTTCGATAAGTGCCATGGGATCTTTAACATCCACCTGAACTACCACCAATCCAGGCAGATGGGACCTCGGTTTAACGTCTCATCCGAAAGACGGCACCTCAGAATAGTAATTGTGACAGTAATATAAAGCCCACAACTGGGTGAAACATGAGTTTTTTCTGCACTCTGTATCCTGTACCTGGAAGAGATGTACTTATGCACAGAGTAAAGTTGCTTTATAGTACAAAGCCAAGACTGTGGTTTGGTCCTTTATACACTGTGTGGCGAGTGCCGCGATTGTTTTTCTGTAAGGTAGACCTCCTTTCAGGCCTACTCACAGCAACCAACCACTTTCCGCTCAGCCCCCATCAATAAATAAATAAATAAATAAAAAGACAATACTTCCCCTTTCACACTGGCAACTGTCCCTGACCCAATCAGACACAGAATGGTTACAGCAAAGTGAACAGGGATGACAGCAAACAGTACAGACCCTCCTCTCAGCACCTTTGTTACTGACTGAATGAATGGGAGTGCATATGTACTCTAATGGAAGCAATGACTGTACATTTACCCCAATGGAAGCAATAATTATCCTTGCCACCTCAGTGGTCAAGCTTACATAAGAGTGCAACCCAACCTGCCACAGTAATTCTCAAAACCAAGCTCCACCTGCGTCTTTTGCTGCTGGTAATCTCACAGCCCCATCTGCCACACCCATGCACCACCGTCATGCCCGTGGGGATCCACATGGAGTTGGGACCAAAGGTGATGATGACAGTCACATAGACAGCTTGGTGCAAACATTTTTTTATCCTCCGTTTCTCCTTCGTCCCACTGTCCCCTTCTCTCTCTTTATCCCTTCACATAAGCACAGCCACCGCTGGCCTCCTGTGTGCACAGCATCCCAAGTTGCGAAGGCAAGCTCCCAGACTGAACTACTGGGGTCACTGTGGCTCCAGAACACATTGCCACCCCTCCCCTGGCTGAGGCACATGACTGGGCATCAGCTACCTTGTCTTTTTTTCCACACTCTCACTCTCCAGACAACATGGATTTGGTTTATCTCAATATGTCTTGCACAGCAGTCATAAAAAAATGGGCATCGACAGACTGGTCAGTGCAGCAAAGGTCAGCTAAAGCCAACATGGCAGATCCTATGAGAAACAGCTGGAGGCCCTAAACGTGTATTCACTAGAGGCCAGGAGTGAGTTGGGGTGGCACAATTAAACCATATACATTTCTCAAGGGTTTAAACAAGGTCAACAGGGAGGAGCTACTTGTACGAAATAGGGATGCAGTCACCAGTGGGCATGACTGGAGGTTGGTGGGGGTGGGGTCAAATTCAGGAGAAACTTGAGGACGTTCTACTTCACTGAGAGGGTGGTGCAACCACGAAACAGACAGCAAAAACTCCAGTTACTATCATGGTTTCTGTCCTAAACTGAAAAACAAATCTGCAGAGTCATGATGCAGCACATCATGTTTTTTTTCCTGTAGACTTGGAACCAGCTAAAACCAGTCTGACTGATCACACTTGTTTGTCACAGGAGGACCTGGTAACCAGGAGGAACAAAGAGAGTAATTAGCAGAGAATCCGAGAGACCCCCCGTGGTAGATTACCTGCAATTCCAGCACAAGGCTGTGCAGCTCAGTGGAGAGAGTGAAGTCCCAATACTAAGTGTATTCAAAAAATGTAACATAGGTTTACCATTAAAATGGCATGTTTTTCTACCAGAGATACACTTGAACTTGGTCTGATAGTGGCCCTGCCTTCCCTTTCATACTTGCTGACCTTTTTCTAAGAGTTCAAACAGCTTTAAAAGTGACTCAATCAAAAGAACTCGAATCTCAAATGACCTTGGCTTTACTGACACCATTACACAACCTCAACTCTAACAGAGCCTGCTGGGACCCTTCTTGGCAAAAAAAAAAAAAAAAAAACAACTTTGCAAACTACAGAATTCCAGCTGTAGTTCTTATATTTCACATTTTCATCTTCCCCTTATCCTTTACTACTGGAGAAATCTGTAGGCACTTGAGGGATCCTTGCCCTTTAGACTTCATCTGCTGCTGCTGTTTGTCTTACAAGTAATTAACATGATCTCCTGCTTGCATCATATTCCTCTCCACAGCAACCAAAGTGGAGATCACAACATAATGTGTAGATAGGCATCAGGAGCAGATGAAGCCCACAGGGACAAGGACCCCACAGTCAAGCAGCAGTCCTTTATATTAAAGAAATGGAGGGGGGGGGGGGTAAATGAAATATAAGCAGAACTGTGTTTTGTTTGTTTGTTTTTTTAAGTTGTTCTAGAGATGCCATGGGCTCTTAGAACTCTACAAGTTTTGAGGATCTGTGCATCCCTGTTAATTTAGAGGTTGGCCATTTCACTCTTAAAGTGATTTTCTGAGATTAGGGGGTGACTTACATTAGATTGAAACTTGACATGGTGATAGTCTATCTACATAAATATTAAAGTAAATGTGTGATCTAACACTTTGGGCTTCATAGACCGCTACAATGGGGCGCACCCTCGCGTTCTCCCTTGCTGCACGTCATAGTGTGGGGGCGTGGAAATGAATCGGGAACTGGAAGGGATCCACTGGCCAACTCACTGAGGCCAAACTACAATCCCTTCCCATTCAATAACAACCACAGAAAAATTATTAACATTTATGCAGAGAGACTATTGCCAGCACAAATTAGCTTCAGTTTAATGCAAGTTACCCCCTAATCTCTGAATCTCAGAAAACCACTTTAACTGTCTGGGTCCAACTTGGCACTGCTTACTGTCTGTATTGCTATGGAATTTGTAACAAGAGCTTTATTAAGACATTAAATGAAGAATATGGGACCTTCTTAATAAAAACCTTTAGGGTTAACCTTTACTGTCCATCAGTTAAAAATTCCAGAAAGGTTCTTTTGGTGGTGGGGGGGGGTCATAGATCGTGTACAAGGCAAAGGGGGTGCGGACTACTGAATCTACAAGACTGCTTAGAATAGGGCCAGAGGAGAGCAACCACAAATAATGCATGGGCAGCAGGTGATGGGCAGACTAGCTGGGCCAAGTGGTCCTCTTCTGCCATCATATTTTAGGTTTCTATGTTTCCATCATATCCTCCCCTTTCCCTTCTGGGCTCTGAGGAGTACACAGTTGGGTTGCTCAGCCTTTCCTTCGGGATGACCTATAAGGAAAGGCTGGATGCCCCAACTATACTCCCCAGAGACCGTAAGGGAAAGGGGAGGATAGGACAGAAACACAGAAAACGCAGGAATATAAGGACCACTTAGCCCACCAAGTCTGCCCATCAGACTAAAACTTTCAAACATCTGAAGGGCGTAAACAGGCTGAGTGCCAGCAACTGTTCAGGAAGTGGGAGGGAACAACATCCAGATGGTTACAAGTTTCAAGAGAGGGTGCGGTTGATGATAGTGAAAAAGAATGACAGCAGGAGGAAGAGATTCAAGTGGGGAGAGGGGTCACTTAACTAACGAAGCAGAGCTACAAGCTGTGAGCACTGCACAATGCCCTACAATACTAGACTGGTGGGGACTACAGTAAGGAATAGGCAGACTATGGACTCATGGGTTTTTTCTGTCTGTAAAATTTCACATTTCTATGCGTCATACGCCACGGGGTACTGGTAAACCAAACCTCTGTATTCAGAGACAGAACATGTTTTGGAACACTCTTGCCATAAATCTCTATGGGGGGGGGGGCAGGGACCCACATATACTCCCACCACTATCTATAGCAACAACCAATGTATTTTCAAAATGTCCTTTACTCTCATGTTTTGCATTATTTAAAAACAAAATACCAACACAACAACTAACTTTGAAACACTCTCATTCAATCAATGTACATATTCTAGCTAGAACCTCCGACTGGCAAAATACTTTACTCAGAAAACATCCTATAACCCAGTCCTTACAACTAAGTCATAGTTGACTTGAGAAATTGCATTCAGTGCTGGTGTCACCTGCTGGAAAGCTTGGGACTGTGTGGATAACACTAGCTTGCTGCTCTACTGGGACCCTGCAGGGGGCTAACCACACTTCAGAGGACAGAGGTTCAGGACTTCCCCGTATTCATAGACTGCCTGCCATGGATCACTGAGTAGCTTTGGCTGCAAAAGGCACCCACTTGCATGCCCTGCTAGCCAACAGACATGGCTTGGTCACAGCAGCAGCCCAGATAATGAGATGTGGGATGGAGAGGGTACTGGACACGTGATCACAATAGTAAGATACAGTACTTGTCAATCTTTTATTGTTTGTATCTGCTAACTAGCTCCATGATCTCATTCTATACATTTCTCTTTTCCCTCTCCATCTCCTTGTACGCTCCATCTCTCCATGTCCGAAACCAGTTACTCACACTATGTAGAACTCCCATCATGCCATTATAGATGTTCTAACAAGAACCATCATAAGATGCAATCAGTCAGTACCTTTGGACGTCGATACTTCTACAAGCATGGACTAAAGAAGAAGGAGGAGTAAAGTGGGGCAGCTCTATCTATATATATATAGATATATAGATATAGATATAGCAGGGATTTATTTAACTCTAAAAAATTAATTAGCGTTTTGCTCATAAAAGTGCTAAATCTTTGTGAAAATGCATAGCTCTTGCCTCACTGTGTTTAACAAACACAGCACATCTAGAAAATCTATATAAATACTTTCTGTACAGTTAGTATAGTCCCAAGAAAAAACTGCTAATCAATTATTTAAAACCCTGTATAGCGAATACTTTGAAGTGATTTTCTGAGATTCAGGGGTAACTTGCATTAAATTGAAGCTTGTGCTGGCAATAGTCTCTCTGCATAAATGTAAATAATTTTTCTGTGGCTGCAATCGAATGGGAAAGGATCGTAGTTTGGCCCCGACAAGGTGGCCAGCCAATCCCTTCCACTTCCTGATTCATTTCCACGCTCCTGCGCAATGACGTGCAGCAAGAGAGGGCATGGGGGGTGCACCACATTGAAATTTCATGAAAATAAACTATTACTTCAGGAAATCGAAGAATTGTATAGATGTCAGTTAGTAGTAAAAGGAGTTTCAACTCTGAAAAGTGTGTGGTTATGCAACTGGCAAAGTATTATATGGGAGACATAGTACTGAGGAAGTCCAACTATGGGAAAGATCTAGGGGTCATGGTGGAAAATAGCCTAAAACATTCCAGGAACTGTGATGAGATGGTGACTTAATGCTCAATAAGAGCAGGATATATTAAGACAAATATAACGTCGAGGGAAAGGGAAGTGATCCTACCTATTTATGTAGAGCATTAGTTTGACATCTGGAGTACTGTGATCAGTTGTGGCCTCCCAATAACAAGGGGGATGTTTATATACTAGAGTGAGTACAGAGAATAAAAAATAATGAAAATCATGGAAGGATTGGGTTGTGAAAGGAGGCTAGAAGAACTGGAACTGTGCAACTTGGAAATGCAGAGACTTAGGGGTGATCTGATTTAAGTTTCTGAAGCATTAACAAATAAAGATCTTATGACAATGTTGTCCATCCACTTAAGTGCAGACCATCTACATGCCACACACGGAACGTAGGCAACCCCAAGTCCGAATGGTGAGACAAGGGGGGGGGTACGGACCCCAGGCCTCTCAATAAGTTACGTGCTGCTGGTCCAGGAGCATTATCAGGGGCTGTGCCCACACTCGGCTATTCACAAAGGTACGGTGTGCCGGGCAAGGGTGGTGCAGGATATGCCAGTGAGGACACTGCCTTATCTTTTGCGCCCCCTCCATGACAACCACTGGCTGCAGCGAATCCCCTCACCGTGCTGCCCCAGCCCACTAGGTTGATAGGGAGGGCTGGGGGCACCCATTCACACACTCACCCCTACTTTGAAAAAATAAATAAATGTTGGACCTGCACCTTCCCAGAATACCCTACTCGGCGTGAAGGAGGATCCACTTCAGGATCAGGACGGGCATCCGACGGGATGCTGGTCTTTTTCCCTCGATCCACCCGCCCCCACCCCAGCACAGCACCACACCGGTGGGGGTGGGGCGGAAGCTGACAGTTTCCCTATGAAGGTGCACAGAGGTGCATACCACACAGTGTGTGTCTGTCTGCAGGTGCAAAGCTAAGCAGCTGGGTAATTCGGCCCCTCAATAGTGCCTAGCCCCCAATGTTTTAGAGTTAAGAATTCAGTTAAAATAATTAGGGGACATGGCCATCAATTGAAGGGTAGCCTTTTCGAAACAGAAAGAAGAAGAGGGTTCTCCCAAAGGGTGGTGGGAGTATGAAAAAAACCTTCCTAAAATAGTGGTAAAGAAATACTATTCTAAGTACTTTAAGCAAAGATAGAGAAACATCTATTACACAAGGAAATACAGGATCACAGCCACTAACGGCAGACAAGCTAGGTAGGCAACATGCCTCCTGTTGTCTGTAAGTTCCTATTTTCCTATGAAATAAATATCGATAGGTCAATCATATTCTAAAAGCCCATGAAAAGATCTTCTGAATGAGGCATTGGGCTTACCTGTGGATGTAAAACATCCTGAAATATTATAGAAATATTGACTGGAGTTGAGGAATATAGTGGGAATATGTCAACCACAAGGAATGAACCATTAACAGACAACACATGCATGCCGCCAGCACAAAGATGGTGTCCGGCATTTACCATCCGCTCACTTCCACTGCCAGCCATGTCTCGTGGTAAGTACAGTCACTTGTGCTACACAAATAACTTTCTTGATATTGTACTAGCTTAAGTGATGAGGTGAGTGGAAGCATTGGATGTCTTTTTCAATGTAAACCAAGTCTGAGAGCAGGAAGTAGGACTGACATCAGGAAAATATTAAGCGTTTCTAAGGCAGGCGCACGCTTACTCACGGTCACTCAGCGGCTGGCCAAGGGGGTGAGCACAAACATAGAATTTGTCAGCAGAAATGGACAACTCAGACCACCCCATCTGCCCAGATGTTCCCTATATAATCTGTCTCATCAGATCCTAAATGTTCTCCGGCAACCCTCCACCTTTCCTGTCGATTTACTAATATCCCCTTATGTCTATCCCATGCATGCTTGAAGCCCCACCACCATTTTTGCCTCCACAACTTCTGCTAGCAATCTGTTCCAGGTGTCTACCACTCTCAAGTGAACTAGTGCCTCCTCACAACCCATCTTTACCCTTCCCCAGCTTCACTGCAGTGGAAGGGTTCTGGTGTACCTTCTCATCTGATAGGGACTCCCCTCCTGTACTCTATTCGCCTCTGTGATACTAATTGGTCTTTATCATGTCCCCCCCCATCTCCCCTCTTTTCCAGAGTACATGCAGGGATCCTTCATTCTCTCCTCGTAGGGCTTCTCACGCAACCTCTGCACCGTTTTTTTGGTTGCCTTCCTCTGGACTGCCACAACCCTGTCTATGTCATTTCTGACATGCAGCCTCCAAAACTGGACAAAGTACTCTAGCTGGGGTCTCACCAAAGAGCAATACAGTGGCAACACCACTTTCCTCCTCCTGCTGGAGATATCCCCTCCCTATGTGCTGCAGTATCTCACTAGCCTACTCACTGCTTTGTCACACTGCCCAACCACTTTGAGGTCATCAGATATCATAACCCCAAGGTCACTTTCCTTAGTGATGTCAGTACCTCACATCCTATATTCCTCTCCTAGGTTCCTATGCTCTGGGTGCACCATTATGCATTTTTTGGCACTGAACCCCAACTGCCAGGCTCTGAACCACTCCCAGAGTTTCCCCAAAATCCCTGCACATTCTCTTTACCCCCTCCTGAGTGTCCACCCTATTACATTTGGTATAATCTGTAAAAAGCATACCTTCCTGTTCTGCAATGTCACTTATGAGGACACTGAAGAGGACGGTCCCAGTACTGAGCCCTGTGGCACACCCCACTGGTCATTTTCCCATCATCAGAGTGAAAGTCGTTAACCAGCCCCATTATCACCTATCTGTTAATCACAGAGTTCCTAACCAAATTCATCACTTTGGATCCCACCGCTAGGCTGCTCAATTTCTTTAGATGGCAGTGCTGAAGGCTTTGCTTAAGTCTAGACAGGCCACGTCTACTGCCCTCCGCTGATCTATTTCCCTGGTCACCCAAAGAAATCAGTAAGATTCATCACGCATGACCTTCCACTGTCAATCCATACTGCCTGTGGTTCTGTCACCCACTTGAATCAAAATACCTCACTGGCCTTTCCTTAAAGGAAAACACTGGAAAAGGCACAGACTTCCCCATTCGCTATAAAAAATGCCTGATTAGTGCCGACAGTAACAACTGTGTTTTAAATTACCTCTAAATACTTTTCTAATGATTTAAACAGTGACCCTCAACCTCCACTTTTTACTGCTGGCAGCCACCATCTCATAAGCAGCTGTGAGCTTCCCTAGCTCACTTTATGCTAATATTAAATGTATGCTTATTGTGTACTCTACCAATATCTGTCATACATATGATCCCTACATTGCCTGGTTGTCTTGTTGACTCAATGTACTAAGTTACTAAATGTACTTGTTTACCTGCTACGCTGTCTTGATGTATATGTAATACCTGTTGTACTCTCCCGGGTCGTTCCTGAAAATAGGCATACAACTTGTCTAGTGTACCTACCCGGTTATCAAAAGCTAAATAAATAAATAACTAAATAAAGTCCTGCCAACCAATAGCAGAGGTCGGCTGGAACTATTTACATACAGTGAGCTAGGGGAGCTCACTGCTGCTCATGAGATGGCGGCTGCCAGAAACAGAAAGTGGAAGTTGCGGGTAGCTGTTTAAATCATAAATAAAAAGTTGTTACAATCTGAAAGCACTAGTTAAGAGTTTTTGTAGTGTCTGGGTAAAGCTCCATCTTTTCCAGTGTTTTCCTTTAAGAAAGGTTTCCATTTATCTCCCTACTGCCACTGTTATGTAGAGGGACCACGTCTGCTCTTCTCCAGTACCAGGCTCGTTTCCAGTGAACTGTTGAATAAGGCCATCAAGCAGCATGGCAGCTAAGACCTGCCCGAGTTATTTTCGTACCCGTGGATATAGCCCAACTGATCCCAAAGCCTTGTCCACCTTCACAGCTGCAAGTCCCTTCAGGACGATTTCCTCTGAAAAATAGACTTCTGTCCACCTCACCCCCTTCCTGCTACTCTTGGTGCCCCCCCCCGACTAAAAAGAAAGAAATACATGTTCAAGATGGCAGCTTTTTCTTGATCCTCTTCTGCAGTCTCCCCTGCTTTTCTCTTCTCACTTATGTGTCTGAAGAAAGTCTTATCCCCTTTAGCTACTCCTGTTGCTATCCTTTCCCCTGTCTATGCCCTTACTCCCCTCACCGCTCTTCCTGGTCCCTTCTGTTTTACTTGGTATACCTCCCTGTCCTCCTTCCTCTGCGTTCCCTTATACCTCCTGAATGCCACCCAGTTTCCCTTCACCACTTTGGCCACTTCCATAGAAAACCACAGTGGTCTCTTTTCCTTCTGCTTTTACTCACTTCCTTCATGATGAGGCTGGTTACCTTAATTATGCCCTCCTATTGTTCCCCACTGTGTCCCTACCTGGCAATCCGCCCCACCCCACCCCGAGTCAATTTCTGAGGCAGGCTCCCATTTCTTGAAAATCTGCCCTCCTAATGTCTGGGACCCTTGTGCTCACATGGTTTGCCTCTGCTCCGGGACCCTTGTGCTCACATGGTTTGCCTCTGCTCCCGTATTTATGTTAAACCACACTGAATGGTCATCAATGGTACCCAGTGGACTGCCCACTATGACATCTGCAATGTTGTGCCCGTTTGTAAGCAGCAGGACAGCACCGCCCCATCCCTAGTGGGTTCTCCGAGTAGCTGCCTGAGAAAAGCCCCTTGCAGGGAGAGAAGAATGGCCCTGCCCCTTGTCAAAGCCACTGCTGGAAGGCTCCAATCCACATGTCAGGCAGACAGAAATCAACAGATAGCAGCACCTACCCTTACATACCATTCTCCAGTGGAGGGCAATTAAGAGGACTGCAGGTCAGCAGGGTGAACCTTATGAAGAGAGGTTGGGGGCTCTGAATATGTGCTACCAGGAGGAGAGAAGGGACAGGATAGAAACAGTCAAGTACTTGAAGGGTATAAAAAGGGTGCATAAGAAGGGTCTCTTCAAGCTAAGTGGCAGCCGAACCATGAGGGGACACAGTCCAATGCTGGAAGGGGGAGGTTTAGGAAGGAGGTTAGGAAGCACTTCTTCACGGAGAGGGTGGTAGCTGGTTAGAATGCACTGCCAGAGGACGGGGTCTTGAAGTCGGTGGGCAGCTTCAAGGGAGTCTGGGACAGGCATAGTGGGAAAGTAAATTATGAGGCATGAGGGGGGCAGATGGAAAGGAATGGAGGACTGGTGGGGCAGGGTCAGTAGCATAAATGAGGACCCTGCAATATGAACCAACTAGATAGACTGAACGGCCTTATTCTGCTGGCTTTTTCATATGTTTTGTATATTCTGATGATGGCTTTTCCAAGTGCTTTATCCAACTCCTCTCCCTGTGCTGGAGGTCTGTACACTACCCTAGCAATGACGGCAGCACCAGGGCCTGTCTCTAGGATGACCCACAGCACCTCCACCCCTTCTTTTTTCCTCCAGCTAACCCTGTACCTTTGTGGCCTTTATTCCCTTCCTCACATACAGTACAACCCTCCTCCCTGCCTGTCTTTCCTGAACAGAGAAAAGTCAGGTATGGACATGTCCCAGTTGTGGTACTCTGTGCATCATGACTATTATACAACCAAAGCCAGGCTAGCCTCACCATGATGGCCTCCAAGTCCAGAATTTTATTTCCCAGGCTCCTTGCTTTAGTGTACATAGCTCTCCATACCTTACTCCCTCCCTGCCCACTTCCCTGCTTTCCCCTCCCTTCGTTCATCTCCCTTCCTGTCTGCACTGTTTGTTGAAGCTCCACTCGACCCACACTTCCCTTTTTACCTAGTATATTCCATCTCCTTTGCTCCTGCCTACCTGATTTATACCCCTCTTTTCCTTTTCTTTCTTTTACCTTGTTCCACCCCATCTTTTTGTGCCCCCACCTTAGGAGGTTCTCCCCTCAGGTCATCCCTCCCTAATGCTACGTCACTGGGGAAGGGCAACTGTTGCCTCCCTTGGTTGTATAGCCTTCCCCCTAGATTAAATTCTCATCCAAGTAGTATTTAAATCTCCTTCCAAGGACTGTGGTCCTCTTCCTGGAAGGATACAGGCTGTCCCCCATATAGAGGCCCATATCCCCCAGGCTGACCCCCAGTCCCCAGTGTAGCCAAAGCACTCCTCCATGCACCATGCCTTCAAATGCTAAATGCCATGGTGTAGAGTATCCTTGCCTCACATGAGCACTACATGGGTAACACTTTAGCAAAAGCCACTATGCTTGCCACCTGCTCAAGCCCCCCCCCCCGCTTCCCTAAAATTATTCTGCACTATCTTTACCCTGTCCCTTGCCAGGTCATTTTCCCCAGCTGAATAATGACAGCTAGCTCCCAAGCCAAAGTACCTCTCAGACACTTCACCTCCTTCTCCCTCCACCCCCCCCGACTCCCAAGTGTATCACCCTAACAATAGGGTAGACCACCAGCAGCAGCTTTCTCCACAGCTAGGGACCTCCCCTTCTGAGGACCCCCACCTCCTCCCTTTCCACTGCTACGGGTGCCTCCTCTTGACAGCCCTGTCTCAACACTACACTGATGGCATTCTACAGTGGTACAAGCCGAGGTGTGTGCACCCTTCCTGCCACTCCAGTGCCCCAGAGCTCACCAAAGTCCAACTGCTCTGCCTTTACATCCTCTGGGGAAGTGGTGGCCCCTGGGTGGGCAGAAGTCCTTTGTAACCTTGCCAGTTTGGACTGGAGTTCAGCAACCTCTGCCCTCAACCCAGACAGGGACTACAAATGGGACAGCCGAGGGTCGGTGTTGGTTGCAGTCTCCGGGAGGGACAGCTGGCAGGTCTTGGCATGTAGGGTAAGTGGGGTGCCACTGGAGGGGAGTGCAGGTGCTGAATAGGCAGGACAGTGGGGGGTCGGGCAGGGTTCATTACTGACATCTGAAAGCATCCAGCAGAAACAGGCCTCGCGATCTATCGAGTCTGCTTGATTGTGTGCAGCTAGCCTCATCCCTTGCAGCTGCCCCACCCCCACCCCCTCCTCTCCTCATAATTAACCCCTCTCACTTTGTCCCATCCCTCTAAACAGTCTACCATGCTACAGGCTACTACCCCCTCCGGCAGAGTTTTCTACTTATATACCACCCTCTCAGTGAAAAAATGCCTCCTGATCACCCTCCTGAATCTTCCCCCTTCCAGTCTCATCTGGTGCCCCCTCATGACCCTCCCCTTTCTAATCTGGAAAATCCCTTCTGTACTAGTCTTGTTAATCCCCTTTAAGTATTTCAAGGTTTCGATCATGTCCCCCATCCCTCCTCTCCTCCAGGGAATACATGTTCAGCTCACCCAGCCTCTCCTTACAGGAGTATACAACTAATCCCTGGATCATCTTTGTCACCCTCCGCTGTACACCCTCCAACAATCAGATTCTGATGTCTTTTGGGAAAGGGCGCCAGTACTGCACGCAGTATTCCAGATGCTGCCTGACCAACGACTTGTACAGGGGCAGGATCACCTCCCTATTCCTGGAGGCGATTCCCCTAGCCATGTACCCCATAATCCTGTTGGCTTTTGCTGCCACCTTCCTGCACCGAGCCGAGTTGTTCATACTTCCCATTATAAGCACCCCTAGATCCTTTTCCTCCTCAGTGCATTCCAGCTGTACTCCCCCCAGCTGATAGATCCTCCACTGGTTGTTAGCCCCGAAGAGCAAGATTTTGCACTTTTGGTGGTAATCCTCAACTGCCATGCATTCGACCACTCCTGCAGTTTGGTCAGGTCCTCCTGCAGCCCCCTCCACCCTTTGGAGTTATCTACCACAGCTCCCATCTTTGTGTCGTCTGCGAAGAGACTGATCTTACTCCAAACCATGTGGGAGACATCAGCTATGAATATCCTGAACAACAGTGATCCCAATGCTGAGCCCTACAGCACCCCGCTTGTCACATCCCCGGTGATGAGAGTTCACCACCCTTTGCTGCCTTCCATTCAGCCAGCTGAAGATCCAAGTTACCATCGTTGTTCCCACCCCTATGTATTCCAGCCCCCCCCCCAGCCCCCCATGCGGCACGGAATCAAAGGCCTTGCTAAAATCCAAATACAGGAGATCCACCGCAAGGCCTCTGTCCAGTTCCCCGGTCACCCAGTCGTAATACTCAATCAGATTTGTCTGGCAGAATCTTCCTGAGACAAATACATGCTGCTGACCGTCATGGAGACCATTAATCTTCAAAAAGGTCACCATCTTCCCTTTTAGGATCATTTCCATGAGTTTTCCCACATTTGATGTGGGACTCACTGGTCTGTAGTTGCCTGGTTCGTCCTTAGGTCCACTTCTGTGAATGGGTACCACACTGGCCATCCTCCAGTCCTGTGGTACGCATCCAGTGTCCAAGGAGGTGTTGAAAAGATCAGCCAGTGGTCCTGCCATGATCTTTGCTAGTTCCTTAAGTACCCTAGGGTGAATGCAATCTGTGCCCGATGTCTTATCCCCCCTCAAAGCCCTTAATCCTTTCAGCACCCTATCCTCTGTAATCCCTATATCAGTCACCCCCCCCCCACATACCCTCCTCTCCCAGGTGGTGTCTGCCCCCTTTCTTCCTCGTGAACACAAAGCAGATGTAATCATTGTGTGCCTCTGCCTCAGATTGCAAGGGCTGTACCGCCGCTACTAACAGCTAGCTTTGAGAATTGGGCTCACGGGCAGCTAAACTAGCTAAATGACCATTTATATTTACTGTAATACCACTCCAGTGATGTTTTTCCAGATTCCTTTCCCTTAGCTGAAAAGAGAGTAGCTTACGGGTGGAAATGGTTAAAACAGTTTCTGCACTTTACATGAAAAGGTTCTAAAGGTTTTTTTTTTTTAAGGCTGAGGTAAGCATCAGAACTGTATCACTTCTTTTCCCTTTGCTGACCAATAGCTTATGGATGGCAATGGTTAAAACTAAGGCTCTTGCAAAAATACTATTTGTAAAAAAAAAAAAACACAAACATGTGCCGCCTTCTTTTTTACAAATACGAACATCACTCTTAAATATTTGTATTAGACCATGTCAGTAATATCAGACATTGCCTGGTCTGAGGCTGATGAGAACACATCACTACTGCTGTTAAGAACAAGAACGCATATTTTTGCCAGTTTTTTTTTTTAAACCTCCCAAATCTTTGGTCTTGTGTCATCATTACCAGAAACACGTCTGAAATGTAAAATAAGACAGTTTTCAAACACTAATATACAAATACAGATACAAATATTGTATCACAAAGACATACAAATGCGCACAGTGCCAGTTAAAGCCATCTTGTACTTTAATAAAATTGAACGTTTTGAAGTTCTCATAAGGCTCGGATAACTACCGAAAACTTTCAACGGCTTATTAAACAGTTTGTATGGTTCCCCAACCCCTAGCGGACCCCTGCAGGCGCGCGCGGACAGTATCCAGTGCCCATCTGTCCGGGAGCCGGAGGCATGTGCGCGGGCGTCAACAACAAAACTTTGTTTTTCATTCACCGGGAAAGTAAGCTAGAATGTTGGGAACAGCTGCGGGTGTTTTGTCGCAGCTCGCCTGAACGAAAAACTGGATTTAATAATAAGCCACCACAATCTTGAGTAAACAAGTTCGCAGAACAAGCGGCAAATACGGTAGCGGGTCCCGGTAGGAGAGGTTTTTATAACAATTAATGTCGATAAAGACGCGAGTTGGGCTGCTGGTCTCGAAGTCACTGCTGGCTTTCGGCGGCGCCGTCTGCGAGTCCCAACCAAGACAGCGATCGCGGCCAACGCGCTGTTGCCAATTTTTGGGAGCTCGGTATGGTACAGTAACTAGGTCTGCACTACACGCGCAGGACACCAGCTGCAGCAGAGATCACTGACACCTCAGTGACCTGAGGAGACCTCTCGCAGCTGGTCAGCTGTGGAACTACTGTATCTAAAGGAAGTTCAGCTTCAGCTGCCGAGTATCTAAACTTATCAGAGGGATTTTAACTGCGCCGCCAACATGCATTAGATTAGAAGGAGCATCAAAACACTAGGTGTACGCGGATACCGAAACAATACAGCCGAACTTGCACCTCACATGGCCATTCTGCCTGGGCGAAGCGTGGCAGTAATCCTCGCCTCCCTTCATCCCCTCGCTGGAAGAATAATCAAAACACTGCTATATGTTACAAACACTACAAAGCAAAGTTGCTTCTTAATACGTTGTCGTTCTAAAGCCCCCTCTCCCCAACAGCTCATCCATTCAATTATACAGTAGCGACCGCCCTTACCCAATGTGCTTCTGCCTCAGCTCCAGGTTCTGCTGTTTACTGTAACATTCAGACATGGCGACGGCTTGTCTCTCTCCCCTGGCACTGGCAGGACTTGTGGCGGCGCGGATCTGCCAGCTGAACAGATACTGATCAGCCGCGTTTCCTCAGCTGCTGCAGAAGGTGATGATGCAGCCAACCTAAAGCCGGCCGCTCCGCGACTCACACTTTTGTGTCGGTATTCTCCCGGCCCCTCCTGCCTCCACCCCTTCCCCCTGTCCGGTATGGTCCGTGCAAGTACTGTCGCAAGACGCAGCCAATAGCACGCCTGCTTTTGAGCCCTGGGGGCACTCGGGGAGGCATGACTGACAGTGAGCGAACTCGGTAACGATGGGGTTCATTTTCCTGTTTACAGCTTCTGGCTGCATGATAGGCTTGACACGAAAACACCATCGGGGTAGCACAGTGACCTAAGATACCATTACCAATTCAGCCTTCCTAAGGGGATCATCTACACAAATAGTTCTCAGACTTTGTCACAGCGAGATTCCCAAATCCATGGAAACGATTTTGAGCTTCCCCAAAAAACTGAAATAATCTTGGGCCTCCCCAAAGAAAATTAACGTACTGTACTTTGCACAGTACACCATGAATAAATTGAAACCCCTTTGAGTACTTGGCTCACATTCAGTTCTTTGTCTTATACTGATTTGGAACTTTTTGAAAAAAAGCTTCTGTACTCAAAGGTGTTATCTGAATAAAAAATAAATATTATTCAGCTTATTATACGCCACCCCCAACCACACCAACCTACTTGCCCTGCTAGTTTCATTCTTGAACCTTTGTTACCCCTTGTTGCAGTACCTTCATGGGTCAGACTACTTCCTCTCTTTCCTCTCTATATGAAATAACCTTCCTACATACTTTGCCTCTCCCCTTCCTTCTCTGCTCCTAAGCGACATCTCGGGGATTACTTTGTTCCTTCCTGCTATTGCTCTTAGCACCTCTATACTCAACCCTTGTATTTGGGCTGTTCTGCCATCAGTTTACAAATTGATCAATTACCACCACTCATTAATTTATTGTTCATATTTATTTGCACTATTGTTCATCGTGTATTTCTTGATTGTTCTGCAGTTACCTTTTGGAATGTATTCACTCCCTACCCTTCCCTGGGTACACCTGAGATGAGCCTTGGCTCATTCACCTTCCCTTGTCATCTATTAGTAAATTAATACACTAAATTTACCTACTATTATCCTCCTTCAGTTTGCTTCATCTCTTCACACAAAATATATGAAACCCAAAATTTAAATACAGTACTATTTCAGACTTGCTTGAGCCTCCCTTGGAACAGGTTGGGGCCTCCCAAGGGAGGCTGGCCTCACCATTTGAAAACCCCTGATCTACACTGAGGCAGGCTGAGTTGGTAATGGCACTATAGTGTATGGTGGAATGTCATTCTCCACCGAAATCCATCGTTGTTGAAACCTTGTAGTTACACAGTAGTGACGTTCGCAGTGCAGCAGAATGATTTTTTCTACTTCACTGCGAACGTCACACAGTGTCCTTAAGCAGCATTTGACAGTTAGGGCTCACTCCTACACAGGACACGTAGCGAAAGCAGCAATGTCGATGGCAGTACTAATGTTTAGTGTGAAAACGCTCAAAATGTAAAGTTATTTTTTCCTTCTAGTAACCCAGTAAAAATGTTTTGAAGCAGAAACATGCTGTAGTGATTCCCAAAAAGACGCTCCACCATACACTATAAAGAGGTAGATAGAATAGTTGACAATAGGGTATTTCATTTTGCTGGCACTATGACGGTGATTACCTCTCCATCCGCGCCTCAAGGTAATCCGCGTCATAGTGCCAACTCGGTGAAAGAATATCCCTGTTGTCAACTGTTCCCCATGCACTATCCTATATGTGTAGTTCACTCTCAATTCTGCTGGCAGAACTCTGTTCAGTGCTGCACCTTTCGAAGTTCGAATATGTATTTTGCACCCAAATGTGCTCCCTCCGAAGGTCTACTGACGTTCCACATGACAGAACCATTTCTGGAGAGGTAAACTATTGATTGATAGAAATGTTTCTCAGCACTAAATATAAGGTGTCAACTAGTCTTAAACATATTCAGAGGATGCGTTGAATATTGAGAGTAGCCATCTAGGCGAGTGTACTGTACTTGGTTGCATATTTTCTGCAAACCCAGAGACCTGAGTTTGAATCCCACAGCCTCCACTTGCATACTGTGTGACCCTGAGCAAGTCACTTAACTTCCTTGTGCTCCCAGGTCGCACCTGGAAACAAGCTTCGACTTAGTGTGCCTTTCCTGGTTAAACAATTTCCCCTTCCCTTCCTTTTCAGTTTGTTGTATGTACAAGTAAAATAAGCTAGTACTTCAGGTTCTGACTATTTGCAACACATTTTTAAGACCATGTGACAAACCCATCCATCTGCACCCTGACCAGCACCCCTCTCGCAGCTAGCTGCTACAGACCTTCACCGGTGTTCGTCCCTCACCGTGTTCTTGTGTGCACACTGGACCCTGTGCTAAGGTGGCACATCCTGGACCCTCTGAGCCCAGTCACTTGTTCTCCTGAATCAAGCCAAGGCCAACTGCTCGAACCCCATGTGACATGTGGATTCTGTCTTATCTAACTTCACTATACTTCTTTCCCAGTATCAGGAAGGAATATGTTTTCCAAATTGCCTAAACTAGATTTAACATGCTTCTGTAGAATGATAGGTACCCCAAAGATTCACAAACAATTCCCATTTTTATTGAAAGAGCAACTGATACAATGGATGGCAGGAGGCAGGTAACCCATACTGTGAAGTTGCCTGCCCTGGGAGCTATTCTGTCCATATTTTGAATTTTTCTGTGTAACCCCTTGCCACTTTTCTCAGCTGCTACCCCTCTAAAAGAACCAGTGCCCAAATCATGGCATGCAATTTGCTCTTGGCAGAATTACACAAATGGTATCACCCTAGAGTTAAAGCGTATACCAGACTCATTATCTAGAGGATGGGGTGGGGGTACAGTACTAAAAAATTAACCTTTGAATTTACCACCAGGTCCAGGGGACAGGAAGCTAGGCATATGCTAGTCCTATCTGCTGAGGGGCCCCAATAACATTCACATAGAAGCAATAAACAGAATGTCCAAAACAGTAACTGGGTTTGTGCAGTATGACTTTATTCACAGATGTTACTTAAAGCACAGGTGGACCTCCAACAGTTTGTCATTGCAACTCAGGTACACTCTCTTTTACAGAAACACTTTGCTAGGCAGTACTGTTTTCCACAGAAACATCTCCTTTCCCTCTAAATGTATTCTTGTGGGATGCGCCACACACTTTATCCATTCCATTGCTCCTGTTCGTGTTCGGCCTCTCACCATCCGTCCAAGGAGTCCATGGTTTGATGGCTCCTTGAAGGAATTAAGGCGAGTTGGCCGAAGGCTGGAGAGAGTCTAGCGGAAATCGGGCCTTGATGTTGACAGGCTTAGATTGTTAGCCCATTATGATGGCTACCAATCAGAAATCACTCGTAAGAAGGCAGAATTCCTGTCCAGAGAGATTTCTGCTGCAAAGAATCGACTGGCTCAACTTTTCCGGACTGTGGACAGACTGTGCAATCCAGTCTGTCTTCAGCCTAGAGAAACTTTTTCTCAACTTAGATGTGAGGAGTTCGCCCGCTTCTTTGCAGATAAGGTTGCCAGCATCAGGTCCGGCATTGGTCCGACCTCTCCTTCGGGGGATTATGGTGGACAACGGGTGGTACTTAATCCTCGGCCTATCTGGTTGGATTTTCACCACCCGGAATTCGTTGACATTGTGAAGATCATCCAAACAATGCGTCCAACTAGTTGTAGTTTGGATCCGGGTCCTACACCTCTGTTAGTAGGTTGTGTAGAAGTTATCTACCCAATCCTTGCTGACATTGTCTGGAAATCCTTGGAGGGTTTTTTTCCTAACCCCCTTAAGGAGGCAGTAGTTCGACCACTCCTAAAAAAATCCTCCTTGGACCCAGACTGTCTAGCTAACTACTGGCCTATCTCTAACCTGCCATTTGTTGGTAAGGTTATTGAAAAGGCAGTTGCACTGCAATTGAATGAACATCTCACCTCCCATAATGTCTATGATACTCTCCAATCTGGCTTCAGGAAAAGGCATAGTACTGAGACTGCCCTTGTTCGGGTATTAAGTGACCTCCTAATGGCCAGAGATCGAAAGGCTTGTACCATTCTGGTCCTTCTTGATCTTTCTGCCGCATTTGACACTGTAGACCATGAGGTGCTATTGGAGCGACTGCGGGTTTTTTGTGGGCTGTCTGGTACAGTCCACGAATGGTTTCGTTCTTACCTCACTGGTAGGTCTCAGAGAGTCGTCACCGGAATTTATTCCTCTGACGCCTTCTCCCTACCATGTGGGGTACCACAGGGCTCCATTTTAGCTCCCATGCTGTTTGCAGTGTATATGCTGCCATTAGGAGAAATCATCAGGAGATACAGCTTGAGTTTTCGCTGCTATGCAGATGATACTCAGCTGTATCTATCCTTTCTCCCCGATCAGAGTGATGCACTCTCCGTACTTAACAACTGCCTGGATGAGATCAGAATTTGGATGAGTTCCAGCTGGTTAAAACTTAATCTGGATAAGACTGAGGTATTGGTTGTGGACCCAGGTCATCCTGGAGGGTTAAAAGCGGGACATCCATCAGGCTTATTACTTGGTGGTGTATCGCTCTCTAGCTCTCGACAGGTGTGAAATCTGGGCATTATTTTGATGATGGTCTGACCCTGAAATCACAAGTGTCAGCTGTTGTCAAATCCTTTTTACCATCTGAGGAATATCGCCGGTGAAACATCTGATTCCCCAGGGACCTTCCGACTTTGGTCCACGCCTTGTTACCACCCGCTTGACTACTGTAATTCCCTATACCTAGGGCTACCAGGGGTTGATATCCACGCCTGCAGCTGGTGCAGAGCAGCTGCAGCCAGGCTTTGACTGGGACTCTTAGAACTAATACATATTGCTCTGTGCTTCGCGAACTGCACTGGCTGCCTGTGCGGTGGCTGATCACCTTAAGGTTGGTTACTAACCTTTTAAAGCTCCTACACAATCAGGGACCCAGTTACCTGAAAGATCTTCTGGTTCCTATTGCCCCTCCCCCCCTCCTCGCCAATGAGGGATTGCTAGAGATTCCCAGGGTCCGTTTGAAGTTGTCAGGATCTCGTGCCTTTGTCTTTTCAGCTCCTACCCTGTGGAATTCTCTACCTCATTGGTTAAGAGAATGCCTGACCGTTGACAGTTTTAAAAGTGCTTTAAAAACACATCTTTTTACTTTGGCTTTTTCTTTATAGTTCTGATTGTTTAATGTTGGATTCTTTTGTTTTATTTATTCTGTACAGCGCCTTGATTTTGAAAGGCGCTTTAAAAATAAACATGAATTGAACTGAATTGAATTCCAGAACACATTTCCAATGCGTATATCTGTGGGATGTTCCACACACTAAAAATCCTCCTGACACATGGCCTTTGCCAGGGAACACTGGTGCCCCTCCATGAACCAGTTAGCCCTGCCTGAAACCCCAGATGGTGTTCCTCCCACCCTTTTCCCCAAGACAGTCTCTACCATTCCTTTAGGGTTACACCAAAAGAAGCCTTCAAGCCCCACTGAATTGCTAAAGACTCCCAACTTCAACTTTAAATTCAGCAGATTTGTGGTGAAAGGGGTCCTGGCATGTGTGATCTAGCTTTATCTGGGGCATACACACATCAGCCAACTCTCTAAGAGAACAGTCACAAAATCTGTACTCACAGAGTAGTTGCTCCTTCCTCCCAGTCATGGAAAGAACAAAAGAAAGGCACCTTTTCTTTTCTGGTAGCTTGTCAGATTCCACTCACTGCCCTCTAAGGCAGCTGTAAACTTCAGGACCTTCAGGGGATTGCCCCTTGGATCCACAAGACATTGTAGTCCCTCTCACTCCCTCTGGAGTGAAACTAAGAGTCCTGCAGGTGAACGGTTTTCACCACTTCGAAGGCAAACCAAGGATTTTACCAAATTAGGTTGAGAAATGACAGGGCTTCCTTTTCAGAGCCCCACTGGCAGACATCCTGCCACTCTGATGCTCTAACTCAGACTACTGTTGTGAGAGTTCTAAATTACATAATCATCCCTCTCTTAGGCTAGCTGGGTAAACAATGATGTCATTATGTAGGAAGCCCCTAATGAGCTCCCTACCAGTTGCCTTTTCTTACCTACCTAAGACTAGTACTAATGGGATTCTAGTAATCTCAGGAGACTGAGTGGTTACATCTGCAATAAAAAAAAAAAAAAAAAAAAAAGTTACATGCTGTGTAAAGCCCGGATCATAACTTTCTGGTACAAGCTAAGCAGCCAGTGAGCACTGCAGCCCCACCTCTAAAAACTGCAGTTTGATGACGGGAAGGAGGGAACAGGGCTGCAGGCACTCTATGGATACTTTAATAGGATTGGGGAGTGGGGCACCACCCAAACGTACTTAGATTATCTTTGCTGGCAGGTATACATGTATTGGGCTAATATACAGCATATATTATAGCTTCTAATCTAAATACATTTAAGTGGTGCTCCTCCCCAATCCTATTAAAGTATCCATAGAGCGGCTGCAGCTCTGTTCCCTACTTCGTGTCATCAAACTGCAGTTTTCAGGGGCAGGGCTGCAGCGCTCACCAGCTGCTCAGCTCGTACCAGGAAGTTACCTGCCAGGTTTTACAGAGCATATAATATTTCTTTTTAATTCCAGAAAAAATTGGAAAAAAGGATGAAATAGCTCCCGGGGCAGGCAACTTCATAGTATGGGTTGCCTGCCTGGATCATGACCGTTGGTCTTTAAAATGCATAAACAGTTTGCATATTGTGATAAAGAACTGTTTTATTTCCAGAATATATTTAGACATTGGCAAAAATGGAACAAAAGTGCTTACAGGAGATAACATTGAAAATAAAATGAGTTAAATTATAAAAACGCAAACTTAGCTTTCCCACAGCTAGGTCAAACGTACAGGTGAAGACATGAAGAAAAACAGTCTCTTATCTTGGGAGAACTTAAATATCTTTCAGAGTTCTCTCCCCTTCCAGACTCCTACCAGCAGTCAGATGTGTAGACTACACACTGACACCCCACCCCCCTCCGTGATGTAGGCTGTTTATAGAGTGAACTCCCATGTCTGAGTACATGCCTCTGGCAAATAAACATAGAAACAGCTTTTGTTTAACATTCTATTTTTATTTTATTTATTTATTAAATTCTCGGATTACAAATACCTTTGAGCAGAAACTGCTCATTTACAAAGGTTCCACGTCAAAGGATGAGGGTCAACATACATACAGAGGTAGTAAAAGAATGCACAATAAACAACCAAAACAACTAAAAGAAAAAATAAAGATACTCAGTTATAACATACTTTGAGATAATATTCATAAACGAGCAGCTTGAGTAGGCAGCTGGCTCGGTAACAATAAGAGAAGAGGGCACCATAGGCAGTTAGTATTGCAGGCATGCGACTGGGAAGGAAGTTGGCAGGCTAATGGGCCACTGTCCATGGTAGTGGAAAATGTCTTGTACCAGTGGAGATGTGAAGCAGGTAAGGAGTCACAAGGAAGGCCCAGTGCCAGAGGGAATGAGATTGGGAACGATGGGCTGTGAGACATGAGTGAGCTGGGAGGTGTTTAGAGAGATCTCTGTTCAACAAAGCAGTCACACTGAGTGGTAGAGGTGAGGTAAAGTTTGAGATTCCTTTGAAGGGTCCAAATGTAGTAGAGGAAAGTGATTCTTTATTGAGGGAATTGAACCATTGAGCAGCTCTATAGATAAAGGACGCTGACCCATGGAGGTACAACATCTGGGAACCTGAAAGGTTAGAGATTGGGCACCACGTGTTTGTTGAGTGCCACTGTAGGTAGTAAGGAGTGAGCTAACACCAGGTGGCATGAGACCAAGGAGAATCTTTTTGTAGCGGTAAGTAAGCAGATCTGGTGTGTTGTATTCTACTGCTTTGTGGGGGTAGCCAGCAGGCCTGTGCATAGAGGTCCCAGATGTGGAGTTAGTCGGGCTGCACCTGTCAGTAGTCTACAGGCTTTGCTGAGAGCAACTGAGATCCCGCGGAGGGCACTTGTTGGGGCAGAGCCAGATGGCAGGGCCGTAGTCAATGATAGAGGTGACAGAGCTGTAGATGGCTAGTTTAAGGCATCCGCGGGCATACAGTGCTTGTGTTTGTGTAGTAGTCCAATCCGTGATATTGGCGGTCTTGGCAACAGTGTCAATATGCCGAGTGTAGGAGAGGGTACTATCCAGGGTAATACCAAGGTACTTGAACTCCTTGACATGTTCGAGTGGGTTCCCAGCGTGGTTCTTGATGGTGAGGTTCAGAGAGTTGTGCCTGCTCTGTCGATTACAGAAGGACATGGCTTTAGTGTTGCTGTGGTTCAGGACAAGTTTATGAGAATTGAACCAGTCTTCGATGTGATTGAAGTCGAGCTGCAGCTGGGATTCAAGGACTGTAATGTCATGGTGGCTGGAAAACAGGACTGCATCGTCTGCGTATAGTAATATTTTTTGGTGGCAGGCACTGGGGAGATTGTTGATGAAGAGGGAGAAGAGTAGAGGGCCCAGAATAGACCCCTGGGGGACTCCCGAGCGGACCGTTTCTCATCTGAAGAGATCCCTGCAATCCTTACACATTGGATCCGATTATCAAGGTAGCTGGTGAACCATGGAAGGGCATCGCTGGAGATCCCAATGGAGGACAGTTGCTTTAGCAGTAGGGGGTGGTTAACTGTGTCGAATGCCTTGGTTAGGTCTATAAATACTGCCCCTCCACAATTCCCTTTGTCAAGCGTGGCATGGATGAAGGTTGTAAATTCCAGTAGTGCAGTGGTGGTGCTGTGCCCTTTTCTGAAGCCATGCTGCTCTAGGCACTGTACATTGTACTTATCCAGGAATTCAGCTAGTTGGTCCAACACTATTCGCTCCAGCGCTTTGGATAGTGGGGGAGGAGTGAGATAGGTCTGTAATTGTGTGCAGTGTCTATCTCGCTTTTGTGAACCGGTGTGACAGTGGCTTTCTTCCAGAGAGAGGAAATGTCCAAACCAAGCTGAGAGATTAAAGATCTTTGTAAGTGGTTCTAAGATTTCATCGAGGACTTATGCCAGCAGTTTCAGGTCAAGGGAGTCATCACTGTACCCTTGTTTGCCGATGGCCTTTGAATGTATTTTCTAGCTACTTGTGGTGGGACCTCCTTAAAAAACTTTGGGGTTGTACGCTCTAGTTGGGGGTAACTTGGGAGGAGCTGAGGGAGGTCGTCAAAAATTTGGTGGAAGGACACTGTCCAGGTTTGTAAATGCATTATTAAAAGTGCTGGTGATGATACCTAGGTCGAGTGTAGGAGTGCCATGAAGGTTGAGCATAGTGGGTGGTGCTTTAGGATCCTTGCCTGTGAGTTCTTTCATGTTGTTCCAGAATTTGTTTCCTGGCCCCAAGAGTTGGTCAGAGCCTCTTTGTAATAGCTGCGTTAGCATTCCGTATTCTTAGAGTGCAATCATTTCTGGCTGCTTTGTATAATTGTATGTTTACTTACGCTCGAGTTGCACGAGCACAATGCCAGAGGTGGTCTCTGTGCTTGAGCAGAGTTAAAGGTTAGTAGTAACCCAGGGGTTGGTCTGTCCTTTGACCTTCATCTTTTCACTGGTGCGCATAGATGTCACAGGCTTCGTTGAAACGCTTGATAAATAGGTCCAGAGCTTTGTTGGTGTCATTGAGGAGTCAAGCACTGCTCAGTTCAGCCTGGTTAGATGGGATTTTAACAGCTGGAGGTGCCCTTGTTTGATAACCCTGGCATAGATAAGCTTGGGAGGGGCTTGTGGTATTTGTTTGACCAGGAACAGATGACAGGCAGTGGTCACTTATTGTATCCGGGAGTACAGAAACATTGGAGATGTGTTCAGGGTGGTTAGATAGAATCCAGTCTAGAAGCGTAAGGGAGCCTGTCCTATAGTTACACCTAGTGGGGGCATTGACCAGTTGAGTGAGGTGATGCGCCGTGGCTGCATCCTTATAGGTAGCGGCCTCAGCGAAGAGCCAGTTAATGTTAAAATCACCCATGATTATGGTTTCAGAATTATGTTGCTGGACCCTTAGATATTCCATGATGCTATGGAAACCAGCAGCCTGGTCTCTTGGGGGTAGGTAAACCGAGATGACAGTGAGTTCCTTGTTATGTGCACCAAGGAGGATTTTGATTGTGAGGACCTGAGAGGAGTTGCTCAGGCTGGGGATGGGATGATGTGACCCATAAGGGTATCCTTAAGATAGATGACGAGCCCCGCACTGCTTAGCAATCCTGTCTTGCCTGGAAAATGCAGTAGCCAGGGATAGAGACTGAGGTATCAGGGATTTTAGGGTTTAGCCATGTTTCCACAACTGAGAGGACATCAGGGTTGTGCTGTAGGATCCATGTTTGAGGAGTCAAGTTTGTTGAGGATGCTGCAGGCATTGATGGATGCCATGGTGAGTGTCCCTGTCCTTCTGCTTGGTGCCACTGCTGGCTGCCCAGGTGGTCCTGGGTTGGGGTGAACATTTCCTGAGAGCAGAAGCAGCATAAGGAAGAATCTGTAGGAGAAAGGATTTCAGCATCTTGTAGACACCTGGTGGTTAAGTCATAAGCCAAAAGAAATTATCAACAGCTGAGGTCCAGAGTCACAGAATGTGTTAGAATTCCTGCAGGTGATGAACTGTGCTCAGGCATATGCAGGATGTGAAATCCTTTTGTCTGCATGCTTCTTTGTCATTCAAAGAGGTTGTTGAAAAGCAACATACAGATCATGGAGCAGGTCAGACGAAAATGTGGATTCAAGCAGACCTGGAGTCATTGAGTTTGTCAGACTTAACTGCTTGACTTATGTTTTGCTTGGGATAGCTTCCAAAAAGTTGATTTTTAAATGAAAAATGCAGATACCTGGTTGTGATGTTTTGCAGAAATCCAGTTCAGGAGACTTTCACAGATGTAGTGAGCAAGAATGGTGTAGTTACTCCAAGCAGAAAACCATGTAAATCCACAAAAACTAAGCTACAGACACAGACAGGCAGCCACTGCAAACATACCTCCAGCATAGAAAACATGGACAAGTGTAAGTTCATGCATCTTGGCAACAAAACCGGAGGGCGGTATACTGTGTGGGTGGCCATAACCTGGCAGTAGCGGAACAGGGAAGGGATCTTGGCATCACCATATTGAAAAAAGGGCCTTGTTAGTAGAGCGGTGTCCTTTATTAATCTGTAAATGACCATTCATTAGCTTAAAAACGGAAGAAAAATCAAGCCCCATTCATTTAAATGAGCGCACTCGTTCTCCCTGGCCACACGTCATCGCGTTGCAGCGCTGGTCATGTTGCATAATCAACGGGGCACCAGAAATTGAGTGGGCTGGCTGGGTCTACATTAAAGTTAAGAGGCATACCACTAAGGTATGGTACGTTATTTCTTAACAAATCCTGACTAAAATAACTGTCCATAAGGGCAGCTACTACAGTATGTGAGTGGGAGCTGCTCTCCGGTCCGAAAATCTATTTAATCTTCCTCTCCTCCCTGGTATCTATGCACAGAACAATCCCCCGGACAACTGAGTACCCCAACAGGAGTAACTTCTTCCTTTGGGGTCCCCTTCCTCCCGCCACTGGGTCTCCCTCTTTTCCTCTTAGAGGACCCTCACCTCCTCCATTGTCACAGCCACGGGTTCCCTTGAAGGACTGCCCCACTCCTTCAGGACACAAAAAAGATTTTCAGATGGACCAGATCGAGGATGTGCCTCTGGATGTGCCACTAACCATGCACCCTAACCCTCCCTGAGCCCACTGTAGTCCTGCCTGTCCTCTGCTCGGGCAGCCGTTGTGGCAGTGGCTGGGGACATGGTGGCCTCTGGGTGAGGGTGAAGGTTCCCTGTACTCCTGCCAGCTCAGCCCAGAGAGGTGCCTGCAAATGGGGCAGCTCCGCAGTTCCCATAAAGTTCTCTTGAAGACTGCTTCCCTGCACCAGTGCTCTACACCACTCCCTGCATCATCCTGTTCTGTTCCTCCCTTGTTACCCTGTGCCTTGTGATTTGTGTACTGTCACAAAATATCTATGCCTCTCTCCTTTCCTTCTGTTCAACTCCCCTTCCATTGTGCTCAGCTGCAGGCTTGTCCTCTCCCCTGTCTTGTTGTCATGCAGGAGAATTTGCCCGATACAGTGATGTTGTACCCAGATAACATCACTATTCCAGGCACACATTGACCAGTCAGAAAGCAAGAAATTTTTCTTGTCACTGTATAGTATAGTATTAATTATCTGTGCTGACTCAGATGATCAGCATCAAGATTTACTTGCGCGCCCCCCCCCCCCGATCTCCAAAATCTACAAGTGGTATTCCTAGGCAGATTCTGAAAAGCTGAATTGTTCCACTTCATCATCAGTGGGAATGTTTTGTTTTGTTTTCTTACAATAATCCCTGCTCTACATCTCTTAAGGGGGTACATGAGTCATACAACATCCTGCATTTTCTTAAGGGGAAATGGCCAACTCCCCCTACATAACACTATTACCAGGGAGCAGGACAGAACCCTATATAGACATTTCCAGAGGAAGGAGAGGAACATAGGGATTCATCTAGAGGGTGTTCCTACATTTTATTGCAGGGCAGATCACATCAAATATAGGAGTAGTGCAGTGCAGTGGCTGTGGAGCGGCAGTCTTCAGGGAGATGTTATGGAGGCTGCAGCCCCATCTGCAGGCACCTCTCTGGATTAAGGGAGGAGGTCAGCTGTCTCCGAGTTAAATTGGCCAGGTTGCAGGGGATATTCACCCCTACCCATAGACCACTGGGTCCACAACCCCAGCCACAAATGGTGCCCAGGAGGAGGACTGGTTGGATCACGGTGGGCTCGGGGGGGGGGTCTGAAGCATATCCCCCAACCAGTCCAGTTCAGCAACTCCTATGCTGTCTTGGAGGGCTGGGATAGCCCTACAATGGCACCCACAGCTGGGACCAGGGAGGATATGCGGGTCCTCCATGATGGAAATCCAGGTGTGGAGTGAGGGGAGAGAACCCCAGAGGAGGAGGAAGTTTTTCCTGGTGTGGGACTAGATTGTCTGTGGAATAAAATAGGGGAACCTAGTAGGAGGGACAGGGAGGTCAAGTGCCTTCCAGGAAGCACTGCATGGAGGGATGCGAAGCAGATCAATAGGATCACAAGGGCAGTAGACTAGGGGAGACCTAGACTTTAGCAAGGCATTTGACTCAGTCCCACACAAAAGATTAATATACAAGTTAGCCAGCCTGGGAGTGGGTCCCAAGATGATAGCCTGAGTAAAGAATTGGCTGGAGAATAGGACACAGAGGGTAATAGTAAATGGAGTCCACTCTGAAGAAAGGGGGGTTACTAGAGGGGTGCCGTAGGGTTCAGTATTAGGTCCTCTTCAATGTCTTTGTAAGCGACATTGCAGAGGGACTGGAAGGAAGAGTATATCTCTTTGCAGATGACACAAGGATCTGCAACAGAGTTGATGCACAAGGTGGGGTGGAAAGGATGAGAAGGGACTTGGCAAGGTTAGAGGAATGGTCAAATGTATGGCAGCTTAGATTTAATGCTAAGAAGTGCAAGGTAATGCACCTGGGAAACAAAAACCTGGGGAAGAGTACACAATGGGGGGTGAGATACTAACAACAACAACAATGGAAAGGGACCTGGAGGGTAGTCATATCAGATGACTTAAAGGTGGGCAAGCAATGTGAGAGGGCAGTAAGGAGGGCTGGGGGGATACTGGGATGCATAGGGAGAGGCATCACCAGTGGAAAACAGGAAGTTGTTATCCCTCTGTACAGACAGCTGGTGAGACCCCATCTGGAGTACTGTGTGCAGTTCTGGAGACCCAGTCTCCGCAAGGACATTGACAAGATGGAAGCTGTCCAGAGGAATGCAACTAAAATGGTGCAGGGTCTGCACCGGAAGACATATGAAGAGAGACTAAAGGAGCTTAATATGTATAGCCTCGAGGGAGAGGGGGGACATGATAGAAACATTCAAGTACCTCAAGGGAATCAACAAAGTCCAAGAGGGTAGCATCTTTCAAAAAAAGAGGTGTACAAGAACAAGGGGGCACAATTTGAAGATGGGGGTGGCTCAGAGGTAATGTAAGGAAGCATTTTTTCACAGAGAGGGTTGTGGATGCATGGAATGGCCTTCTGGAGGAGGTTGTGGAGTCAAAAACAGTGATTGAATTCAAGCATGCATGGGACAGCCATAAGGCAATTCTAGGGGGTGGGGGTAGAAAGAAGTAGGCTGCTGGTTAACTAGGATCTGCAGCTTATCCATTAGGTAGGGAAATGGGCAGACTGGGTGGGCCAAGTGGTCCTTATCTGCCGTCAAATTCTATGTTTCTATGTTTTTAAGTATGACATTATGTGCCCAGAGCAGCACAGTTTCCGCCCAGGACACAGTACAACCACTGCTGTCCTGGAATTCTCCCAACACCTGCATGCTGCTCTTGACTCTGGCAGCCTTGCAGGAGCAGTGTTCATTGACCTCTCCAAGGCCTTTGACACTGTCTGTCATCTCCTTCTACTCGACTCTCTCCACCAACTTGGCTTCTCTGGTGGTCCCATTTCCTGGTTCTCTAGTTACCTCTCTGCTAGATCGCAGAGTGTCGAGATCAGCGGCTCCCTCTCCAGCACTCTTCCCGTTCACTCCGGGATCCCTCAGGGCTCCATCCTGGGTCCAATACTTTTTAGTCTCTACCTCAACACCCTCCCCAGCTCACGTACCGGTAAAATGCACCTGTATGCTGATGATGCAGTCCTCGTTGCCTCACATCCCAATCCAACCTCCCTCCAATTATCCCTCCAGCAAGCTTACAATCAAGCCGAAAGGTGGTTCGGAGACCGCAGACTGGTCATTAACCTAAAGAAAACCAAATCAATGCTCTTCTCCACCACCAAAATAAAGCTAAAAATACCCCCTTGATTATCCCCAGCACTCTGCACCCGCTAGAACAAGTGACCACATACAAGTACCCTAGGCATCACGTCGATACTGCCTCTCCTTCCGACCACATTAATGGCTTGTCAGCTGCCATTAACTCTTGGATTGACCTGCTATACTGGCATAGGGACTGCCTGCCTCAGGTTGCCCTCAGACTGGCCATCACCTCCTTCATTTTGTCATTCGTGGACTATGGCTTGCCCATTTACGCTGCAGCTGACAACACTTCCCTTGCCAAAATCCAACTCTCCATCAATAAGGCCTGTAGGCTCCTGACTGGTGCCCCAGCCGTACTCACACCTGCCTTCTCTATACTACCACCAATCTTCTCAACTTTGAGGAGCGACTGCTCTACTAGACCTGCCTTCTGGCTAAGAAATCTCTGCTAGGACTCTCCCTCCCGGGGGTCTCCACCTCCCTACAGCAGCCATCTTCGTCCATCACCACCCGTAGCTCTAGATGCTTCCTCTACCGAGCCCCCACCTGGTTCAACTCCCTCCCTAGCTGCATCTCCAACTTGCCAAAAATTGGCTCCTTCAAAACAGCCCTTCGGAACCATATCTTTAATACCCACTGTTGTAGGTGAAACTAACCCCCTGTTGTAACCTGTGGTTCCCATCTGCCTTGCCCCCTTGCTCGACAACGTCCACTGGATAGCCTCTCCTTCCCCCAGACCTACCCCTTCCCTACTAGGTCCAAACAGGGATGTAACCCACTGTCTTCTCTGAGGACCCACTATATCCATGAGTGTAACTCACAATTTTGTAACATTATGTAACCTAAGTAACATACAAATTACTACATTATGTAACCTAAGTGTATCTATGTTAAATGTTCCTTTTACTGCACTTGTAATGTTATCCTCTGTTTTAATCTGCACTGTAATAACTGTCTTGATGTCCCCCCCCCCCCGTGACGAGGTGCCTTTGTAAATGAGTCTCTGACTCAAAGGTTGTAAACGCGATTTGTAATGAAGAAATAAATAAAATTCCATCTGTTTAAGTCTATAGCCCGTTGCTTAAATGGGAGTGTAATTTTCTTTAAATAACTCTCATATATTTTGGAACCCAAATGCCCAGGTATTTAACTTTACTCGTTACTCATTTGAATGGGATTAACTCTCTAATCCTATAGTTAATTTTCCCCTTTATGTGTAGTACTTCACTTTTTTATCTTTATTCACCTTGAAACCTGATATATTTTCATACTGTTCCAATAATTTTAGAAGAGGGGGTAGAGAATTCTCTGGGTCTTCCAAATAGATCAGGGTATCGTCCGCGTACAAGGATGTTTTGCAAATATTTGTCCCCAGTGCTATGCCTTTTATGTCTTGCGCAGCTCTAATGGCTTCCACAAACAGCTCTAAACTCAAAGCAAGCAGAAGTGGGGATAAAGGACACCTCTGCCGAGACCCCCTTTGTATGTTAAAAGACTCAGAAATTGTACCATTCGCTCTAATCTTAGCCTTCAGCTGTTTGTAACAAAGCTGAATCCACTTCAAAAATTCCCCTCTAATTCCCATTTTTTTCTAACACCATTACCAGATAAATCCAATTTAAGTGGTCAAATGCTTTTTCAGCATCAAGGAAGATGGCTAGATGAGCCGAATCTGTGGGATTACTATATACCAGTATATTTAATAATTTCCTAACATTATCTGCTAAATGTCTATTAGGAATGAAACCCATTTGATCAATATGTACTAGGTATTCCATATAATTTTGTAATATGAGGGCCAGTAATTTAGTTAAAAGTTTTAGGTCTTGATTTAATAATGATATGGGCCTGTAGTTTTCACATTTATCCCCTTGTTTTCCTGGTTTTGGCAGTACTGTCACTATTGCTTCAGCCCAGGTCCCTGGTCTGTTTTCTTCTGTTAAGCAGTCATTAAACATTTGAGCTAGAATAGGAGATAAGGTCCCTTTAAGTTGTTTATAAAATTCAGAGCTATACCCATCTGAACCCGGAGATTTTCCAGTGGGTAAGGAGTCAATGACTTTTTTCACTTTTACGGCTGTGATTGGAATATTTAAAGTTTCTCCCATTTCCATCGTTAATTTAGGTAGCTTTAATTTTTGTGAAAAAATCTTTAGTTCCCCTTTTCACTTCTTCATTTTTAACCTCTAAATATAGTTCTTTATGAAAATTTTAAAATTGCTGGGCTATCTCTTTAGGGGTAGTCCACGGGTTGTTGGGCTTTTCTTTATTCATAATGTGTGTTATTACCCTTTCCGCTTGTTTTTTTTTTTATCTGTATGCTAATAATTTTGATGCTTTCTCCCCTACTTCTTGGTATTTATGGCTTAAGAACCTTAGTTTGCCCTGTATTTCCTCATTTTCCATGTTATGTAGTTCATCTCTAACTTTTATTAGTTCTTTGTGTATTTTGGATTTTTGTGGCTTCTGTTTGTGTACTTTCTCTAATTCTCTTATTCTTCCAATTAACTCTGTCCGTTTTTTATTTTTTTTAAGGGTTGCTGCTTGGCTAATTAACTCCCCTCGGACCACAGCTTTGACAGCTTCCCAAATTGACAGATTCAAGCATCCTTGTAGTCTGTTCAATTTACTTCTTCTGTAGTCTCTCCCAGTTTTTTTCCCAAGGTTTTATTATTTAGTAAAGAGACATTTAGTCTCCATAATGATTGCCTTACTTCCTGTCCTGATTTCAGCTGTATTACCACTGGGGCATGGTCACATAGGGTAAAATTACCTATCTGTGATTTGGATATTCTGTATAGATATTGTTTCTGCATGTAGAAGGCATCAATTCTGGAATATGACTTATGCGCTTTGGAGTAGAAAGTAAAATCCCCTTCTTTCTCATGCTCACTCCTCCTTATATCCCCAAGCCCTTTTTCTTTAGTGAGATTATTTAAGGTCTTTGTTGCTTGAGCATTTGTTGCAGAATTTTCTGAAGATCTATCCATGTACAAATTTTTAACCATGTTTAAGTCCCATCCCCCACCACCGCCCATAATTATTTGTCCCTCTTGGTATCTAGCTATTTTATGCAGGACCTTCGTCAGGAATTCCTCTGGCTTCTGGTTCGGCACATAAATATTTACCAAGTACACTAGAGACCCTCGTATTTCTCCTGTAATCCCTACAAAACACCCTTTTATTCCTGCTTCCACTGATCTAATTTGGAATGGTAAATCCTTCTTAATTAATATCACTACCCCCGCTTTTCTGGGGTTTGTCGAGGCTGCCAATTCCACTCTGCCTACCCAAACCCTTCTTAATTTAACATGTTCTGTCCCTGCTAGGTGTGTTTCTTCTAAAAAAAAAACGATATCCCCTCCCATTCGTTTCAATTCCCCCAGCAATCTCGTTCTTTTCACCGGAGAATGTATTCCCTTTACTTTATTTGAAATAATTTTAGTGTCCCCATTATCCTCCGTATGTTCCTTTGTTTTCCCCTCCACTCCCCTTCTAAATCTCCCCTTGTTTTTCTTGTGGGTACCTTCTTTAGACAGTTCCTCTTTTAAACCCTCCGTCTCTGGCTTTTGAAACCTTCCATATGTTTCCTTCCGAATATTCTATATTTCCTGCTTTAAATCCATCTTATTACTCATTTTCCATATAAATATCTGTGCATCCATTTCCTTACTATTGTGCAACAACATCCTTCTAAACAAATTATAACAATATATTAATTTAATTAACATATCCTCCCCTTAAACCTCGAAGAGACAACAAAACTCCAAAAAGGAGTAAAAATAACAGAAAGTTTATTCTTCCTAGGTCAAATTTCTACCTCAGAAGGATAACAAGTCAGCGTGGTAACCCCTCCCCTTCTGTGCAGTGGCCTGGATAGGCCTGATACCCCACTCTTGGGATATATTCTGTACAGGAGATGTCTCCCCTGTCAGGATTAAAGCCTGGTCACTTTATGTGAGAAGATGTCGTTCCAATAAACCTCCCCCCTTACTTCCCTCTGTTCCTTTGACTTTCCATTTCCCCTGGGCTCCATATTCATGTTATGAACCAATGTTAATGGAGGAGCTTGGTTTTTAATTAAAGCATTGCTTGAACTGTTTGCTTCTATCTCCCTCTTTCTTCAGCTCTTATCATTTTTTAACTTCTCCCTTTAATTACTACACATTTCTTATACTTCATTTGTTTAGCCTTGAATTGCCCATCTTATTTATTTCCCCCCTTTTGGTTCTAGCTTTCTGCTTTCATGTTTATTAAATCCAAGTTACAGCCCATTATTCAGCCATCTCCCTTAGGGTCGTTAACCAGTCTTACTGTGTCCTTCGTTTTTTTAGGTCACTTAGTTTTTTCTCCCCTTGTTCTCTCCATAGCTCTTCTCCATCTCAACTCTGCAATTTCTGGGGTCTGCCCTTTGTATCTCCATGTTGTGCAGCAAACAATTCAGATCTCTGGCCAGTCCCTTCAGGAGTGCTTCCAGCATGCTCCCTTCAGTTCTTCCTCCGAACCAGTTCCAGGAATCTCCTTGTATCTTCCATTCCAACTCCTCCATCTCCAAGTCTGGCATCTGGACCTTCCAGCTTCTCAGCAAAGGTGCTGCCTCCACCAGCGAAGAGAATATTTTAATTCCGTCTGAGGTATGGATCTTCAGTTTCACCGGGAAATTTAGGTGCGCCTTGAATCCCATTTTCTCCCTAATTTCTTTAATAATTCTCCTCACCCTTTGCCTCTCTGCTTGTAACAAGGGAGAAAAATCATGGTCAAAGAATATTTGTGTGCCATCATATTTAATTTATTTTTGTCGCCAGGCCTCTTGGAGGATATAATCTTTGGCCTGGTAGTATACTATGCACACTATAATTGAGCACGGTCTGACTGATCCGCTAGTTGGCGTCAGGCCCAGTGATCTGTGGGCTCTGTCCATTTCGTAATGGAAATCTGCTGGAAGTGAGAGCGTGGTTCGAAGAATTTGCTGTACGAAATCAGTCAGAGAGGGGAACCCTTCCTCTGTTCCCTCCAGTACACCATGCAGTCTGAAATTGTTTCTCCTCTACCTGTTCTCTATATCTTCCATTCTGGTATGTGTTACTCGGTCCTGTTTCAATAGGTACAGTATAAGCAGGTTTGATGTATCTTGGGCCTTTCTCACCTCCGATATTTTGGCTGTGTTCTCTGTAACTTTTTGGTTCACATTTTTTAAATCTTGTCTAAGATCTGCCACCGAGGATTCGATCTTTTGAACCGAATGCAGAATTTGTTTTAAGGTCTGGCTGGTTTTTCTGGAATGCATACTGTCATCTTCCATCGAGTCAGATGAGGAGTCTAATGCTGTGAGTGGTCTAGGAATGCAGGCCGCAAAGTTTTCAGTTCTCACCCCGAGCTTCAATTGTTTCATTTTTGTCGCTGAAGCACACGGTTTGACAATTTTCTCCTTATTCCCCTTCGGGGGCATTTTCCAAAGCAGAGCCAGTTAGTATTTTTTGAAAAAAGTTTCTAGATAGGGAGGATTAAAGTTAGTTTTTGTCCCTGAAGTGAGGGAGTAATAAGTGGCTCTCCCCCAATACAGCTGATACTGCAGTTACTATCCCTGGCTACTCCATGTTCAGGCAATACCGTCTGACTAAGCGCAGTGGTGGTTGTGCAGTCTACCTCCATGAAAATATTCAGGGGGCTGGTTATTCCAATGCCTGGTGCTGGGACCAGTATGCAAATGCTTGCATTAAAGGTACTCCAGGGGGCTCATAATAAAACTCTCACTATCCTTATGGTGTACATCCACCCCAGGTCAGAAGTCGCAAGCTCTGGATTCTCCTATGGAGTGCTTAGGCACTCTCAACCTTAACTCTGAAATGATTCTGCTTGGGGATTTCAACATTAATTGGCTCTCCCCTGCTGCAAGCCCTTACAAGGACACAGTCTCATCAATCAACCTCTCCCAGCTAGTTGACGCCCCAACCAGGGTGAACTACAAGACTGGAACATCCACCCTACTTGATTAGGTATTATCAAACAGACCCGATCACATCTCTCACACAGCAGTACTCCCTAGTGTCTTCAGTGACCACTCCCCTGTCCTTTTCCACTGGACTAAATACTACTACAAAACCCCCAGCCAGAACTGTCATTAACAGGGTCCTCAAGAGGGGGCACCTTGATATGCTAAAAACCGACCTCTACCATCAGGACTGGTCATTAGTCTATTCCTCCTGCTCAGTTGACTCGAACAATTTATATGCCAATTTAATGATGTGTGTGACAGGCATGCTCGCTAAAAAGTGAAAAGTCAATGGACACAGCAATCTGTGGTGCTCTCCTGAACTCCTCGATCATATGAAGACGAGAGACCACTTGTGGCATAGATCCCATGCCACTGTTAAACAGACCAACATCCACAATTACAAAAAAGCCTGAAATGACTGTACAAGGGCCATTCAGTCCACAAGGAACCAGTACTTTAAGGATGCCCTCACACGCTCTTGGAGCAGTGGCCAAAAACTCTGGTCAAACCTGAAGGAAATAACTGGGAAAGACAACAACACACCCTATCATGCTTACTATTGATGGAGTACCCACTCTGGATCCTTCTACCATTGCTAATGCATTTAACAAAGCTCTTTCTGATTTGAAAGGTGTTCTTCTGCCTGATTTCTTCCATCACTCCAACTCGAAGTATAATGCTAGTTCCGTAGACCACCCAACCACCCTCCCTCCTTTCCACTTTAAAGCCATCTCCATGCAAGAAGCTAGGAAATACTTTCTTAAGGTCCTAGGGAGGGCTAGATTCAGTGTGGACTCCCTGGACCTTAAATTTGTGGCACTAACTCTAGAAGAAATACTCGCCCCTTTGACACATATAATCAACACCTTGCTGAGATATTCTCAATTTCTGCAGATATGGAAATCTGCCTTAGTTATGCTGGTATTTAACAGTGGGGATCACACATCACACAGTAACTATAGGCCCATTTTGATTCTACCACTGTTATCAAAAGCACTTGAAAGAATCATAGCGGATCAACGTGTTGATTACCTAGATTACCTAGATAAATATTAAATTCAGTGCCCACAACAACATGGCTTTCACAAAGGTGCACAGCACTACAACTGCTTTGCTTGAGTTTACAGGTCATATCCACAATGCCCTTGATCAGGGTGCCCTTGTAGAAGCGGCTTTTATCGATCTAATAAAAGCTTTCGATACTGTTAATCGTGCCCTACTGTTAGAACAGTTGGCATCCATTGGGCTTTTGTGTGACTCTGTGGTTTGGTTTGAGAGCTGTCTTATGAACTACTCCCAGTGAGTGAAGATCGCTATTGTCCCATCTACTAGCAGACCTGTCCTATTGGGGGTTCCCCATGGATCTGTATTGGGTCTGCTATTATTCAGTTTATTCCTAAACCATCTCTCTTACTCTTGTAGTTGCCATATCTTGCTTTATGTGGACAACATAGTCCTGTTTGGGAGTGATCCTGACCCAAAGCAACAGGAAATAAATCTATAGATGAGTTTTTCAAAGGTAGAAAGTTGGTTCGGTGAGCAAAAACTCATCTTGAACTATAAAAAACCAAAAACAATGTTGTTCTCTAGCTCCCATAATAGACATCATACTTTCCCTCTTAACATTACAAATACTGTTGGAACACCCTTGGAACTAGTTTTGCACTTTAAATATCTGGGGATAACAGTGGACAGTGCTTTGACATATGCCTATCACATAGACAACACTGCCAAGGCTGTTAATAGACACTTAGGTCTTCTCTATAGGCATAGAAATAGTTTGACTCCTGAGGCCCAAAACTTAGCTATCCTTAGTTTGGTGGTCTCACTTATAGACTATGGTCTTATAATCTGTGGTTCCTCAACAGACACGGCACTCCGCAGGATTATAGTGGCACTAAGCAAAGCCTGCCGCATGGCAACCGGCTCTGCAAGATTCATGTGATTTGTATGGTAAGACTAACTGGCTCCAGTTTAAAGGTAGGCTCAATTATCAAACCTGCCTGATAGCTAAAAAAAATAAGTCTAGGACTATTGCCCCTTGGGGTACAGAAGCTCCTTACCCTCCAAGAAAACAAGCGCTGCACCAGAAACACTGATAGTATGGACTTCAGGATCCCATGCTGTCATACCTCCCAGGGTCAGAGGGCCTTTTCCCACTGAGCTCCTCTCTGGCTTAATTCTCTACCCTCAGACATTTCCTCCTCAGCCACATTAGGCCCCTTCAAAAAAAAACTAAGGAACCAGCTTGTTGCAAAATCCAGTTGTGACTGCTTTCTTTAATCCCCTCATTTTCACAGGAGCTATGTACTACATACTCTTCCTCCCAAGGCAACCCTTATATGGCCACAGTTTTCCTAATCCTGGCTCTTAAATTTCCTGGCATGAGAAGAAACATAGAAACATAGAAACATAGAATTTGACGGCAGATAAGGACCGCTTGGCCCACCCAGTCTGCCCATTTCCCTGTCTACTGGATAAGCTGCAGATCCTAGTTAACCAGCAGTCTACTTCTTCCTACCTCCATCCCCTAGAATTGCCTTATGACTGTCCAAGGCAACTTTCTCCCCTAGATTATATCTCCCCTCAATCCTCTCTCTTACCTTCCCCCTCCCAGTCTCACTCCCTAAAGTTGTCTGCCACCTGAACCTGTTCCACAGCCTGTATATTAATCCTATCTCCACCTACCCACTTCAGATGAAGCCTCTCTGGCTGATTTGTTCCTCCACCCATATTCTATCATAAAGTTTATGTTTGTTCTTATCACTCTATTTACCCCCTCCCCAGCTGATATTTGAATTTTTGGTTTTGATTGTGTAGCTACCAATTTTGATGTCGTAGTCTAAGTTTAATCATTGTATGTGTAGTGTTCATTTTAGTCAAATCTAGCAGCTTATTTCAGCACTCGTTTGTGTCTACTCTTTTTGTTAACCTTTGACGTGGAACCTTCGTAATGAGATTGTTCTCAAAAGGTGATAATTGGAGATTTATAATAAATAAATAAATGTGGCTGTATAATGTATTTTCTAAATCCCATGTTCCCTTCCCCCCAGGTCACACCTGGAAATGAGCTTAGCTCAGTGAGTCTCTCTCAGTCACCAATTTTCAAATAAATAATACTATTGGTAGGAAAGAAAAAATGTTAAAAGATTTTTTTAAAGTTCATTTTATTGATTTTTATAGTAGTGTCCTTCCTCCTTGTCAAATAGTGCTGTGTTGCTACACACACACACTCTGTTTTTGTTTGTTTTAATTGTATTTTGTCCTTTTTTTTTTTTTAATAAAGAAAGCATGGTGTGGGGCATGACTTGACCTGATTCAAGATAGCCACTTAAATCTAGAGCCCCTTTTCCCCTCTTTTTCTCAGTCTGCTGCAATTCATCCTAGATACTGTACACTCCATGTCAAAAGATGCCCATCTCATAGTTTGCCAAGCCAGCTACCGCCCGATCAAAACATTTCACATTTTCAAGCTTTACAGCTGAAGAAATAGCTAAAAATATCTTCCTCTCTGCTACATTGCTGCGGCAGCTCAAAATGGTGGCAGACGGGAAGGCTACGCTGGATGTGGGAATGATCAAGGTAATATTCTCCCACCTTTATTTATGTATAATGTCTGGTAGAACGCTGTTAACCTTAAGAAATCATCATTTCCTAAGGTTGTTAACCTATCGATGTGACGTAGAAATGTTGTTAACCTATCGATGCTACGTCACATCAATAGGTTAACAACAGCGATCGATCTGCGCATGTGCGTGCCTTTTTTTTACACGGGGAACCAACGGATGAATGCAGCGGTTAGGGAAGGACTGAACGGCCGCGGCGGTGACTATTTTTCAAAAAGTAAGCAGCCGTTTTACTTTTTACGTGGGACCATACACCATAAAAAATAACGTATGGTCCTGCTATCGGCAACCGGTCACTGTTAACCGTCTCAGCGTTGCCATGGCGACGTAAACCTCTCGAGCTTCACTCTCGAGGTTTACACGGTTGCCCTGATAACCTCTCGACAGTTAACAGACCGGTTACCGATAGAGGACCATACATTATCCTCTATATTTAACTTTGTTAACTGGGTAAGTACATTGGCAGTAGGAGCCTTTTTCAGGCATGACACGGGTGCAAATGCACGCATGAAAGATACAGACATCACTATACAAATACAGCAAGCAGTAAACAATATTTGCAAAGCAATAATTACGTGATTCAATTTTAAGCCATCATGTACAGTAATAGTGTATGCAGGGGAATATTCACAAGTTTCAAATTACATAAAGGACAGGAAGGTGAGACGAAATGTTTGAATGTGTTTACATTTTAGGAAGAGTAGAAAGAATACAAATAGTACGGAGTAACAGGATGGGATAGGGTAGAGTTAGAGGTTAGCGGAAACATTGGCATGCAACAGAGGAGGAATAATGAGATATTAGAAGATTAGAAAAGACAAGGGTAGAAGTATTTTTTCCTAATGGGAGGAGGTACCGAGTTCCATATTGCGGCAACGTGGAAGGAAAAGGACCGCTGGTCCATGCTGCTGTGAAACTGCGGGATAACAATGTTATTATGGGAGGAAGATTGGGAAGAGGGAAGACTAATGAGAGGGATTTGCTTGGCTAGGTATGGAGGACTGCCATTGTGCAGTTTTGTTGATGAGGGAGGCAAGAGCAGGGTTTGCTCAGAGTTCAGGAGGAAGCCAATTTTTTTTTTAGCACTGTGCAATGGTGAGTATTTGCGGCTGCTGCCAGAGATGAATTTAACTATATCATAATACAGAGTATGCTTTTTATGTAGAGTTGATTTACTGGCAGCGTTGATGACTGCTAAACCGTGTTCAGTCATGGTCAGGAGATTAACCTGAGCAATTCTGACCTTGGTATCAGGAGTCAAGAAGTGGCGGACTCTTTAAATATACACATACTACAGGAGCTAGGAGAAGTTAAAGTAGCTTTCTTGCAGAACACAAAGACTGTGGCCAAGTTAGATGTGAAAGTGCACTATGCAGAGACAGCAACTGAATCAAGTGAGACTATGATCCAGGAGCTTCAGACCACAGTGTGGGAGCAGGGACAGCTGATTCCTTATCTCCAGGGCAAAGTCGATGACCTTGAAAATTGCAGTCACTGGCATAATCTGTGATTTGCAGAGAAGCAAGGGAAAGCACAAGAGCAGCAGCTGAAAACAGGACTTGCCCAGACTTGCCACACCAACCCCAAGGGTGTCATTTCCTTTATACCAGGGGTTCTGATATTACTTCCCCAAAAGGACAAAGGGCATACACCTGTCATATCCTGAACAGCCCAGCACACTGTGTAGGGGGTAAACACATGCTCATGCTTGCTCACACTAATAAAAAAATGTAAACAGGAAGGGACAGATACATGTGGGGAGTGGTGCAATGCACTGGCCATGGGGTGGCAGTCTTCTGGGAGATGTTCTGGAGGCTGCGATGCTGCCCTATTTGTAGGCACCACTCTGGTCTAAGGGAGGAGGGTGCCTGTCTCCAGGCCAGCCTGGCGAGAATTCGGGAAACCTCTTCCCCCACCCAGGGACCACTAGGACTGCTACTGCTGCCTCAGAGGCTGCCAAGACAGAGAAACAGTCGGACCACAGTGGGCTCAGGGAGGGTAAGGGTGGTGGAACCAGAGGCGCATCCCTCCAGCTGTACCTCTCCACAGTTCATGGTTTAGGTGTCAGCGTGGCTCAGTTGGTAGCACATCTGCCTCTGGACCAGAAGGTCATGGGTTCGCGTCCCACACCGGGATGGACTTTCACCTAAAAATCACTGGCATCCGAGTGCAGTATTGGGGGGGTGCTGTACTGCTGGGGTGTGCCGTCCTTCAGATGAGATGTTAAACCAAGGTCCCTTCTGCCCATCCTGGTGTTGTCCAGGTGGAAGTAAAAGAACCCAGGGTACTCTTCATAAAGAGCAGGGAACATTTCCAGTGTCCTGGCCAACATTCCCCTTCCCATAAACCGGTTCATGCAATTATCCAGGCTATGTGTGGGTGATGATGTGCGATATGGCCACCACCACACATTCAGTCACTTCACTACCAGTCTAGCATTGCTTGTAAAGTGCTTTGGGATACTGTGTATAAAAAGCGCTATATAGATGCTGATTCTTCTTCTTCATATGCCATTCTAGCAGAGCGTGGTTCCACTATGAAGCATCCGCAGTGGAGACCAAGGAAGATGCTGGGAACCTCCAAAAAGGAGACCCACATGAAGGTGGCACAGGACCCCACAGGGGTAGGAAGGAACTCCTGGTGGGGGACTCAATCATTAGGAGGGTAGAACTGGGGGAGGGAGGGGAGAGGAGAGGGAGGTAAGGTGCCTGCCTGGTGCCATAGCTGGGAGGGACAGGAAGCAAATCCTCAGGATTGTGGGGGCAGCAGCACGGGAGAGGGAGCTGGATGTCATTGTATACCTAGGGACAAATCACCTTGCTGGGAATGAGATCAGAGCAGTGCAGGAGGAGTTTGTGGAGTTTGGGAGGGGCTTTAGACAAGTAGCACACACGGTAACCTTCGCAGAGGTGCTATCTGTCTATGGCATGGGTGAGGCTAGGGTACTCCACACCATGGGATTCAATGAATGGTTGAAAAGCTGGTGCCGAGCTCAGGGTTTTGGCTTCATTGGGGACTGGGGTTCCACCTGGAGAGATACAGGTCTATACTGGTGCAATGGTCTACATCTGTCCAGAAGGGAACCAGGATCCTAGGTGGTAGGTTTAAATGCTTCATTGGCAAGCATTTAAACTAGCCAAGGGGGGAGACACTGAAAAGGAGCAGGAAAAGCTTAGCCCTTCCCCCACAACACAGGGTAGTTATCGAGGTAAACTCCAAGGTAGAGAAGTCAGTAGGGAGCAGGACAGGGGTCAATGGAGAATAAGGCAAAGGCAGTAAGGACAGGGAGGAGGCTAAAAGGGGCAAGGCCATCAAAAAATGGAGGGTGATGAGTACCAGTGCCCATAGTTTGGGTAACAAGCTCCCTGAACTAATAACCTTGATGGAAGAGGGACACTTGAATATTGTGGCAGTCACAGAAACATGGTACACAGAAAATCATGACTGGCATGTCAACATACCAGGGTGCACAATCTATAGGAGGGATAGGGAAGGTAAAAGAGGAGGAGGAGGAGTTCTCTATGTAAGGGGAGAGATCAAAGCAATGGAACTAAAGGGTAAACAGGGAGGAGAGGAGGCACTGTGGGTCACCCTGGAGACAGGAAATGGCACCACAGTCCAGATGGGGGTTGTATACAGACCCCTGTCTCAAGGGGAGAAACTGGACAAGGAAGTTATAGAAAGCACCCTTAGAATGTTAGAAAAAGAGGATATATTGTTGATGGGGGACCTGAATATGCCTGATGTTAACTGGAGCACCTTTGCTACAGCCACATCCAAGAGCGGGGTAATTCTCAATGCCCCACAGGGGGGCTTGCCTCAGACAGCTAGTGTTGGAACCCACTTGAGAGGGAGCAATCTTGGACTTGGTACTCTCAAATGGGGACGGAGAGAGGATCTCAGATTTAAAAGTGTGTAGCCATCTGGGAACAAGCGACCACCAAACAGTGTGGTTCACGATAAACACAGCCATAGAGTCAAGCCATACAAAAGCAAGGGTATTGGACTTTAGGAGAGCTGATTTTGGCAAAATGGGAGAGTACCTCAGAAAAGTACTAGCAAATAGACAAGAAGGAGGGGTGGAGGAACAGTGGGGAAAAATCAAAACTGCCGTCACAGAGGCAACAAGTCTTTGTGTGAAGCAAATAAACAAAATTAAACAAAGAAAAAAACACTATGATTCTCAAAAGAGGTGGCAGGGAAGGTTAGGGAGAAAAAGATAGCATTAAGGAAGTATAAGGAAACACAGAAGGAGCAGGACAGAGAACTGTACCAGTTGAAGCAGAAGGAAGCGGGGAAGGCAGTCAGAATAGCAAAGGTCCAAACTGAGGAAAAGATAGCCAACTCAGTTAAGAAGGGGGATAAAACATTTTATAGGTATGTTATGGAGCGAAGGAAGACCAAGGAAGGGATAGTGAGGCTCAATGGGGGGGGGAGTGGGCAGAGGGCGACAGTGAAAAAGTAGGGATACTGAATGAATACCTCTGCTCAGTATTTACAAAAGAAGATGAGGGGGATGTACCTAAACCGAACAGTAGAAGCACTCCGGATAGGGGGGTTGATACCAGTCCATTCACAGAAGAAAGGGTCCTGGAAGAACTTCTAAAACTGAAGGTGGACAAAGCAATGGGGCCTGTCGGGCTTCACCCAGGAATTCTAAATGAACTAAGGGGAGAACTAGTGACACCACTGACTTCCCTTTTTAACAAATCATAGGAGGGTGGTGTGGTACCTGAGGACTGGAGGAGAGCAAATGTAATTACCCTCTATCGGACTGCACTGCTGATGCAAGGCAGAGGCAGGAAACTACAGACCTGTTTGACCTCAGTGGTAAGGAAGATGATGGGATCACTTCTGAAAGAAAGAATTGTTGAGTACCTAGAGACCAGCAGGGCACAGGACCCAAGACAACATAGATTCACAGTAGGAAGGTCATGTCAGACGAATCTAATATATTTCTTTGACTGGGTGACCAAAGTAGTAGACCAGGGAGAGGCTGTGGCCTACCTAGACTTTAGCAAGGCATTTGACATAGTCCCACACAAAAGATTAGTAAACAAGTTAGACAGCGTGGGAGTGGGTCCTAGGGTGGTAACCTGGGTAAAAAGTTGGCTGGACAACAGGACATAGAGGGTAATAGTAAACAGAGTCCACTCTGAAAAAAGGGGGAATACTAGTGGGGTATTGCAGGGTTCAGTACTGGGACCTGTCCTCTTTAATGTCTTTATAGGTGACATTGCAGGGGGACTGGAAGGAAAAGTATGCTTCTTTGCAGATGACACAAAGATCTGCAACAGGGTTGATATACAAGAGAGGTGGAAAGAATGAGAATGGACTTGGCAAGTTTGGAGGAATGGTCAAGAGTATGGCAGCTTAGAGTCAATGCAAAGTGCAAAGTAATGCACCTGGGAAGCAAAAACCCAGGGCAGAGTCACAGGGGGTACTAACAACAACAAAAATGGAAAGGGACCTGAGGTAGTCATATCAGATGACCTAAAGGTAGGTAAGCAATGTGAGAAGGCAGTAAGGTGAGCTGGGGGGATACTGGGATGCATAGGGTGAGGTATCACCAGTAGAAAACAGGAAATTGTTATCCCTCTGTACAGACAGTTTGTGAGATCCCATCTGGAGTATCGTGTGCAGTTCTGGAGACCCCCATCTCTGCAAGGGCATGGACAGGATGGAGGCAGTCCAGAGGAGGGCAACTGAAATGGTGTAGGGTCTGCAAGGGAAGCCATATGAAGAGAGACTAAAGGAGCTTAATATGTATACCCTCGAGGAAAGGAGGGAGAGGGGAGACGTGATAGAAACTTTCGAGTACCTCAAGGGAATCAGTAAAGTCCAGGAGGGTAGCATCTTTCAGAAAAAGAGATGTGCAAGGACAAGGGGCACAATTTGAAGATAGAGTGGGGATGGCTCAGAAGAAATGTGAGGAAGTATTTTTTTCACAGAGAGGGTGGTGAACGCATGGAACAGCCTTCCACAGGGGGTCATGGGGTCAAAAATAGTGGGGGAATTCAAGAATGCATGGGACAGACATAAGGCAATTCTAGTAGGGGGTAGGAAGAAGTAGGGTGTTGGTTACCTGGGATCTCCAGCTTTTCCAGTAGGTAGGGAAATGGGCAGACTAGGTGAGCCAAGCGGTCCTTATCTGCCATCAAAGTCATATTTCCCAGAGGGGGTTGAGATGAAGGACACTGCTGCTTTCTTACAGCATGCACTCCCTTGCTGCTCCAGTTGAAAAGGGATCATAGATTTTGGCACCCTCTCTTAAGAATGGCTAGTGGCCTGCTTCCTTAACTTTGCGACCAAAGAAGACATCCTTGGAAGATTCAGGGAGATGGGATATTTGTTCTGGCAGGACCACGAGGTCCATATCTATCAAGACTTTTCAGAGAAACTTTCATCCAGGCACTGGAAGTATACTGAGGCATGCCATATCATGCACAAAAGGGGCCTGCATTTCTCATGGCGATGCCCTGCTACCATGCAGGTAATGCATAATGGTATATTTGCTTTTCTGTTTCTCTCCGAAGGCCCTAATTGATTTCCTACAGACTAACTGATCCCAAGGAGTTGAGGACCCCGAGAAATAAAGCCCCTATCCCTCTAGCCACTGTATGCAAGCATCTGAACACGTGGATAACAGTGTGCCTGCACCCCCAATGGAAGAGCAGCAGGACAAGCAGTGAGACTCTGAGACCTGCTTTCTGACCTTGAGGAGCTGCGTATGTCAGCTCAGTTGGCAGTGACACAAGAAAGATGCTATGGCTCAACAGCTCAGGTCCTACAGTCACAGCCATGGAGAGGAGTCAGAGAGGTTCTTCAGTGGACTGGTTCTCATCCTGGCCAAGAACAAATTTGCCCCTCTGCGACCTGCCTCTCCACCACCACAACAAGCTACTGCTTAGGCTGAAAACCCCAGCACCTCCATACTGTCAGATCCCCTCAAACAAGACTAGCCAGTGTTAGATTCCGCTTGATAGAAATCCTGGGTATCAACTGTGGCGGACATGGTTCCCCTGCCATCCACCCCTATCATGGAGACCTTCACTGCCTTGCATACTGAAACTACGACTGCTCAAAAGTCATTGCCTGCCACAAATCAGCCTTCACCCTGTGGCTGATCTGTAAGTACTTATTTGAGCTTTTTCTTCCCCAAACATCTTTTTGGGGAGCCAGGGGTGAGTGTTAGGGGGTAGCAGAAACTGTGAAGATGAGTCAGATGTTATACTAGGTCCACTGTGAGGGACTCTAGATTGCACTTGCAACAGTCTTCCTGAACTCAACTCTGCATCCTCATACAAATGCCAGACACCCTCCCTAAAATGGCTCATATTCTACTGAGTGACCTGCTAATTGTGCCTCACAGCTGTATCCACATCCCATTGTTTTTCCCTACAACTTGTGGCTGTAACTGACTGACCTGTTTTCTTAGGGTGGCCCCGTGAGGTAAGGGACAGTGCCTCTAACACACTTGTGCTGGAGGGATTTACTTGGGTGGATCTGGATCGCAGGGGGACGTAGACTTTCTCTACTTGCTAGATCACATTCCTGCCACCAATGTCTGCTACTGTTTTCATTCTCCAGGCAGCCCACTCGAGTTTGTAGATTTATTAGTAAGGTCTCAATAAGGGACCCATGAACTCTGTATCCAGTGGACACTTTTATTCACTTCTAGTGTGCATGGTCATTAAGGATGCTGAGACTGTCACTTGTGGCACTAGGCCAGCCCTACGCTATACAGGCAATTCTCCTAATATCCTTTAGTTTTTAACAGCCATCCTTAAGGAACAACTGTACACTCAGCCACACGGCTTTGAGAGCTTTTCCACATTAGGAGGCCACATAGATGAGGTACTCTAGGACTTCAGTCACGTGGTGCCTACCCAGTTGCCATATGCCCCCTTAACTGAGCTCCTAATAATTAAAGTTTTCTTTTGTAGTTTGTGCATGTTTGGTTCATTACATTTTTTGATCTGCAGTTCACAATTACTGTTTCAGGGCCAGTCTGCCATCACAGCGGCAGGGCGTCCGCTTGCGATGCCAACAACCCAGGTTCAGGAACTGACCCGGGAGTTGAAGGGCTGGCCGGGACAGAGAAGGATTGAGTGCAGTTTGGTGACTCGCATTCTCCAGGGGGGAGGGGGGGAGCACTCGGTACATTAGCGGAGGCTGGGGAGCCGCAAGTACCAAGGCCACACGTCATGGGAGGTGGAACAGATGTCTGGCATGCCCTTTGATATCATTGCTCATCCCGCCTCTGGGGAACACTAGCATCTACAAAAAATCTGGCCCCGTGGGTGACTCTCCTGCCTCCGCCACCACTCCTGTCTCAATAAAGGTTTGCCTGGGGGGGGGCCCTGTCCCATGGCCCCATTCTGGGGGTAAGCCAGGGCTTGTGACTGAATGTCCTGGAGAGGAGGTGCTCATCCGGTGAGGGGGGTAAGCCTGGGCTGGGGTGTGGAGAGCTGGGGCTGGGGCTGAGGAAGTCTCTGCCAGATTGGGCAGAGGTTGGGATACTGGGCAAAAAAAATTACTGTTTCAGTGTTTTACCTATAATGCCAATGCAGAGGGGTGTCCTGATATGCCACATATGTAGCAACAGGTATGCCCATTGAGCAGCTGTGGGATGATTAGGATGGTATGGTGCAAACCCTTGGGGCATCCACATCACGAAGGGGGCTGCATTTAACTCATATTTTCTGCTCGTTCACTTGCATCTCCGGGTTGGTGGTGAGACAGGGGTGGCTAGTGAGACTAGATTGCAGGGTGGGAGGCATATCAATATTGCTTTCATCTCTTGCTTCTGAGCCATATTTCATTGGGCCATGCTAGGCAAGGCAGCTTAGGAACTGCTCGACATGCTAGACTATCCCATCTCCTCTCCCCCTTTTATCTGCCACCCGTGACAGTAGCACCTTCTAGCCTAGCCTTTTGTCCAAGGTTCCCAACCACTCTGCGCCCCCCCCCAGCTTCATGTGGGCCCATTACAACAGACAGCAGCCCAACAGGGCTCAGTTGCATAAATCACCCAACTAAAAGGGATCAGATCCCCACCCCACTGCTTTGGAGTATGTCTTCTACTCCCACTAATTCCCTTCGCATACATTGTTTTGACATGTGATTAACTGTATGCAGCTTTCACCGTACATGGATTGGGATGGGGGCTTCTTTGTTTTGTAGCTGATTACTATTTGTCAGATAGTTGTTGAATGTTACAAATGGTTATCACTTCTCAAGGTTTCTAGCTTCACACCTTCAAGAAGGTGAGGGGGGGCCTTTTCCTTGGTTTTTGGGGTGGTCTATAACTACACCTTTTCTCTGAAAAGTTTTTTTCAGTTGTTTTGGTATCCAGGAATTTTGTAGTTGTACTCAAGACTTGATGGAAGTGTTGCCCCGGCCCCCCAAAACACAAACCAAAAGGTGTGCTACCCCTCCACAAAAAGACAGCCCAACCCCCATTTCAGTCAACAATATGTAGTAAGCTAATGACCCTAATACAGTCACGCTTTATTTGTCTGACATACACACTACCAATTAGACAGAAGTTGGCTGGCTTTTAGTTACAATATTTAGGATACATTAAGTAAGCAATAATACCAGACAGGGTGGACGGTATTGTGCTATACCGGACCGCCCAGGTGTGTAATGAGGCCCGACGCCGTAGGCGGAGGGCCTTATAGCCCCTGGAAGGTCCGGTATAGCACAATACCGCCCACCCTGGAGGGTATTATTGCGCTTAGAAAATGGGCACTGTAAAAAAACACAAAATAGTTGAAAAGTGTTAATGAAAAATAAGTTTAAAGTAACCTTTGAAATAAAATAGTTCCTCCGCCTGCATTTGAATGTGCTTTTTTTTTTTTTTTTTAGAAGGAAGACTTTTGTGCTAATACAGCCCCTGCCATAGTTCCCCCACCTCTATCCCCACACAGGGCTTTTGGGAGCAGCAAGAGTTAGTGTAGCGTTTTATTGTTTAATATTTGACACACCATAGACTAGATCGGGAGACAGAGGCGCTCAGCAAAATTAGTTTAGTGAGCCAACGAAAGACAGAAACAAGTCTATCTCCCACAACAGCACTACTATTTGTGACTGACACAAACCCTTCCCTGCTTTCTGTCGCCAATTACAGTAAGCTGCGGAGAGATGGCTTTCTAAGTATCTGGGATCAGCACGGAGACTAGACAGCATGACCGAAGCCAGGAGAGAAAAAGGAAGAGGGCAAAGGTAGATTTATTTTCTGGCAAATGTGTCCCATTTATGGATTTAAGTTGTGGGGGCAACAGAACATATGTGCAGTACAGCGGAAGCGGCAAGGAGCCGCTTGACAACTAATGACACGTACGTGGAGTTTTATGCAGAGAGCTTAGGGAGCCACTTGATGAGCGAATGTCAGCGAGGTTTTTAGTCATGATGAAAAAAAATGAAAGAGAAGTTTGTAGCAGGAAGATAGGCACATAGATTTCTTTTGGGCAGTTGCTGGGTTGGTGAATGTGTGGGGGCTTTACCTCGCCATCCGCTTATCAATGAAAAAGTGACGGCAATTTTAAATTTTGTGTCCAGTTTTATTTTCTGCCAAATTAGTCACATTTACGGATTTAAGTTGTGGGCTGACGGGCGAAAGTATGTGCAAGACAGCAGAAATGGCAAGGAGACGCTTGACAACTAATGGCACGGTATGTGGACTTTTATGCAGAGAGCTTAGGGAGCCACTTGATGAGCGAGCGATGTCAGCGGGGTTTTTACTGCAGTAGAAAATAAAAGAGAAGTTTGTAGCAGGGAAAATAGACACACAGATTTCTTTTGGGCAGTTACTGGGTGATGAGTGAGTGTGTGTGTGTGTGTGTGTGTGTGTGAGGGGGGTTGGCTTTACTCGCGATCTCGCTTAGCGATGAAAAAAATGGCGGCAATTTTAAATTTTGTGTCTAGTTTTATTTTCTGCCAAATTATTCACATTTATGGGATTTAAGTTGTGGGGGCGACGGGCGAAAGTATGTGCAGGACAGCAGAAACGGCAAGGGAGCCATTTGACAACTAATGGCACGGTACGTGGACTTTTATGCAGAGAGCTTAGGGAGCCACTTGATGAGCGAGCGATGTCAGCGGGGTTTTTACTCGCAGTAGAAAATAAAAGAGAAGTTTGTAGCAGGGAAAATAGGCACACAGATTTCTTTTGGGCAGTTACTGGGTGATGAGTGTGTGTGTGTATGTGTGTGTGTGTGTGGGGGTTGGCTTTTACTCGCGATCTCGCTTAGCGATGAAAAAAATGGCGGCAATTTTAAATTTTGTATCCAGTGCTCCAACCAGTCATGAAGCAGGCTGGGCACTAGGATACTTGTCTGGATATGAGACAGGTATGTGCTGGGGCTTTTTATTTGGTGGGCATCTGTTGTCTGATAGATGCCCACCTAAATAAGTGTCTCAGCCAATCAGAAGAGAGAATTGTCTTTGCCCATTTTCTAAAGGCCTGTGTACCACAGCAAGGTAGTCAGCCTTACAGCGGCCCATTCACACCAGCACTCATGCATACATACTTGAATGGGCCACTCATTCAATCATGGCCTCTAAGTTTAACACCCATTCATCTTCCAAAGATCATTCACAAACTGACACTGAAGCATCCAAGGAGGGGAAAAATAGTTTTATACGAATATCAGGCTCTGTGTTTGTTGTCCAGACCCGAGGCTCACGGTGCCCTTGATTTTTCAGATTTTACTGTACTCGGGGAAAGTGCATGAGTATGCCTGCCGACACCCATGCTTGATGTCACTTAACAAGTGCTTTTCTCTTTTTCTTGATCATAGTCAGAGATGCAAGTTTTGAATGTGAAAGGGTTTGTACTCAACAAGAAGGGGGAAGAACCCCATCCATCTCTGTCTCGGACTTCAGGTCCACACCATCACTTATAGCCCTCCCCTCTCCTCATGGCTGAGAGTTTAGCCCCGGACACTCCTCCACTCCCTTAGTTCAGATTCTTTCATCCTACATCTCTCTGACTCTCCTAATTGATAATGGGTAACCTTATCTGCCACATATGGAATGTCTGTGGGTTCAACTTGCCAGTATGTCTTTTCTGGTGAAACTTTTGAAATAAATAAAGAATTAAATAACTACTCCACATCACTTTCAAAAGAAATGACAAATGCACTCGGCCATCCTCCCATGGGAAATATGCTTTTGATGGAGTATCTTCATTTCTTTAAGAAGGTCATGGACAAATAAAACAAGCATTTGTCAATGCCGAACGTTCGCTTGCAGGTATTTGCAGTGGTGTTTGGCACATATGGTGTTTTACCCTAATGCCCTGTGCGATTGCTGGTATTTGCACAATAAATTTTCAGCATGACCTTTTTGTTACCCCCATTGTGCGCTACATAGGCGGAAACACGTTTTGGGCAGGATGTGAAAAATGACAGCTGTACTGCTCATAAGGAAGTGTGGTAAAATGCCAATGTTGAAAATCTGGAGTGGAAATATTGAAAATTCGCAAACTTACGAGCGTGCGTGGGAACTGTGCAATGCACGCTCGTAAAACAGTCATTGTTAGGAATTTTTTCACCAAATTGTCAACATTGGCATTTTAAAACCTCTGCTAATGAACAGTGTCACTGTGATTTATCTTACTGTGTACCATACATTGAATTTTGCACTGACTGTATTTAATAAGCTACATGGAAATTAAACACATTTGGGCAGGATGTGAAAAATGACAGCTGTACTGCTCATGAGGAGGTGTGGTAAAATGGCAATGTTGAAAATCTGGAGTGCAAATATTGAAAATTCGCAAACATACAAGCATGCGTAGGAACTGCGCAATGCACGCACGTAAAACAGTCATTTTTAGGAATTTTTTCACCAAATTTTCAACATAGCCATTTTAAAACCAGGATGCAGTATAGCACAGTGGTTTAAGGCTCTGAGCTGCAAATCTGGTGACATCCAGTAGACCAGACCTGGGTTTGAATCCCACAGCTTCCACTTGCATGCTGTGTGACCCTGAGCAAGTCACTTAACTTCCCTGTGCTCCCAGGTTGCACCTGTAAAAAAGCTTTCAGCTTAGTGTGTCTCACCTGGTTAAACAACTACATAAAAAAAAAGGACCTTTGCTCATGAACAGTGTCACTGTGATTTTCTTAATGTGTCTCATACATTGATTTTGCACACCGACTGCGCCATTTATGCTACATAGTGAGCTACGTTTTGGGTGAGATACCCGAAAAATGACAGCTGTACTACTCATAAGAAGGTGTGGTAAAATGGCAATGTTGAAAATCTGGAGTAGAAATATTGAAAATTCGCAAACGTACAAGTGTGCGTAGGAACTGCGCAATGCACGCTCGTAAAACAGTCATTTCTAGGAATTTTTTCACCAAATTTTCAACATAGCTATTTTAAGACCTCTGCTAATGAACAGTGTCACCGTGATTTTCTTAATGCATCCCATACATTGACTTTGCACACCGACTGTGCCATTGTGCGCTACATGGGTGGAAACATGTTTTGGGCAGGATGTGAAAAATGACAGCTGTACTGCTCATAAGGAGGTGTAGTAAAATGGCAATGTTGAAAATCTGGAGTGAAAATATTGAAAATTCGTGAACTTACGAGCCTGCGTAGGAACTGCGCAACGCACACTCGTAAAACATTCATTTTTTGGAATTTTTGCACCAAATTTTCAACATCGGGTTTTTGGGACCTTCTCATGAGTGACATCACTGTCGTGGCACTATTCTGGCCCGAAGGGTGATTTCTTGCCAGTGACTGCACAGTGACTGCGAAATCACCCTTCGGACCTGAATAACACCCATGACAGTGACATCGCTCAAGAGAAGGCCCAAAACCCCATGTTGAAAATTTGCAAAAATCCAAAACATGCCTGAGATATGCAATAAAGTTGAAAACCCTATCTAGCCATATACAGCTTACGGCATTTCCTCAGTTCGCGGTCGGCTTTGAAGAGTGCAGACGTGTTCCCAGTCCACCGAAGTCGTCGCTGAGCTCCGGAGGTAAGTATGGTGTGGGGGGGTGGGGAGGGTGGTGCGCAGTGGGTGGGTGCAGGTTGTGAGGGGGACTGGGAGATGCGCTGTGGGACCGTTTCGATTTACAGGTACAAAAAAAACAGACGATGTGGGATGTTTACCACACTGGGGTGGGCTCCCAGCATGGCAGAAGATGGCTGGGGGCCGAGGGCTGACGAGGGTTGGGCACCCCGTCGGCAAACTACGGGGGGTCGAGGGCCGATGGGGATTGGGCACCCGTCGGCAAGCACGCTGGCGTTTGCCACGCTGGGGTGGGCTCCCAGCGTGGCAGAAGGATGACTGGGGGCCGTGGAGCCGACGGAGTTGGGCACCCCGTCGGCAAACAACGTTGCCACGCTGTAGTGGGCTCCCAGCGTGGCACCAAAGCTTTGAGGCGGCGTGGCGAGGGTGGCGTGGCGAGTGCCGGTATGACAGCGGTGGTTTTCTTTGAAGCGAGACCACCACTGTCATACACAACTCCTACACCCATTAGTGCAGGACACCGCACACCGCCTGCTCAGCGGAGCACTGGATTGCAAGGAGAGGCACACCTCAAAGTGTGCTACTTTTCCCAAAATCGCTCTCAAGATGCGCGCAAGCGAACGTAAAAAACAAATTGCAAGAGAGTAGGGCTTTTACTAAGTCTCTGGAAATCAGATTAGAAATGTTATAAAAAATAATGAGCCCAACACATGTTGTACTGTTGTACTTGTAATAAGTTTAAAAAAATGTAAAAAGCCCCACAAAACTCAAGATGCATAATAAACAGAAAAATAACTGTTTCTACCTCCCAGCAAATATAGCTGAACCAGAGCAAGTAACTTTGCCTAACCCAGAAAGACATCAGATAACTACTCAAGCAGTACCTCGACCTCCAATGCCAGTCAGACTTCCAGACAGGAATATTGGATGTATTATCAGTAGTGGAATCATATAATTGAATAGGCAAGCACTAGTAAAAATACCCAACAACTAATGATAAATAATGAGAATGGAGGGAGGGAGACTGTGAGGGCAAAAAGAAGGGCCTCCACTGAGTACAAGAAGAAAAAGGGAGAAAGCCTGGCGGGTGTACACGGCTAAACTCAACGAGGCAAGGGTGGTGATCAGGAGGGTAAAGGCAGACACAAAGCTATAAATTGACCAGAGAATAAACTACTTTATCGGGTACATAGAGGAAAAAAGGAAAACAAGATGGGGGACTGTTAGGTTAGATGAGGGGGAGGGTAGTGGAGGATAATGAGCAGACAGCAAAGGTATGAAACAATTATTTCTGTTTGGTATTCACAGTAGAGGGACAGTGGTCTTCTGCCAAAGAGTGGTATCTAGGCCACCACATGACGTGTCCAGGAAATGGTCAGAGTGCAGATAGATTTGGCTTACGTCACAGAGACCTGGCTGGGGGACAATGCTGGCCCAGTGTTGGAGGTAGAGGTTTCAGCTGGACTCTCTGCAGTACATAGCTCGCGGGGGTATCATAAGGGAGGTGGGTAGCCATCTGTTTTAAATCCAAGTTGAACTTCACTGTGAACTCAGTGGAGGAAACCTTGTCGTTTTAATGTGTGTCTTTGCATGGGGGTCCAGGTTCAGGCTGCAGGATTCTCCTAGTGTATCGGCCTTCGGGGCATGAGGGGAATTTTCTGTGGGAAATCGCAGACTTTGTCACTGGAAGGGTTTTGGAGTCATCCAGATGGATTATTCTGGTTGACTTCAATGCCTGGGACAACAATGAATTCTCACATTTTGGAAGGGATTTCCTCCAGTTGATGGAATCACTGTGCCTTGCACAAGTTAGTGTGACTCACCAACATAGACACGCCCTGGACCTGGTGTTCTCCCTGGGGCTTGGGGTGAGTAACTTAGAGATTGATCCAGTCACTTAGTTAGATCATTGTACAGTGAAGTTCTCCTTCGCCTCCCCCACCATGGTCCTCCCACTGTGGAGATGGTCCAGTACCGCACTTTAAGATGGCTTTGCCACAAGAACTGTTGGCAGTGCAGAACATCTTGGACATGGTGGCAGCTTGTGAGATGGGATCAGAGAATGTGGTACTAACCTATACTAGGGCTGTGGCCAATGCTTTTGACTCCACAGCACCTGTCCATGTATGGCTCTGGGTCCCTGTGGTCTGATGGGGAGCTTAAGTAGCCGCAGGCCAAGGGTCAGAGGCTAGAGCCCTGTTGGAGGAGGTCTGGGGCCCAGGAGGACAAACTGGATTTGAAGATTCACTGTGATGAATGTCAAACGGCAAGCTCACATAAGAAAGCAGCATTCCTGTCCAGGGAGATTGTGACTGGGAGGAATGGATCGGCTCAGCTATTCCATACTGTGGACAGGCTGTCAAATCCAGCCTGTCTCTAGTCACTGAGAACATTTTCAGTGGTTAAGTGTGAAGAGTTCACTTGATTTTTCTCAGACAGATTGTCCTCTATTAGTGTTGGGATCTCCCTAAGTAGGCTGTCATGACCCAGCAGAGTCGGGTATGGACTTCATGGATGTACTCGGTGATCTTGGGCAGAGTTTCAACCAGTCTAGATAGAAGAGGTATGTGACGTGATTTTGGAGCTGTGGCCCACTTATTATGAACTATACCCAGGCTCCACGCATTTATTAATGAGCTGCATAGGGGCTTTGGTGTTGGTGTTTGCTGGGATAGTTTGGTGCTCTTGTTGGATGGGGTCTTCCCAGTGGCATTGAAAAATGTGCTGGTTCAGCCTTTTCTGCAGAAGCCAGCTTTGACCCAGATGTTCTAGTGATTTATTTATTTATTAATATTTAGGATTCAAACACCTTTGAGCTGGAAGCTCATTTACAAATGTTCCGCGTCAAGATACAAGGTATAACATGCAATTAAAGATAGATAGTAGAATATACATTTCAGTAGAACACTATACATAAAAGACAGGTTTACACAATATGGCTGGTGCAAGCTTGAGTAATTATACATTTAGTGATATATAGTGGCACATACAGTTCAGTGGAACACTATAGATAGAAAGGCCTATCATGATACGGTCGGTGCAAGCTAGAGTGATTATACTAGTACATTAGACAATAGTATCCAAGCTGAGAAACAAGGTAAGTACTTTTAACATAGTGGGCCTTTTTCAATGCTGACCTTGTTAGGGTATTACTGGGTATTACAAGCAAATTACTGTCCTGTCTCTAATCTTCCTTTTCTAGGTAAGGTTATTGAGAAGGTTATGGCGCTGCAACGTGAAGCATACAGTGGCGTGAAAAAGTATTTGCCCCCTTCCTGATTTTCTCTATTATTGCATATTTGTCACGCTGGATATTTTCAGGTCTTTAGACAAAATATAATATTAGATAAAGGGAACCTGAGTGGACAAATAACACTTTTTTACTTATTTCATTTATTTAATAAAAAGTTAACCAACACCAACTGGCACTGTGTGAAAAAGTAATTGCCCCTAGTTAAATCAACCCAATTAAAGGGATAATTAGAATCAGCTGATTGAACACAGCCAGGCTTGATTACAGCCAGGCCCTGCTCAATATAAACCTCACTTATTTTGGCACCATCAGAGTCACATTGCCAGCACAAAGATTCAACAAGCACATTATGCCATGATCAAAGGAAGTTCCTGAAAAGATCAGAAAAACATTTTGTTGCCCTCTATCAGTCTGGAAAGGGTTACAAAGCTATTTCTAAGGCTCTGGGACTCCATCGAACCACAGTGAGAGCCATAATCTCCAAATGGAGAACACTTGGAACAGTAGTGACCCTTCCCAGGAGTGAGGCCTGCCAAAATTACTCCAAGGGCGCAGTGTAAAATCATCCAAGAAGTCTCAAAGGATCCTAAAACAACATCAAAGAACTGCAGGCTTCTCTTGCCTCAGCTAAGGTCAGTATTCATGACTCCACAATCAGAAAGAGACTGGGCAAAAATGGGCTTCATGATGAGTAGCGGAAACCACTGCTAACCAAGAGAACATAAATGCTCATCTCTCATTTGCCAAGAAGCACCTGGATGATCCACAAGCCTTTTGGGAAAATGTTCTATGGACAGATGAGTCCAAAGTGAAACTTTTGACAACATGGATCCCATAATGTCTCGCGTCAAAGCAAACACAGCATTCCACAGTAAGAACACCATACCAACAGTCAAACATGGTGGTGGTAGTGTGATGGTGTGGTGATGCTTACTGCCTAAGGACCTGGATGACTTGCCATAATTAAAGGAACCATGAATTCTGCTCTGTACCAGAAAATTCTTAAGGAGAATGTCCAGTCATCCTTCCGTCAGCTGAAGCTGAGCGTGGTTAGGTCATGCAGCAAGACAATGATCCAAAACACAAAAGCAAGTCCACATCAGAATGGCTAAAAGAAGTAAAATTAAAGTTTTAGAGTGGCCTAGTCAAAGTCCAGACTTAAACCCAACAGAGATGCTGTGGCAGGACCTGAAACGAAGCAGTTCATGCTCGAAAGCCTACCAGATGTTATGAATTAAAGCAGTTCTGCAAGGAAGAGTGGGTTAAAATTCCTCCACAGCGATGTGAAAGACTGATATTGAATTATAGGAAGTGTTTGGTTGCAGTCATTGCAGCTAAATGTGGCGTAACCAGTTATTAAGTGTAAGGGGGCAATTGCTTTTTCACACAGTGCCAATTGGTGTTGGTTAACTTTTTTTCATTAAATAAGTGAAATAAAAAAAAAAAACAAGTGTTATTTGTTCACTCAGGTTCCCTTTATCTAATATTACATTTTGTCTAAAGACCTGAAAACATCCAGTGTGACAAATATGCAATAATAGAGAAAATCAGGAAGGGGGCAAATATTTTTTCACGCCACTGTACCTTGCAGCTCATGACATCCAATCTGGTTTAAGATCTAGGCATAGCACTGAGACAGCACTGGTCAGGGTGCATAATGAATGACCTTCTCCTAGCAATCAGGGTGCATAATGAATGACCTTCTCCTAGCAATCAGGGTGCATAATGAATTACCTTCTCATGGCAAGAGATGAGGGGAATGGTCAGTTCTTGCCTTCCTTGATCTCTCTTCAGTGTTTGACACCGTGGACCATGTGTTGCTGTTGGAGCATCTGTGGGAGTATGTTGGACTCACTGGAACTGCCGTCTGCTGGTTTGAGTCCTGTCTCAGGGATGGGATGCAGAGAGTAGTGATGGGAACTTTTTCATTGTCCTCCATGTCCTTGCTTTGTGTTGTGCCCCAAGGTTCAGTCCTCTCGCCTATAGTGTTCACAGTGTACATGCTGCCCCTTGGAGGGATCATTCAGCAATGCAACTTAGGTTTCCACTGCTATACGGATGATACCCAGTTGTCTTTGTCCTTTGCGAATTAGATGGCATCTAGTTGGTTGAAACTTCACCTGGATAAGACTGAGGTACTGTTGATTGAGTGGGGTCAAGGCAGAGCAGAAGAAGTCATGGAAGAGATTAGGTTTTAGCTTGGGCCATCCAGGCTGTTGGCTTCTACAAAGGTGAGAAATCTGGGAGTCATTTTTGTCTGACAGTTGACACTGGAGTCTCACATGTTGGCTGTAGTCAGAAGTGGCTTTTACTATCTTAGAAACATCAGATGGACTAAGTCCCTTATCCCTTCTGGAGATCTGCTGACACTGGTGCATATGTTTGTGACCTCTACTCTTGATTACTGTAACATTCTCTACCTCGGAGTTAGTGGAGGTTCCCTATGATACTTGCAGCTGGTGCAGAGTACTGTGGCCAGGTTACTGACTGGCGTTTCGAGGTCTAGTCATGTAACCTTGGTCCTGAGGGATCTGCAGTGACTGCCATTGAAGTGGTGAGTTCCCTTCAAGGTTGATCTTCTAACTTATAAAGCTCTACATGGGTTGGGTCCTGACTACTAGACATAGCTGCTGCACCCTGTCCTGTCCATGCACCCCTTTCACTCTTTGGAGGAGGATTCATTTTGGTCCCAAAGGCCTACCTTAAGTCTTTGGGGATCAGTCATTTCAAGTGGACAGCCTTCTTTTATGGAACGCTTTGCCTAGGGGACTGAGTGAGGTCCCCTCGGAGGAGGCCTTTAAAAGGGAGTTAAAAACTTATTTGCTCAAGCAGACATTTGGAGATTAGTGGTCTTTTTAGTCTCCTAGTGTTTCAACCAGTTTTAATTGAAAAAGTATCTGTGACTTGTCTTTTTTTAATTATTTATTTTATCTATTTCTAATTTGTGGTATTCTTTTGATTTACCCTTGTTATGTACGCTGCCCTGAGCCCTTGGGGATGGGTGCGTTATAAATAAGGCTACTACTACTACTCAGATCTTAGTGGACAGGGTACAGAAGGGATTCAAAAATTTCAGGGTAGACAAGGCACCAGACTCAGATAACTTACAGATATGAGCACTAAGGGAATTGGCCATAGTATTGCCGTGGTATTAGTAGTATCTATTCAGTGACTCAATGCAGTCCAGAGGGGTGCCGACAAATTGAAGATCCACTGATATACAGTAGCATCACTCCACAAGGGGGTAAGGGAGAATCTAGGCAAGTAAAGGCCTGTCAGCCTTACCACCGTCGTAGGTAAGCTGCTGGAGGCCACAGTGAAGGAGAGTTTGGTGACCTACATAGAGGACAGTGGACTACAGGATGAAAAGCAGCATGGGTTGCCAGACCAACCTACTGTTTTTCAGTTGGGTCACTAAGGCAATAGACAGGAGACTGTCTTGTATCTAATCCAGGGGTTCTCAAATGGTGAGGCCAGCCTCCCTGGGGAAGCCCCAACCTGTTTCAGTGGAGGCTCAATCAAGTCTGAAAAAGTACTGTATTTAAACTGAGTTTTATATATTTTGTGCGAAGAGATGGAGCAAACTGAAAGAGGATAATAGTAGGTGAATTGTATGTATTTATTTACAAATAGGTGACAAGGGAAGGTGAATGAGCCAATGCCCATTCCAGGTGTACCCAGGAAAAGGTAGGGAGTTAATACAGTTCAAAAGGTAACTGCAAAACAATCCAGAAATACACAGTGAACAATAGTGCAAACTAATATGAACAATAAACTAACAATGAGTGGTGGTAATTGATCAATTTGTAGACTGATGGTAGAACAGCCCAAATACAAGGGTTGAGCATAGAAGTGCTAAGAGCAATGGCAGGAAGGAGCAAAGTAATCCCAGAGAAGTTGCTTAGGAGCAGGGAAGAAGGTGGAGAGGCAAAGTATGTAGGAAGGTTATTTCATATAGAGAGGAAACAGAGAAAATAGTCTGACCCATGAAGGTACTGCAACAAGGGGTAACAATGGTTCAAGAATGAAAATAGTGGAGCAAGTAGGCTGGCCTGTGGAGGGGGGTTACAATAAGCTTAATAATAATAATATGTGTTTATTTTATTTATTTGTTATTCAGATAACACTTTTGAGCACAGGAGCTCTTTTTCAAAGGTTCCACGTCAATATAAGACAAAGAACTGAATGTGAGCCGAGTACTCAAAGGGGTTTCAATTTATTCATGGTGTACTACGCAAAGTACAGTTTGTTATTTTTCTTTGGGGAGGCCCAAGATTATTTCAGTTTTTGGGGGAGGCTCAAAATATTTTCCATGGATTTGGGGAGGCTCACTATGACAAAGTCTAAGAACTATTGATCTAATCTATCTTTTCTAGGTAAGGTTATTGAGAAGGTGTCAATGTTTCTTTGCAGACGACACAAAGATCTGCAACAGGGTTGATACACAAGGTGAGGTGAAAAGGATGAGAAGGGACTTGGCAAGGTTGGAGGAATGGTTAAATGTATGGCAGCTTAGATTCAGTGCTAAGAAGTGCAAAGTAATGCACCTGGGAAACAAAAACCCTGGGAAAGAGTACACTATTGGGGGGTGAGATACTAACAACAACAAAAATGTAAAGGGACCTGGGGGTAGTCATATCAGATGACCTAAAGGTGGGCAAGCAATGTGAGAGGGCAGTAAGGAGGGCTTGGGGGGATACTGGGATGTATAGGAAGAGGCATCACCAGTAGAAAACAGGAAGTTGTTATCCCTCTGTACAGACAGCTGGTGAGACCCCATCTGGAGTACTGTGTGCAGTTCTGGAGACCTGGTCTCTGCAAGGACATAGACAGGATGGAGGCAGTCCAGAGGAGGGCAACTACAATGGTGCAGGGTCTGCACCAGAAGACATATGAAGAGAGACTTAAGGAGCTATATGTATCCTCTCGAGGAAAGAAGGGGCAGGGGGAACATGATAGAAACATTCAAGTACCTCAAGGGAATCAACAAAGTCCAAGAGTGTAGCATCTTTCAGAAAAAGAGATGTGCAAGAATAAGGGGGCACAATTTGAAGATGGGGGGGTGGCTCAGAGGTAATGTAAGGAAGCATTTTTTCACAGAGAGGGTTGTGGATGCATGGAATGGCCTTCTGGAGGAGGTTGTGGAGTCAAAAACAGTGATTGAATTCAAGCATGCATGGGACAGACAAGGCAATTCTAGGGGTTGGGGGGGTAGGAGGAAGTAGGCTGTTGGTTAACTAGGATCTGCAGCTTATCCATTAGGTAGGGCAGACTGGGTTGGCCAAGCAGTCCTTATCTGCCATCAAATTCTATGTTTCTATGGCAGTAGAGCTGCTGTACTTCAACTTTAGCAAAGCCTTCGATTCAGTAAGACGCAGGAGGCTACTAAAGAAGTTGGAAGACTTGGCAGTGGAGCCAGGTATAGTTAAGTAGGTAGGAAATTGGCTAAGGGGGAGGCAGCAGAGAGTAGTGGTTTATGGGGCTAAATCAGGGGACAGAGAGGTCATGAGCAAAGTGTCACAGAGATAGTTCCTGGGTTTTTTACGATATGGGGTTATTTTGTGAGGAAAAGGATCCTGTGTTTGATCGTGATTTGATCATGATTGTTTCCTGGTTATTCTACTACATGTCCTGTCATTTACAGTATATCATGGTGATTTGAAGTTGGTTGTGTTATATAATTTGTACTAGTGTTTCTTGAACAATTTTATATTGGAATTATCTCTATAACTGTGCCGTACAGCTCACTGGATATTCCTGTTCCTACATGTTGCTGTATTCTTTTTGTACAGTTGTTAATTTATTAATTTATTGAACTGTTTCACCAGGAAGGCACACTGAGCAACAGGCTGCTCATCTCCAGGTGTGACCTGGGGGGGAAGGGGTACAATAGGGATGAGGCATTCACATTCAAGTTACAAAGATCAACATACAGTAGCACACAATTAATTAAGGCAGTTGTTACAAACAGTGTTACATACATATGTAATTTGTGAGAACAATTAATTAGTGCAATTGTAATAAGCGAACAAGTGCTATCGTGAAATAAGGGGTGAAGGAGAGAGAGGTTGAGATGACAGATTGTGCTGAGTTGTATCCCGGAGAGACCGTTTCAGGAATGCGGGGAGCCCTGCAAGGGGACAAGGCGCTGGAGTAGGGATTAGAGAGGGAGAGAGAGAGAGAGAGGAAGTAAGTATGATTAACACGTAGGAGGGGAAATAAAGCCTGACCCAAAAAGAGAACCCTGCAGGATGCGATGAACCCTGCAAGGGGGCAGGGAAGTTCAGGCAATTGTAAACCCTCCTGTGGCTAGGCATTGTAGTTATAGAATGATAGTGAGAGAGAGGGCATGAGAAATAAAATCTGGGTGGGGATGGGGCCTGATCCAAGGAACCCTCCAGGATGCTGGGGACCCCACAAGGGGACCTGAAAGGCCATGGATAGGTAGATGAGGGAAGAAAAGGTGGCAAGCCTGACTATAGGACCCCTTCAGGATGCTGAGAACCCTGCAAGGGGATTGTGAAGGCTAGGGAAAAAGGGGGAGAGAGTAGGGGAAAGGAGAAAGGTATGAGAACTAACACCTAAGAGTGGCTAGGGTCAGAAGAGGCAGTAGAGTCGATAGAGGCATTGGATAAATACCAAAGGGGGATGAACTGCAAGGAGCAAGACAAAGGAAATTAAGGCGGGCCATAACAGGAACAGTTAGGTGCAAGATAGTAGGAGAGGGCAGTGTTGATGGAATAGAGGGAGGAGGAGGAGCTTTAATAAAATGTTTATATACAAAAAAAAAAAGAGAGAGAGGGATCGGTCCTGGGACCTGTCCTATTTAATATGTTCATAAGGGACATTTGGGAGGGTATCCGAGGAAAGTTATGTCTCTTTGCTGATGACAGAAAGCCGTATGGCAGGGTAGATCATAAGGAAAGAGTGTGGGAGCTCTAGAAGGAACTAGAAAAATGGTCTAAAGTCTGGTAGTTGAGGTTCATTGCCAAAAAGTGCAAAGTAATGCACTTAGGTAAACAGAATCCATGCACTAAATACTGGATGGGAGGAGTTAAAGTGGTCACTTCAATATTGTCAGTGGCTTAGCAGGTTGCACATTCACCTCTGAGGCTAGAAGATCAGAAGGCTGTGGGTTCTAGCCCCACTCCAGGCACTTGGGTTAAATCCTAATACTGACACTGTAGTGCAGCATGAGGGGGGTGCTGCACTCCTGAGGTGCTGTCTTTCGGATAAGACGTTAAACCGAGGTCCCATCTGCCTGTTCTGGTGGTAGTTCAGGTGGATGTTAAAGATCCCATGGCACTTCTCAAAAAGAGTAGGGGAATTTTTATTGGAAAAATTGGACTTCATTACAAATACATACAATCACAGTCTGTATAAAGCAAGAACAAAAAATAGACAAAAATACAATACTTAAAATAAGAAAGTCAAAAGAAAGAGTACATACAGTGTAAACTAAATCAGGTACACCCCTGATCCCTGAGAATTAAAGCATATATTAATCAAGCCCTTTATTCAAATGTAGCCAGTGTAACATGTTAAACCCTCTAATATTATTGTTGTAAAATATTTGTAAAATAAATACATGGTATGTGAAGGTCTGCGTAGACAAGAAAACAGCCTAGCAGTGATACTTGACCTTTGACCTCAGAGGCGTCAGCGTAGCTGAAGCAGCAGGATGCGATAAACAGACCAGGGAAACCACTTATTACAAATGTCCTTCCCAAGGGACAGTTTATTACCCCTTATAACCTGCTCCTGCTTTTGAAGTTGGAAACTAAATATGCATTTTATGACATAGCAGGAAGGGAAGTCATTTGGCTGATCCTTTATGGTTTTCTCACCTAGAAGAGAACCAGTGACAGATTGTGGGGTTATGAAATGTCAAAGGAAATGCTTTGATCAAAGAGGCTCCTATTTTGGGAAATTGCTAGTTGCTGATTTTCACAGTAATAACATACATCCTTGTGGATATTTATGCTAAGAAGTTAAAGTTATAGGAGGATCTAACTGTGACCTCACCAAAGGCAGTGGGGAGCTGGATGTTGAAATGATCAGGCATCTGAGGGAAAAATTTTCTTTTTGAATTCTGGACTTCAGAGAGAGAGAGAGAGCACTTAGCTTCTAAACTAAAACAAGGCAGTCTGGTAACATCTAGCTAAGCAAGAACTTAAGTATTTTGTAAGCATCTTGGTTCTGAAATTTCCACATTTACGTTATTGACTGTAAGTTATTGATGTATATATTCTGTGTTTGATATTTTACCTATTTTACAATTTTTAGTAAACAATGTTTTCTTTGAAATACTGCCTCTGATTGCTCAGTTTTCATTTGCATGTGAATGCTGAACCAGTGTTTAATTCTGACAGCTGTTAAGGGCTTGACTGTGTTACTAATCTTGCTAAAGGTATGAATATACCTAGGTCTCATATTGAGTTGTAAGGGTGCATTTTGGAAACCTGACTAGGTGCCCCTGGGTGAAGGATTGTACTGCATCCCCCGAAGAGGGTGCATATCTGAGCTTGTTAACTGGGTATGCTAGCATAAAGTTCACTTTTTTTTTTAATTCTTTTTCCCTCCTGTCACGGGCTGGGGGGCCTCTCTCAGGCATCCTGCCTGAACCTCCCCTGCCAGAGTTCTCCATCTGTGCCTCCTCTCTCTTCTCCCTCTCCTTTCATGGTCTTGGCTTAACCCCACTGGGTGGGGCGCCCCCCTTCTTGGGCACTCTGAGAGATGGACCCCAACATTGAGAGGCCTGGGCAGAAGGAACCTGGAAGGCCAGGTAGGTGCGGACTTGGCATTGGGAATGGGGGCAGGTGCGTCGCCTACCCCAGACCGGGTTTTCCATTTCCTGTTGGATCCCCAACCCCTCCCTTGCGTGGAGCACCTTGATGCACTGGCCACGGCATCCCTGCCAGCGTTGACCACACTAGCTACGTGATTTACTTGGCATGCTGCAGTGCCCCTGGTCTCCACCAGGGGCCGCTGGTACACTGGAGCAACCCACCCGTCCTTCCCGGGGAGGAGAGCACCACTAGGACACACTACCTCAACCCTTCCCCTGCTGACCCCCGGTGCTCGAGCTCACTCCTGAACCTGGGTCGCCGACGTGGCGCAAGGTGTGGCATCCAGCGCCTCAACCCTCAGCACCACAGGGCCAGCTAAGGTTCACATTTTGACCCCCAGGACTCGAGGCTAGTAAGTGATTCGGACCCAAAACAGACAGGAGGGTTACTCCGTCTGTCTCCTGTTCACATTATTGCGCTTCGAGGATGGCACTGTGGGAGCAGAAGGCCTGACCTGCAGAGTGCGTTTGTGACAGCCATAACTGTTTCACTTTTTATGATGTGAAACGCACCATATCCATCTGTAAAATTTTATTCAATGCCTTTCTTATATTGAAAAGCAATTCTTCATAAAAGACATCTTTTTGTTGCAGTACCCACATGCAACGAGATTGGCTAATATAATACTGTAATACAGTAAACACAATATAGATAGTATCCTTATGATATTTACCCCAAGGGCCTGTCCATGGACCATATACCATCTCTGAATATGTCATAGAGGTGAATAATGGTTCCTCCCATTCAGTAGTCAGGTATTTCCAAAAATTTGTCACATAACTACAGTCTATAAAATGTTTTCGAGACTCTTGCATACATGTAACTCTAGGGCAATATCACTCATTAACCTGTTTGTGTTTGTTGTTTTCCTTTACACTCAGCTTCCCATAATTACCCAGCCACACACTATCCCACACAAATGGTGGAATCCTGGGGTTTGTCAATTGGTTTGTACTATCCTATAATGTGGTTCAGGACAAAGGGGAAATTATGTTACCGCCTGACATTCTACCTGCAGAATCGTTTTATATAGTGTTCTCCTATCCAATGTTTGAACCATATATGGGGTTAGGTCCCATTTAATCGCATATTTTATACAATCCATCCCATATTGGGGAACAGAGGTCACTTTGGACAGTGATCTAAGCTTTCCTAGGCCCCATGGGCCAATACAAATTTGAAGCCAACTGTCAACAAGTGGTTTCCATATTTTTGTCCCTGGCTTCAAGGTTATGGCAATATTGGAACTTAGGAATACACCAAAGAAAAAGGCAATGGGATGTACCATATTGTCCCCACCTTCTGAGAGTGTATGGTATGTAACTTCTTTTTTAATTGGGTTAAGCCTCGAACCCCAAAATGCTTGAAAAAATATGCTATGCAACCTAATATGTACTGCTATAGGCAGAGGATAAATGTAACAAAGATATAAGAATATGGATACAAATAAAGTCTTAATTAATACCACCCTTTTCTTCTTGGATAACTGTTGACCTTTCCATCTTGATACCAACCTATTAGCTCAGGAAAGACTACCCTCCCAATTCCTCTCAGCCGTCTTACCTGGACCAAACTCTATACCCAATACCCTAATAGGCTCTGTGGTTATTTTTATCCCAGAAAAAAACCTGTATCCAGTATAGGCATAACCACTATCATCACGCCCTTACTTTTAAACAGATAAATTCGAGATCCAGACCTACTGCAGAAATCTTGCAAAACCCCAGACAACAGGGTTTAATTTGTGTCAGGGGCTAGTGTCAATACCAGGTTGTCTGCGTAGGCTAAAGCCTTACTTTGCATACCACCAGGTGTTACTGAGAGCCCCTGGATATCATTTTCCCCCATGATTTTTCTTATCAAAATATCTGTACCAAAGACATATAAATTGGACTCAATAGACATCCCTGCTGAACTCCCGTACGGACCTATATTTGCTTCCCATACCATCTATTTACATTCGAAATGATAGTAGCGCCTTGGTATATTGCCTGTATCCAGCTAACAAAGTGTGGCGGTATTTCATATACTAGTAAAGTAGCAAACAGATAATTGTGAGAAAGCCTTTCAAATGCTTTTTCCCTGGTCCAGCCCCAAACTGTACACTTGTAAAGATCCTTGTTCTCCCCTCAAGACCAATTCCCTCAATATTATGAGATTGTCCTTTTGCTTTCTACCGGAAATAGTACAGGCCTGTTCAGGATGATTTTAAGCCCTTTTTATGCAATAATACTAACACTGCTTCATTCATAGAGGCTGCATATTGCAGTGAAAAAAGCATATGATTATACAGAATAACCAAAGCTGGAACCAATTCTGTCTTGGACATTTTAGAAACCCCTGCCCCTAGGCCATCTGACCCAGGTGAGGAGTCTTTATTTAACTGCTGAATGGCAAGTTCAACTTCTTCTGCTGAAACCGGCCTAATTAAAAGTTGTGCATCCTGTTTAGTAACCTGTGGCAGATGCAGTGATTTGAAATAGTCTTGAGCCTCTGGGATTTGAGGCGTTACCCCATATAAAGACATAACGTATTGTTCCACTATGTGTAATATTCCTCTAGGGTCAGTGTTAGCATGCCCCCTACTATCCATAAGTTCTGAGATGACCCTATGCTCAGTCCTAGCCTTACACTCCTTAAAAGGATCCAACTATCCTTTTTTGTACTCATGTATCAAATCTAAGTTCCTGAAATAAGGATTTAGCATGGTTATACTGAAGTTCTGTCATTTGCGCCTTAAGATTTTGTATTTGAGGAGTATAATCAAAACTTAGCAGTCTTTGTTTGAGAAATCAGGTGTTGCAATTGGTGCCATGGTTTAAGATATCTAAGCTACTCCTTATTGGCAATATACGGTGCTCGTTTCTGAAATAATGTACACCATGATTTCTTTGTGTCTTCCCACCAGTCAGTGATCTCATCATAGCATTCTACAACTGACAGTCTAGCTGACCAATTTTGTTTCCACATACGTACTGCTACCGGGTCTTGTAGAAGGGATTTATTAGCTTCCAAGAGCTTTTTTTGTACCTGGGGTATTTTGCCATGAGACTGTCGTCGTGATGGCTGCATGATCAAAGAATTCATTAGTCTGCGTTTTAATGTCCATAATATTTAATATGGAGGATACAAAAATAAAATCTATACTTTTTTTAATTTCACTCGGAAGTATGTAAAACCACCTGTGGCAAAACAGTTTCGGTATGCATCTTTCAAGTCAACGGTTGTAATAATTTGCCGTAAAGCAGTAGAATCACAATAAAGTTTGGAGGTCTGCAAACCTCTGTCAAATTGGTGAAGCCCACAATTGAAATCACCCAAGCAAACAATCAGACATGAGGAGTGTAGGTAGGGCTGGATTTCCTTATAAAGTACAGCTCTACCTGCCTTCGTTTGGGGGGCGTATGTTGCAATAATGTGGAACGTTTCTGCATTAAATGAGACATCCAGCAGTAATGCTCTTCCCGGATAATGTGTACCAATCTAGTAACATTTAGTGATGGATTTGCCAGAAGAAATCCAACCCCATCACACATGTCCCCTCTGACTGACCAATAAGTGGGGCCTAAATTCCAAAGCTTTGATGACTCTAGTAATTCAAAGTGGGTTTTAATACGAGTGTCCTGTATACAAACAATGTCCCTCTAATACTCTTGTAGTGAAAAGAGAACCCCTACCCTTTTTCTCTTGCTCTTGATACTGTTAACATTTAATGTCAAAAAGGAGAGCCTATGCATCAAGAACAAGAAGAAAAGGGACCACTCCCAATATAACATCTTAAGGTGTCCCAATTATGGGGTCCTGGACAATCTCCTCTGCTGTGTCCTTTTAGCAATCGAGTCCTTTCTCCCTCCTTCTGTATCAGTAGTGGAGGCTACGGAGGCGGTGTCAGTCTCTTCTTTCCCTGAATCCCCTTCTGTCCTAACTGATGCAAGTACTGCATAGGTATTCCCTGTTTTCCAGGAAGTATCCCCTTTGTTCTGTCTTTTCCATCCTTCCTCATTCTGCTTTTTTATGGTTTTCCCTATCCTAGACCTTTTTTGGTACAACTGTTGTAAATAGCTTCTCTGGGGAAGGGGAAGGCATAACATCTTGAGCTACTGGGGTCTTGGGGGTAACTTCAGTGTGTATGGGACTTGCTTCATCTTTGCCTGTTCCTTCTTTCTCTGAAGCCACAGTAACCTCTGTGATCTCCCTCTGTACATTCGGTGTCTGTTTTCTCGTGTTATCTACAGAAGTGACTGTGTTTAAGTTCCCTTTCTGAGCCTGCAATTGATGTTCCGCTATCTTTTTTTTTTTTCTTCTTAGCGTGCAATTGTTGTGCCATATTTATCAAACCTTCATGGGATGGACAGTCATCCCTATTGTGAGATGCCCAAGGGCATCTCCCTTAGGCATGGCCGGTGTGCTCACACAAATTACATTTAAATAAATTTAAGCAATTTGCTGCCAAATGTCCACAGTCCAAGCAGTGTCTACACTGAGCGGTGTCACAGGCTGAGCTAAGGTGTGTGTGTGAGCCACACTTAAAACATGAACGTGGCTGGCCTATGTAAAAAAAAAAGGACCCTCGATCTCTTCCAAGATAAAAGGCGCTAGGGAGGTGTACGGGCTCAGAATTTGTGATGTAAAGTTTTACTTTGACCCTTCACCCACCATCCCATATCTGTTCACTGTCCAGGGTAGAAGTAGGTTTCCCTAATACTTTGCAGCGCTGCCTCAACCAAAACAAAATGTCCTCCACGTTAACCCCTTCATTTTTGAACATAACAGTGATGTTCTTTATTCGGGGCTTTATAAGTGGAATGGCCTGAAAAGGTATCCAAACCGGATTGTTCTTTTGCACCTGATATTGGGCCCAGAACCTGTCTAGACTTGACACATTTTTAAAATGTATATCGTAGTTAGAATGCCCAATGCTAATTAATGCAAAAATTTCTGAGGAGAAAAATGCCATTGCCCCTTTTAATAAGGTCCTTGCTATGTACAACCTATCTGGTGGTGATTCTAGGCCCCCTTTATAAAGGAGTCGCACAGCATTTTTCCTGGGTGCTGGCTGTCCTTTATTTTGGAACAAATCCGATAACTTAAATATAGGTTTTAGCTTTGACTGGTTGTCTTCTCCCTTGTAAAGCTTCTTCTGAGTGGCCCATGCCTAGAAATTTATCTACCTCTGGTGCTGCCCCATTGCTAGGCCCTGCCTCTGTTTGTACTGTGATATTAGCCCCAACATTCAAATCAACAGTAGGATTTTTGTCAATATCAACAATTGAAATAGAATTTACACCAGTTTGAGATAAATGACCCTGGGGTTCATTGGTGCTCTGCACAGTCTCGGTGGCCATCTTTGTTGAAATTGATGCCAAATAATTCTGAAATGTACTGTCTGTTGGGTCAGGAAGCCACTGACCATTTAATTCTTGTACCCATCCTGTGTCCTCTAAAGCATGAATCGGGGACCAGTTCCCTTCCCCAATGTCAGTGTTCCATGAGGATTTAAAAACATTCTGTAAACCTGGCACTTGAAGCTGGCTTTGTTTACTCCATCCATGAGCGTTTTTATCCTTTGGGAAAGTAAAGTCTATAGTCTGTCCAGTAGTATCGGTCGCTTACTCAGACCTTGTTGAGAGAGACGCAGAGGCAACACTCGACTTCCCAATCCCAAGCCTCTGCCATTGCGTTTCGTCGCAGCAAGAGGAGTTCTCCACTCTTGGCACATAGTGGAAATACCATTATTACTGCCAGCCGCTTGTGGAACTCCAACAAACAAAGCCTTGTTTCAGTGTATCTAGTGATGGTTCAACAGTGGCTCGAGCCGCGGTATGCTTTGATGAAGCCATGTCAGCAGGTCGCTGACTCAGGCTGACAGGTCCAGCTGATGACATGGCAGGAGTAGCTGCGAGAGTAAAACAGTCAGTTCATTTTCTAGCTGTCTCACTTTTTCCAAACAACGTTCTTTTTCATTTTTTAATTCCTGTAATTTCACATTCTCAGTAGATATCTCCCTCTCATCTTTATTAAGTGCCAGAGTACTTGCCGAGTGCATTCTGTTTGGTTCGTTTACAGTATCAGCCACGATTTCTTCTTGCAGTGCCTCCAAGGACAAAAACAACTCATTGGCGGTCTCTACATCTGAATATCTGCCACAGCCATGGCAGCATTGATGGCCTCTTGGGTTGTGAGAACAGGGGAGGAGGCCTGCTCCCATGTCTCCTCTAAGTCCATTCCCTCTGCAGAATTTACCAAAATGGCCATCTCAACATGAAGGCCAAGGGTTCCCCCTGCTGGTGAGTAGAGGAATTTCCTGGTGTCCTGGCCAAATTTCCCCATTCACTAAAAATACCACCAACAGCTTAAAATCTGGTTCAATTTCAGTTGGCATCCATCTGTATTCCCCGGACGAGGCTGAAAATAGGCAAAACAGTTATATAGTCCTCCTTCACGGTTAACAAAAACTAAATAAATAAAAAACAGAAAAGAGAGATATGAGGGTCATGATCACTGACTCTCTCATGCAGACAAGTTAATGCAACAAAACATATAGCAATGCAGTGAGGATGCTGGGTTGTATAGGGAGCGGTTTTGACAGTAGCAGAATTGAGGTGATTCTGCACTGTACAGATCCCTGAGGCCTCATCTGGAGTACTCTGCCCAGTTCTGGAGCTCTCACCTGAGGAAGGACGTGGACAGACTAGATTCAGCACAGTGAAGGGGTCGCTAGGATGTCAGCAGGGCAAATCCCATGAGGAACGGTTTGAGGCACTAAACATGTATTTTCTGGAGACCTGCTGGGAGTGGGGGAAATGACTAAAACAAATATGTTTCTCAGGGGTGTATAAACAAGGTGAACAGTTAGGACCCATTTGTAAGTGATAGGGATGCAATTACTGGGGGGATGACTGGCTTTTGATAGGGGGAGATTCAGGAGATAATTGTAGAAGTTCTGCTTTACTGAGTGGGTGGTGTAACTATGGAACAGTGAGCTGGCAGGAGTGGTGGGGGCAGCTACTCTTAACTGGTTTAAACATAGTTAGGACAGGGCAAGGGAACTCATAGTCTCCAAGGGAGCCAGCAAGGGTTTGAGGGGTAGCAAGGAGGGAGGGATACAGTCTACCATGGCAGTAGGCAGGTGTGATGAGGTAGTATAATTAGGGTGGACTCAGTGAGCCTTACGTCGTCTTCTGCTGTCAAATTCTATGTTTCTATGTAATTTCAGTGCTTCCGTTATCTACTCCATGAATCACTGGAACATCATGTACTTCACAGTAGAGGGAAGGTGGAAAGATGACATTGTGTCCTCAGACGAGGACTGTGAGGGAGAGGAGGCCACAAAACTGTCTTGATGAAAAGTGGGGTGGGGGGATCAAAACTGGACCCTTTATGTCTACCTATAACATGCCTTTTCAAGCTCCATCCAGAGGAGGTACTGGTCCTGTGACAAGTGTCCCAAGGCAGAATGGTTGTGGTCATCTTGTCGAACCAGGCCTAAGGAACAGAGGCAAAGGCTTAGAGGGGGAGGAATTGGCCTGATGTGCCATGAAATCTGTCCCTCAGGCTACACCCTGAGACTCTGTCATCCTCCTCACCCTAGTAGAGGAGCAGGTAGAGTCTCACATATCTGAAACTGCTAACTTGGAGGAAGTTGTGGAATGGTGGCCAAATAGGAGAGCCCTGGAGTTTAACGACCAGCATCTCAGATTGAATAGGCTCCGCTGTGAGGACTAATCTCAGATTGGTGCTGATGCCTGTGGTGGCACCTCCAGGTGATACAACACCAGCACTAGCACTACCCTCCAAGCCAACACCATGAGCAGTGTCAGCATCGGGGCTGTCAGCGGCGATGATGCTAGAATCCCCCCCAACACCAGTACTGGCACTGACTTTGGCCTTGACACCGACATCAGCTTCTGCCTCAGTGTTGCTAGCAGCACTGAAGCTGACATTAACGTTGACACTGATCTCTGCACTGGCCTCGACACTGACATCACAAGTGATGTTGGCACTATAATTTGTGAATGGTGCTAACTCCCAGCAGCAACACCAACAGTTCACTAGCAGCACTGTGACAGTAACATCAGCACAGATCTCAGCACTGGTCTCAACACCAATATCTCAAGCGATGTTGGCACTGTACTTTGCGAATGGCACTATCTCCAGCAGCAACACAAGCAGTTGGTTTTGATGTTACTGTAGAAGTAACCAAGACCAAAGGTATTGGCCTTGGCTGAGGGATGGCCCGTTACTGAAGGCAAACTGACAGTGATGGATTCTCCCTCAGCCACCCTGGAGGAGCAGAGGGTCCACCCCATACCACCACCAGACTCAATCACAGCTTCAGCAAGGTGGGGGCGCAGAGAACTCTGTACCTTTGATGACTGAAGAGTAGTGAGGGGTCCAGGAGGAATGGTCTTGAGAGCTACCTTGAGATTTCCTGGTTTGGGGCCTGTCACCAAAGGTGGCTACTGGATGAACCAGTTTCAGTTATCTATTCTTGGGCATTCTTTTTTTTTCCATTAAAAAGTTTTTCTTGATATTTATAAATATAGTTAAGCGTAATGTCAGAATTATGTACAAGTTGTCATATTCTTGAGCATTCTTGAGCAATTGTGTTAGTGCACCAGTTATGGTTCAACTTAATGTAACAAGAGTAGGGGAGTGTGTGTTTCCAATCCTAACTCCCCATTACCACCCACGCAGCCGAAGGACAAGACCACTGTTAACTCCTCTAAATAATTGCCCTGCATTTGCCACCTCTTTACCTTGTGCATTGCCTTTCCCCATTGCCTTCCCCCCACTGAGCTTGCTATCGTACTCTAGCTGTATTTATTCCTCTGTCTTTCCCTTCTTGTTCCACAGACAGCCCATCTGCAGGCTTCCCAAGCTGCTGCTGTGGCCCCGGCACTCTCCGAGCCAACCACAGCTAACAGACCACCCGACTGACCTCCAGACAGATTCAGGTACACACAGGACCTCCAAAACTCATGGTTTTTAATGCCGCTGTTTTGACTGGACGCCCAGTGGAGGAGCCAGGCACTGATTGGCAGTTTCTGCTCCTCGGCTGAATTTCCAACTCCTGGCGCTTCCTGATCTCGGGAAAATTTCTTTCTGTGCTGTGTTCTGGACTTAATTTTTTCACCCACCCCCTGCTCCCCCACCTCCTCACAGTATTAAACAGACCCTTGATCCGCCCCCTTCCTCAACCTAGCAGCTGACTGGTCACTCCACTGCTGCACATTCTTATGGCTATTGGCCTCCCTGTCTTCAATACCTCACTTGACCCACTTTCTTACTGCCCCTTTTTAAAGCAATCTCACTCACAGGGTTGCACATTTGCTCTCAAGTTTTTCTCCAGCCACTCCAGTTAATTCCTCTCAATTACTGCTGTAACCTGCCCTATTGTTAGGGACCTCACCCTAATTCGACTATATGCCCTTTCATTTCTTACACTTCCACTGCCTAAGGTGATATACCTAGTCACAGCCAAACCATCCCAGTAGCTGGCACCTTTGCCTTAGCTGAATTTTCAATTATATCACTAAATTAGAACTAGTGTCATTGCCACCCCCACGAAGTAAAGCAATATTATAGTGACTCTTTCCAGGCGTTTGACCAAAATTGCCCTGTGCTTCGGCTAATTTCACAGCTGGCACACCATTGCTGGCTCATTTTTACCTCCAGCTACCTACTACATAATAATGGGCACCATCGCTCTTCTACTAGGCCTGCTCACATTTACCCTTCTGGCTCAGACCATCCCCCGTCCTATGCCCTCGCCCTCCACCCCAAGCATTTCTCCCCTAAGCCACCCCCAAACAGCTCGGCACACCTACAACCAAGCTGAAAAATGGTTCCATGTCCACTGACTTGTCATTAATCTAAAGAAGACTAAGTCAATGCTCTTCTCCCATCACCAAAACAAGGCCAAGAATGCCCCCTCTTCATTCTCCCCAGCACTGTACACATGCTGGAGCAAGTGACTTCTTACAAATATTTAGGCATCACTTTTGACTCGGCTCTCACCTTCCACACCCACATCAATGCCCTATCCTCCACCATAAATTCTTGGATAGGCCTTCTTTACCATCATAGAGATTGCCTCCCCCAAGTTGCCCTCTGGCTGGCCATCACCTCTTCCGTCCTGTCGCTAGTGGACTATGGCTTGCCCGTTTATGCTGCGGCAGACAATACCGCCTTGACTAAAATCTAGCACTCAATCAATAAGGCCTGCAGGCTCCTGACCTGAGCCCCTAGCCACACTCACACTTGCCTGCTCTACTCCACTGCCAACCTGCTCACCTTTGAGGAGTGTCTGTGCTAGCAGACCTGCCTACTCACCAAAAAATCTCTTCTAGGACTCCCCCCCCGGGGGGTCTCTGCTTCCCCACAGCGTGCGTCCTTGTCTGTTGCCACCCATAGCTCTGTCAAGGCCACCTTTCTGGTGCCCAGAACCAAGACCTCGCTAGCCAGAGGTCCTTCCATTACCGAGCCCCTGCTTGGTTCAACTCCCTCCCACCTTGCATCACAGACATTGACAAAATTGGTCCCTTCAAAATCGCCCTCCGGAACCATCTCTTTGATGCTTATTGCTGTAGATGCACCTAATTAATCCCACTGTGGGATCTTCCTGTCAGGCCTCCCTGACTTGACAACGTCTTCCAGACAGCCTGTCCTCTCCCCTCCTCCCTCCACCCTCTCCAGGTATTATCTAGGTATGTCCAGGACTGTACCCCCAATGTAACCCTTGGGTACTTTGTATTTGACTGTAACCTATTATAAGTAACATTATTATGTAACCTATATGTACTCTATGTTTAATGTTCTGCACCTGTACTGTTCTCACTGTTGTAACCACAGTATGTAACTCTGTCTACCCCCCACCACGACGAGGTGCCTTTGTAAATGAGTCCATAACTCAAAGGTTGTAAATCTGACTTTCCTAATAAATAAATAAATAAACAAATTAAACACAAACAACCACAGACAGTCATCATCAGTTAAGACAAACAATATACGGCTGTTTCTAGATGACACAAATGCAGTAGCACTGATTTGCTGCCTTTTTGTATTTGTATTTGAGGCTGCATAATACAGGGGCCTGTGCTATATTCCGCACCTCTGTGTGTATGTTGTACAATGTGCTTGAGTATGTATGGGTGCTGGGTGGGGGCTGGGGTGAGTTGGGCATGGGTTTGGGGGTCAGATTGGTTATGGACCATTTTCTTTTTTCTAGGTTATTAATTTAAAAAAAAGACAATGAGGGACTGTTTTATTTTTTTTCCGATCAGGGATCAGACACTGGGGATTGGGCACCCTAGTGTCAGTTTTTACAGTACAGTGTCACCTGGAGTGGGCTCCCAGGTCTCATCTCTGTGCATTTTTTTTGGGGGGGGGTAATCTGAAGAGGAGTTGGTTATGCAAGTGGTACTGGTGGTTGGCACCCTCGGTCCACTTTTGTTAGCAGATCGATAGTGAAACAGTGAAAAAAGAGGGAGGGCTGGCTGAACTCAGAGGGAGAGGGAAAATAGAAAGAGATCAGGGGATCTTTGGCTCACTGTTCCCACTGAAACCATCTGCATGACTCCAGCTGCGGTTTCACAATTCAAGAAAGTCTGACTGTTCTCATGAAAGAAAAATATGAAAGAACTATAGTTCGTTTCTATCGTTCTTTTGTATCAGCTCTTGGCTAGGCCTGTTGGCTCACTGCTGCAGCTGTGGCCTCACAATTTAAAAAGTCCCACTGTTCTCATAAAAAGAACAATAGTTCTTTCATATGGCCCTTTGCTAAGCCCTTGCTAAGCCTTCTACCTAGGATTTTAAAAACATATTTCTGGGACATTTTTCAAAAAATGAACTCCAGAACTGAGCTAAACAGTTTCCTTTTAGCTAGATTCTAGTGTTTGTTTTTCTCCTGGGCATTATTTTTTATTATTTTTATTAATTTTCAGTTTGTTTGTTGGAAAAATTGAAAAACAAGATGGTGGCCATATGAAAGAAGAATTTCTGCTTGTGAAAGAAGATTCTTCTTTCTTGAGCTGGAAATTCTTCTTTCACATTGGACATATAAATGAAAGACCATACTGAGTATGTTTAGAACCAAAAATTTAAATCTTTATAACTCTGGAACCGATTAATATTTTTTCGTCAAGCTACAAAAAGACCTCTTTCTAGGGCAAGCCTCTTCTGTCCTGAAAATTTCAGAACAAAATTCCAAACCACCTGGGCTGTAGGTGAGAGCAAAAAAAAAAAAAAGGCCCAAACCCCTGATTTTTCCACTTTATTCACTCTTCCGATCTCAGAATTTGGACACCCGACCGTCATGAAACTTGGCACGTCAAGAGACAAAATGTTATGAGGGTTCAAAGTTAGGAGTTTAACATTAAACAAGAAGGGAAGGGGGGGGGATCTGGTGCTGCAAACCTAGAGAGTAGCAGCAGCAAAACAAAAGCAAGACAAAACACAGCTGCACTGAAAACAAGCATTTGTCAATGCCGAATGTTGTCTCGCTGGCATTGGAATTGGTAGTGCAGGAGTTAGAGATGCATAATAGGAATGGCAGTGAAGTAAGGAACTGACGCCAACCCCACCCACCCTGAAGATACTGACAGGCACTGGGGTGTGCCTTTGGGCGTCAGCTATAGCAGCTCATGCCATTTTACCTCACCCACCCAGTAGACACTGACAAGTGTTGTGGTGTGCTTGCTGGGTCTTTGGCCCATATACTTACCCCATTCTATATGGAAGTACGCTGAGACGGGTGCAGTATAGGAGAATGGGATGAACATTAGGGCTGAACACTCCAAGGCACACCTTGATGCCTGTCACTGGCTGCAGGGTGGGGGTGGGAGTGGAATGGCCAGTGATCCCAAGTCACACCCCTGATGCCTGGGAGTCTCTACAGGGTGGGGTGTTACAGTTGGAAACCCTAACGTTGTAGGTGTTTGTTGGTATTTTCACTCCAAATTTTCAACATAGGCTTTTTGTGACCCCACCTCATGAAGAGCAGCACAATCAGTTTGTTAGCTGAAAGGTGGTTTTACACAGTGGCTATGCCATTTGGCGACACTGGGACAAAAACACATTTGGGGCAGGATGTGGAAAATGACAACTGTATTGTTCATGAGGAAGCGTAAAAAAATGGCAACGTTGAAATTCTGGAGTAAAAATATGAAAAATTGGTGAAGTCATGAGCATGCATAGAAACTGCACAACACACATCTGTAACCCAATTATTTTGGGGAGTTTTTTAGCCACATTTTCAACATAGGCATTTTGGGATCTCCCCTCATGAACAGTGGCACTGTGATTTTGTTAATCTGTCCCAAAAGTTGATTTTCCACAGCGACCATGCCATTGTGCACCACAGGTGCGGAAACACATTTTGGGCAGGCTGTGAAAAATGACAGCTGTACTGTTGATAAGGAGGTGTGAAAAAATGCCAGTGTTGAAAATCTGGCAGGAAAATATTGCAAATTTGCGAAGTTACAAGGGTGCGTGGAAACTGCACAATGCGCGCTTGTAACACAGTTGTTTTATAGACTTTTGGCACCAAATTTTCAACATAGGCATTTTAGGATCTCTGCTCATGAAAAGTGTCACTGTCATTTTCTCAAAATGTCCCAAAAACTGATTTTGCACAGCGATCATGCTATTCTGCGCCGAACATACGAAAACACATTTTACCCAGGATATGTAAAATGACAGCTGTTCATAAGTAGGTGTGGAAAAATGTCAATTTTGAAAATCTAGAGTGAAAATATTACAAATTCACGAAGTTACGAGTGTGCGTGGAAACAGCACAACGCACGATCGTAAAACAGCCATTTTTTGGATTTTTTCACCAAATTTGCAACATAGGCTTTTTGAGAGCCCCCCCTCATGAACAATGGAACTGTCATTTCATTACTCAGTCCTGAAAGGTGATTCCGCACAGTAACCGTGAAATCACCTTTCGAGCCCAAATAACGTAATGACAGTGACTGAATTCATGAGGAGGGCGTCCCTATAACCCCATGTTGAAAATTTGGTGCAAAAATTCAAAAAAATGCCCGAGATATGCACCAAAGTTGAAAAAACCCTATTTATGCCATTATACAGCTTACCGGCATTTCTTCAGTTTGTGGTTGGCTTTGAAGAGTGCAGACGTGTTCCTGGTCCACCGAAGATCATTGCGCCGGACTCTGGAGGTAAGTATGGGGTGAAGGTGGGAGGCAGGGTGCGAGAGGGTGGGCGCGGTTGTGGGAGGGGGCAGGGAGACCACGAGGGACCGCTTTCTTTTTTCACATGGTTAAAAAAAAAATTGCGGGATGGTTTTTTTTTCAGGGGATTTGGCATGCTGGGGTGGGCTCCCAGCGTGCCACCTAACTGTTTTGGTGGGGGATGCTGTAGCCGACGGGGATTGGGCACCTCCTTCAGCACACAACGAAAGTGGGGGCAAGAGCCAGTGATTGGGCACCCCCTCGGCACATAACAAATGGGGGTGCATTATGCCGATGGGAGTGGGCTCCCGTCGGCTACATACATTGGGTCAGGGCATGCCGACAGGGGGATTGGGCACCCGCGAAGTCGGCATTGTGGGCTTGTGGCAGGCAGTGTGCCGCCATGTTGAAGCTGATGTTTCACCAGGGAAAGCATGTCGGGAGGTGCTGCTGAATATGACGAGCTTTGCTCGCATTATAGCGGACCTTTCCTTAGATGTGCTCGCCACATTATGTATTCCTGGTGTGGCGCCGGCACGCAGGCTTATTGGGGAATGAGGGACGCACCTACTGATGCGTGCTCTGCATTCGCCTAACAGTGACTGCCCCTACAAATCAGCTACTAATGCAATATGTTGGCAGGCGCGCAGGCGCGAGCCAACATAAAAATGAATGCTGGCAAATCTGTGAAGATGAATGCAGTGCTTTAGTGGGGTAGTTTTGTGCTGTGGGTTTCTTTTTTGGTTCCCAATAAAGCACTGCATTCATTTTCAAAGATTTGCCAGCATTAATTTTTTTCAGCACTGTTTAGTTGTGTTTTGTTTAAACACCCGACTCAACCCTAATTATAGGGGCACTACCATGCTCTTATTATATATTTACAAAATGGGTGAGCAAAAGCAGTACAAATGCTGTCTTCTAATTGGATGAAATACACCACATGACAATGCATTATCACACAATGACTGCACACCTGCACTTCTTTCTATTTTCATCCCCCTCCAAAACAATTTTGGCCATTTTATAAGACACTACAGGGCATGTGGGCATGCTGTTATATACCATACCTTGGGTGCCTTTTGGTCCTTCGGAAAGAGTATAACAAGTCTTCTAGTGCCCATAAATTTATGCACATTGAGGGATTGCTGGCCACTTATCCGTACAAGACGGCTGCTCGCACCCAGATACATGGCTTCAGGGAGGGGTTTCGGATCCCATATGAAGATCCATGCCAAGTTACAAGTTGGAGAACTGGAAGTCAGCCAGGGAGTGACCGGAGTTCATGTGGGCCAAGTTCGCAAAAGAAATAGCAGCAGACAGGGTCAGCAAACCCTTTGCAGTACCTCCATGTCCCTGGCTCCAAGTCTTCCCCAGTTGGTTAGTCCCCTGCAAGGTACCAGTGGAGTTTCAGATGATAAATCATTTGTCATACCCAGAGGGGGATTCAGTCACCCACCATACTGACGTGGTGTGTACGGCAGTGTCATATGCACTTTTTGACAGCACAGTAGAGGTTGTCTAGGAGGGGTGGGGCAGGGGACCTTCATAGGTGAGTGGGCATAGAGTCCATATTTACACTATTACCAGTACACCCAGAGGATTGGGATTTGTTAAGCTTGAAATTTGGTGGGCAATATTACATGGACAATTGCATGCCAATGATGTGTGTGGTTGCATGCATTCAGCAAGTTTTTGCACTAGGCCACCACATACAAGGCAGGATGCTCAGAGGTGTTCCACTATTTAGACCACTTTCTGTTTGTAGATCAGGTTGGTAAGGGTCACTGTGCACAATTCATGGGGCCTTTCAAGCAGTTTGTGCTGAACTGAGGGTGCCCCTTGTCCGGTCGATGACTGAGGGCCGTACACGAGACTTTCCTTCCTGGGCATCAAGATCAACATGGTGGTCACGGAATTTTGATTACCCCAGGAACACTGGGCAGCCCTAAGGATCATTCTGGCATGGGTGGCTAAGGCTTGCAAGATCACCTTGTGCAAATTGCCGTTGGTAGGCATCTGAATTTTGCGTGTGAGATCATGCCTATGGGCAGGACATTCATGTGACGAATGGCTTGGGTAGGTTCAGGTTGTTCCAAGCCACACCACAGGATATCGGTAACAAGCTATGAGGGAGAACCTGGGAGTTTGACAGGAATTCTTGAATTGCTTCCTTGGGGTAGCCATATGGCCAGCGCCTGTAAACAGCCAAGAATTGGAACTCTTTACTGAGGCATTGAGGGGCTTGGGCTTTAAAGTCTGCTTTGTAGTCCAGTGGCACTCTTCCTGGACAGCAATAGGGTTGCTTACACAGATTTACCTGTTAGAATTTTCCCCATTGTGGCAGCCTTGATCATGTTGGGGGAGCATCTGAAGGACAGTTCAGTCGTCTCTTGGATAGATAACACCAGAGCTGTACATACCATTAATGGTCAGTGGGGTGCAAGGGCCCAATGAGCACTCTCATGTGGGTCTTTGTGTTAAAGTGTCTATTGCTTAACCTCCAGTTTAGAGGACTGCATGTCCCAGGTGTTGATAATGGTATTACTGATGCTCTTTTGTGTACACAGTGGCAGATATTTCGATAGCTGGCTCCAGAAGCATTGAGGCAAGTCCCAGCCTACCTCCGGGATTTGGTAATATGGAAGCCTGGGAGATACGTAAGACATTTTAGTGCCCAGCTTACAGGTGGCATATCAAAGGGGGTAGAGAGCTTTTGGAGGGTGCATCAGTCCCAAGGGTGGGTGAATTTGTGGTCCATCCCAGTGGACTACGTCTGACTGTGTGTCCTCCACAGGAGGTGAGAAGGGTCCATGCCAGCAGCAGTGGGGCAGCACCTAGCAGGCATAGCATAGTTTTTAAAGGTCATAGGGCACATTGGTGCCACTGGGGCCTTTCTCCTTTGCAGAATGTTGGAAGAGTGGGCCAGGGCAGTTCCCAAATGGCTGGATGGCAGGTGCCTGATCAACCCAGCACTCGTGGCACGAGTATGGGAAGAGCTCCCAATGGTGTGCTTGTCACCGTCAGAGGCACACCTGTTCAGAACAGCCTTTTTAGTGGCTTTCTGTGGGGCCTTTTGGGTAGAAACATAGAAGTTGATGGCAGATAAGGACCACCAGGTCCATCCAGTCTGCCCATTTACCCTACCGGATGAATGTGTCAGCTGACTCTACTTGGTCATTGGCCTTAGCTAACTTCCCCTTCCCCATGATTCCCTTGTGCCTATCCCATGCTTGTTTGAAGCCTTGTACTGTGTTCTTTCCCACCACCTTTTGGGGCAGGTTGTTCCATGCATCTACCACTCTCTCTATGAAAAAGAACTTTCTTACATTCCCCCTTAGTTGACCTCCTTCTAATCTCATGTCCTGCCTTCTTGTTTTACTATTTTGTTTAAAATGAAAAATGTCTGTCCCTTTCACCTTATTAATGCCCTTGGGATATTTGAATGTCTCGATCATATCACCCCTCTCCCTCCTTTGCTCTAGGGTATACATATTGAGCTCCTGTAATCTGTCCTCATATGCCTTCTGTTGTAGGCCCTGTGCCATTTTGGTTGCCCTCCTCTGCACTGCCTCCAGCTTGTTGATGTCTTTGCGTAGATGCGGCCTCCAGTACTACATGCAGTATTCCAGATGGGGCCTAACCAGTGTTTTGTAGAGAGGAATCATTACCTCCCTCTTACAGCTTGTTATACTCCCTACTAATACACCCCAACATCCCTCTAGCCTTCCCTACTGCCTTTGCGGTCTGCTTGGATGCTTTCAGGTCATCTGTAATGATGACTCCCAAGTCTCTTTCTTCCCTAGTGATTGTCAGCAGCTCATCCCCAAACCTATATTTTGCTTTAAGGTTCCACTTTCCCATGTGCATGATTTTGCACTTCTTTGCATTAAATCCCAGTTGCCACTCTTCAGACCATCTCCAGATCTTTCCTCATCCTTTCCACCCCCTCTGGAGTATCTGCTCTATTGCAGATCTTGGTGTCATTTGCAAACAGGCAAACCTTTCCCTCCAGCCCATTTACAATGTCACTGATGAAGACATTGAAGAGGACTGGCCCCAGAACTGATCCCTGAGGTACCCCACTGGTGACCTGCATCTCTTCTGACTGGGTACCATTTACCGCCACTCTCTGCTGTCTGTCCCTCAACCAGTTCTCCACCCAGTTCACCAGCATTTAGCCCACCCCAAGACTACTTAGCTTGTTTACCAGCCTTCTATGTGGAACAGTAACAAAGGCTTTGCCGAAATCAAGGTAAGCAACATCAGCTGCACCCCCTTGATCCACCTCCTTGGTCACCCAGTCAAAGAAATCTATCAGATTAGTTTGACAGTACCTTCCTTCTGTAAATTCATGTTGTCTTGGATCCTGTACTCCTATGGCTTCCAGGTGTTCCACAATCCTTGCCTTAAGGAGTGCCTCCATGATCTTACCCACAACTGATGTGAGCCTGGCTGGCCTGTAGTTTCCTGCTTCTTCCTTGCAGTCACTCTTATGAAGAGGGATCACATGAGCCCTTATCCATTAGAATTGGTACAGCCAAGTAAAGTGACCAGCTTGCCAATGGCACTGAAGGTGAAAACAATGGGAGTGTTTGTTAGATTGCGGAGGAGCAAGATGGATAGTAAGGCCCAGGGTTGCTGGTGCAGCCTAAGATCACCCCCGTGGGTACAGTGGGACATCCAGGCATGGGTCCTCAACTATGTGTCCCATTGAACAGCTGGGGAGACACATTATTTCATCAAGGTGATGGGTCAGCAGTCACAGTATTCTAGTTCTAGCACATCTTGGACAAAACCATGAAGAGGTTGGAGGTTGACTTGAAGGAGTTCAGCACCCACTGCTTTCACATAGGGGTTGCCTCACATGCCGGGCAGAGGGTTTAACTCATGAACAGACTCAGTCCCTCGGCCGCTGGAGGTTGCAAGCATTTGAGAGTTATGGGAGACCACATATGTCTTAAGACCTTGTTTTTGTCTTATTGGCTGGTGACAGTTCCGGGGGCAAACCGATTTGGGTGCGCGGCCAGTCCTTTAGTTCCAAGAAGGCAAAACTCTATTTCTGGATCCCAGCAGGTGAAAGTACATTGGATGAGATGCCAGGGGATGAAATGGAGTGAGCTGCTTCGCTGGATGAAAGCTGAAGCTCAGCGGTGAGGCCCTCCCAGCATACTGTTGGTGCATTTGGGTGGAAATTATTTGGGAATTGTAAAATCACTTGACCTGCTACATAACACGAAAGAGGAATTGGCCTTTTTTAAGTGCATTTGACCAAACCTACATATCATTTGGTCCAACATTATTCAAAGACAGCAGTATGGGGCATGCCTGAGACCCAAGAGCCATGGAAAAAATTTGCAGACTGCACAACATAACCATGCGACCATTTAGGGACACTGTTGGATTGGTTGTCCTAAGGCTTGATGAAGTTGTGGTTAAAGTACCCCAATTTTATGCCAGGGATGGGGTACATCTGCTTGATTTAGGTTGGGGTAGTTTTTTAAATGACACACAACATGCAGTGTAGAAGGTAATAGCGTGATGTGCTTATGGGGCTGGGGTTGACCACTGAGAGCCATGCTCACCCTGTAGCAGCACAGTAGTCTCTGAAGGTCTGTATAGAGGGAGTAATGGGATTGTGCTTCTTGAACAGGCAAATCACCCTTAGGCTTACAGGAGGTCTGGGCCAGATGGCTGGAGTCCCCCCACAAGGGGCAGTCAGATGGGCAATTTCTTCTGGCACTTGTCTGCAGCATTGCCGCATCCTCTGACAGGGAGGGCACTTCATTATCTGGTCATTAGTCATCCCTCATGCCCAGAAACAGGTTACCTCATGGGGTTTGTATTGTTTAATCAGTTCCCCTTGGGGTAAAGGGGTTGCCATTATATAGACTGTTAATGAGTCGAGTAATGATTACCAACCATGACTACCTTGCTGGGCACTTCATGCTGACTTGCCTATTACTGTCATTATTATGGTTGAATAAATACATGGTTGTGGTCATTTTCATCAGAGCTCGTTGTCTGTCGCAGTCTGTTCAGCTGGACTGAAATGTTATGTGCCCAATAAGACAGTATAGGAGCCTGCAATGAGTAGCAGCAGAGGGGCCTTTGTCTGTGGGCACAGACCTAATTGACACCTGAGCTGGCAGGTAAGGCAGTTAGGTTGACGCCCACCAGGGGTAAGGGGTAGGCAACAGGGCGTTTCCAGTGATGCAGGTGACCTAGGGCTGGAGTGGAAGAGCTTTGCAAACAAAATAAGACAACCTGAGAGATTCTTTCTCTCTCTCTCTCTCTCTCTCTCTCTCCTTTGTCTCCAATCAGAACTGACCCAATCGTCACCCTCATAAAAACAGGGGGGAACTGGCATGGGTTAGAGAACTCGCTGTCCCAATAGGGGGGATCGCCTTAGGGGTTAAGAAGGAATTTGCCAGTTATTTTCTCCCACAGAGTTTTCTGATTTTCACCTTCTCCAGTGAGGACGAGTGGGGTATAGTAGGTGGGGTCCAGGACAGATTGTCACAGTCATGTACTAAGTGGCAGTATGGTAGTCTCAGAAGGCCTCTTCAGGGTAGATAACAGGAGATCAGGTGTCTCGTGCAGACAGATAGGAGGTTGAGCCAGATGGCTGGAGTGCCCCTCTTCAAGAGGGTAGTTGAATGGGCAGCCTCAGCAGGCACTTGCCCACGGCACTGCAGTTTCCTGTAATGGGGGAGAATACTTCTGCACCTGGTCAAGAGCCATCCCTCATGCTCCAGAGGCAGGATACCTCATGGAGTTTGTAATATTCATACAGCTCCCCTTGGAGTAAGTGGATGGCCATTATATTTAATGAATCGATTAATGATTACTAACCATGACTACTACTGAGCTGTTACTGCCATTATTATGGTTGAATAAATGCATGGATGTGGCCATCCCCAAAGCTCATTGTGTGTCTCTGGCTGTTCAGTTGGAATGAAGGGTTATATGTCCTAATAGACAATAGAACATTTGATGGTTTTTAATGTAGTTCTGGAACTATTTTAACCGGGGGGATATGTTTCACATTACTAAATCTCTTATTGCCAACCCTTTAAAATGCATCTAACAATACAAATTCTAAACCAGGGCTTCAGATAACTGTCTTTGGGACATATCCAAAAATTAGGCCAAAATGTCCAAAAATAGATTCATTGGAGTATTTTAAGTTCAAAATGTTTTTTATTAAAAATGAGTGACATCCGCCTTTGTTGTTGTTGTTGTTGTTGCTGCTGTGGACATCATTTTGTTGAGGATGTCCACTGGGGTAGCAGAAGTCACTGAAGTCATGTGCTTTTTTTCCCCAGGTGGTTTTGTTTGCCCCTAGGTGGAGGGACCCCCCCCATCCCCAGTCAACTGGAACAGTTGAATCACAGCGGTGGGTGCACATGCACGCACTGCCCGACAACACTTATCATCAACAGCAAGCTCAGTGGGCACTGGGCAGCGAGGCAGCAAATGAAATGTGTGAGGTACATATGCAGACAAGTGACAGTTTGGCGCCATTATTGTTCTGGCGCTATTCGTGCATGTGCACAGTGGAAAAGAGGACAGTTGATTAGAGGGTAGCGACTGCAGTTGTGTTACATAAAGTTGCAGTGCAGAGGGCATGTGGAGGGGTGGTCTGACTCGACTGGCAGACAGAAAAGTTTAGTGCAGGGAGCAGCCTGTACCTGTGAGAAAAAAATCCCTGGTTTTCAAAATAGCGAGGCTGGGAACCAAAAGTGCATGGAGAGGCCTAGCAGGGTTGGTGGAGTGAGAGTCAGCATGTAACTCAGAGGAACAGTCTGGAGTAGTGAGTTCCTGGCAGCAGCTGTTTGGGAAAAAAAAAAGGGAAACAAAGGAAGCGGTTCAACTGGTGACATCTGAACGAAATCAGTAAGGGACTGGGACGACGGGTAAGGGCCAGCTGGAGTATAATAACCAGCCCGTGCCCAGGCTATTAAGAAAAAAAAAAACATTTAAAGAGTGGGGCAGTGGGGGTGAGAACTGGGAAAGAAGTGAAGCAAAGCAGAAAGAGACACACTAGAGAGGAGGAAAGAGGCCAAGGCCTGACTGGGGCTCATTGGGAGCAAGTCAAAGAAAGAGCCTGAGCCCCGAACCCAGTGGGGTCACATCATTAGTGGACAGGCCAAGACTGGGCTTGGCACACCAGCCATCCCGGTGGCAGCAGCAGCAGCAGTTCAACCATTAAACAACAAGATGGGGACAGGAGAGTGACAGGAGAGAGCCATGGCCTGCATCTTGTGAGTACACAGCTGGGCAGGACATGCTGTCCTGATTCGGATCGGATTGGGGGGAGTGAGGAAGCAGCTAGCAGTAGCAGTGGCCCTCAGAGGTACCCAGAGCCCGAGGCATGGGCATTAGCAACATCAGGCAACACAGCACCTCCACAAATCCAGCACCACTGAGCAGACTAACTGGGCAGGGCAAATCACAGTAACGCAAGCCAAGTGCTCTGAGCACACTGACTGAATCGGGCAGCATCAAAGCTTGAAGGTAAAACATTTTTTTGTGTGTGTGTAATTTATATTGATTTGCACCGTTTACTCTTTGGAAACTAGTGTTTGCACTTGCATGTATAATTGGTGCTTGCCTGCACAGGCTGCATTGTCACGCAGGTCAGCAGCCATCACACATAGCCTGGCCGTAACCTGGCTGCCTGCCTGAGCATGCTTTTGGAGTGGACTGGCTGGACATTTCAAAAAGATACTAAATTGTCTGGTGTTTGCTAATCAATGCTGCATAGCCTGCATGCCTACCTTGATGACAGGGTAGTGGCCAGACTTTAAAAAACTGAAGGCCCGGGGTGTGGATGGCCAGGTTTGTGTATGCATGGGGCTCAAAAATTAGAACTGTAGGCCAGGGGTCTGGGGTCCACCTATGTCCCCAGAAAACGTTTAGAATTTGGTGCATTCTGGTGCATTTGGGGGACATTTGAAACATAGTTTGACATGGTTTACCAGTAACCACACTTGGGAGACATCAGTACCTGGCTATGTACTGTTCAGAAGAGACTGAGGTGGAAAAAGGGGGGTGGAGTGGCCCTTTATGTCAATGAAAATATCAAAGCTACAGAAATTCAGAATACACATAAGGAGCCAGAAGAACTGTGGGTCAGCCATACAAACTGGGGTTGTGTACAGGCCTCCAGACCAGGGGGAGGACATAGACACGTTACTGTTAGAAGATATACAAAACATGACAGCTAAAGGGGAGGTTCTGATAATGGGAGACTTCAACATGCCAGATACAGATACAGATTGGTCAATACCAGCAGGAACATCTGCCAAAACTAGACACATGGTGGACTCCCTGCAGGGGGAGGGACTCAGACAACTGGTACAACAACCCACAAGAGACAGGGCTATCCTAGATCTAGTACTGACTAACAGGGAAAGGATCACAGATCTCCAGGTAGAAGGTCATCTGGGGGCCAGTGACCATCACATGGTATGGTTCAATTTGGCCACTAGAACTAAATCATCCCATTCCAAGGCAAAAATATGGGACTTCAGAGGAGCTGACATTGATAAGATGGCCAACAGAGTTAAGCTAGCCCTGACAAAAAGAAATACAGGTGAGGGGGTACAGGCAAAGTGGGCAAGCATTAAAGATGTAATACTTGAAGCAACATCCCATTGTGTTAGAGAGAAAAGGAAGTGCAAAAGAAGAAGGAAACTACTTTGGTTCTCAAAAACAGTAGCGGAAAAGGTCAGAGCCAAAAGACTTGCCTTCAGGAAATATAAGAGAACGCAGCAGGATGAAGATAGGGAGGCATACCAACCTTCCCTAAAGGAAGCAGGGAAGGCAGTAAGGCAGGCAAAGGTACAGACCGAGGAAACACTAGCACAAACAGTAAAAGAAGGTGACAAGACTTTCTATAGATACATTAGTGAAAGGAGAAAGTCCAGAGGGGATATTGCTAAGATCAAAGGGGATAAGGGGGCATGTGAGGAGGAGGACCATGTAAAAGCATCTATCCTAAATAGATACTTCTGCTTAGTATTTACTGAAGAGAAGGTTGGGCAGGGCCCACAGCTCAGCACCATGGACACGGGGGAGGGAGGTGTGCACTAGTCCCTTCACAAAAGAAAGGGTCCTACAAGAGCTTGATAAGTTCAGGGTAGACAAGGCAATGGGACCTGAAGGCATACATCCCAGGGTACTAAAGGAGCTAAGGGTGGAACTAGCAGAGCCATTATCAGAACTGTTTAGTGAGTCTCTGAGCACAGGAGAGGTCCCAGAAGACTTGAGAAGAGCTCATGTGATCCTGCTCCACAAGAGTGGTAGCAGGGAGGAGACAGGGAACTACAGACCAGTCAGTCTTACCTCAGTAGTGGGCAAGATTATGGAGGCACTTCTTATGGAAAGGATAGTGAAGCTCCTGGAATCCATTGAAGCACAGGATCCAAGACAGCATGGGTTTAGAAAAGGAAGGTCCTGTCAAACTAATCTCATAGATTTCTTTGACTGGGTAATCAGAGTGGTGGACCAAGGGGGAGCAGTTGATGTCGCCTACCTTGACTTCAGCAAAGCTTTCGATACTGTTCCACTTAGAAGATTGATTAATAAGCTGGGTAGGCTCAGGGTGGGTCATAAATTGGTCAGCTGGGTGGCAAACTGGTTGACAGGCAGAAAATAGAGAGTGGTGGTAAACGGTATACAGTCAGAAGAGATGCAAGTCACAAGTGGGGTATCTCAGGGATCAGTCCTGGGTCCAGTCCTCTTCAATATCTTCATCAGTGACATTGTAGAAGGTCTGGAAGGTAAGGTTTGTCTGTTTGCAGATGACACCAAGATCTGCAACAGAGTAGATGATCCAGATGGGGTGGGCTGAATGAGAAGAGATCTGAATAAACTAGCAAAATGGTTGGAAGAGTGGCAACTGGGGTTTAACGCAAAGAAGTGCAAGATCATGCACATAGGGAAGAGAAACCATGAAGCCTTCTATAGGCTGGGAGGGGAGTTGCTGGCCGTCACAAGGGAAGAAAGAGACTTGGGCATCATCACCACAGATGACCTGAAATCATCCAAGCAGACCACTAAAGCAGTAGGTAAGGTAAGAGGGATCTTGGGTTTTATTAGTAGGGGCATCACAAGTCGGAAGAGGGAGGTAATAATCCCTCTTTACAAGACACTGGTTAGGCCCCATCTGGAGTACTGTGTGCAGTACTGGAGGCCACACCTTCACAAGGACTTTAACCAAATTGAGGCAGTCCAGAGAAGGGTAACCAAAATGGTGCAGGGACTGCATCAGAAAACATATGAGGGCAGATTAATGGAGCTCAATATGTATACCCTAAAGCAAAGGAGGGAGAGAGGTGATATGATCGAAACACTCAAACACCTTAAGGGCATTAACAAGGTGAAAGAGTCTGACATGTTTCAATATAAGAAAAATAGCAGGACAAGAGGACACAGCACGAGATTAGAGGGAGGCCAATTAAGGGGTAATGTGAGAAAGTTATTTTTCACAGAAAGGGTGGTGCATGCATGGAATGGTGGATATGAATACAGTGCAGGGCTTCAAACAGGCATGGGATAGGCATAAGGGATCAGTACAGATGAGTATAAATAGATAGGCCATTGACAGAGCAAAGGCCGATGGCACATTCATAAGGCAGAAAAAGAAATGGGCAGACTGGATGGGCCTTGCAGTCATTATCTGCCATCAACTTCTATGTTTCTATCCTGAATCCCAAATCCCCTTGCCCAGTGAGTTGCACTTTAGCCATCCCGTGAGTCCACACAGTCCAGTATGTTGCCCGAACCAGTCTCCCCATTGGCCAGTCTCCTACTCCAGTGCAAGGTCCATGGCCCACCCTAAGCTCAGCAAGTTGCACTGTAGCTCCTCTCCCTAGAATCCCCAGCCCGCCCAATACATTAAGTTGCATCCTAGCCTCTTCCTTGGAGTCTGCAGTCCCTCCATTACAGCATTTTTCCCTTTCCCCCAGCCCAGATAGTTGCCCCCAAGCATTTGGCAAGGGACAGGGATGTGGGACAGACACCAGTGCATGGTTACAAGAGTACAGGACAGGACAACAGATATCAAAACAGCACCTTCATCAGGAGGGTTTGGGTAATTTCTCCCTGTCCAATGTAATATACTCAAATTTCTTTCATGTTTATTGAAGTCCTTTGTCTGATCTTACAAAGTCAAAAATATGTTCCTATCTTATATCAAGACATCTTTCATGTTTTGTCAGATGGATAATATCAGCCTTCAACCCCCACCACCACACACACACACACACACACACACACACAGCTGAAATCTTACTTCTTGTTTTCCTCACATGTTGCAGCAACTTCTGTTGTGTTGACCTGAAAAAAGGTAACCGAGACATTTCTCTGTATGCACTTGCGTAAGGGAAGTGTGCATGGTTACATCACCGGAGATGGCCTAGGTTTGGTCCCACACGAGCCCAGAGAAAATGTTGAAATATAATCAAGTAAACTGTGCATCAGATCAGTTTTCACTGTTAATGTGAGAATGTGTTGAAGGGGATATATCTATTAGTGCCTATGATGGGGCTCAGGCTTCTTAATGCAAAAGAATATCTTGTAATATGCATCTATGTCCTTTCTTTCAAATTATGGTATCATGTACTGACATGATGCATGTTAATAGTTCCCCACTCGGAAACTTCTGTAGAAAGAATGTAGATATAGTGGTAACGTTTATACTGATGACTCATATTATAAAACCAAAGGATTATTATGACAAACGAACTCAGTATTAAGAGAAAACAGCAATTTATTTTTCCTAGAAAAACACACAAGCTGCAATTACAAAATGCACGTGTAACATATCACTAAGCTTAGATAATGGGTAAAGTAAAACTCGCATCCTGATTGGCTGAAACAGCCTGTCACCTGGGCTGTTATTTGTTAACGACGCCCGCTCTAAAACAAGTTCCAATTCTGGGTACCCTATTACTAAGACTATCCTTGGGTACCCAGAATTTTGGAACTTGCCAGCAGCATCTGTTTTTTGCTCGCTGAGCAAGTGGCTTGCCGACATAGCCCACATTGCGTTCATTCTGCCCGTGCTCACCTTTAACACAAACCGCAACAAAAACTAAATACTAGTTCTATTATTAACAAAAAACACTTTCCTGCCTCACAGCTCTGCTCCACTTCTCAACCGCCAACAGCATTTTGGGCAGTCCGTCGACTCCGCTCACACTCATTTACTTCCTTTCACAACCCACTCCATTCCCAAGTTGCGTTCATTGTGCAAACGCTCTCCCACAAAACAAACAGCAGAAACACCAAACTGAGTCTTTTTTCCTTAAATAAAAAATCACTTTCCTGCCTCACATATTCCCTCGCATCTATGCTCCTCTTCTGATACGCTAATGGCATCTTGGTCAGTCTGCCGACCATGCTCACAGTCACTTCCCTTCCTACCTATAATAAACTGACACTCCACTACAAAGAAACAGATATCAAAAACAGCAGCACCCTCTAGTGGCAAGGGACTGTTTTACAGAGCCCACATTTTTGTTAATTTTTAATAATATTTGGCACTTTTTTAAATAAAAACATTATTAAAAAAACTAATTTAAGTCCATTTTCTAAGTGTAATAATACCCTCCAGGGTGGGCATTATGGGATATACTGGACCTTCCAGGGGCTATAAGGCCCTCTGCCTGCGGTGTCGGGCCTCATTACTCCCATGGGCGGTCCGTTATATCCCAATAACTCCCACCCTGTTGGGTATTATTACTTACTTAACATCAGCTCTTTCTGTATTGAAGATTAATACTAGAATATGAATCTCAGATAATGTTAGTAATACAGGAACAGCTACATGTAATATTTTACTAGTATCATCTTATTAACACTCAAGTGTTTTGTTTAAAATGTGTTAGATACTTTATTTTAAACTTAGATCAATTATAAACAGAGTTATGTACAAAAACAGTCAATGCCATATTATATCTGTAACAGGGCATTTGCAATGTATCAATAATATACTCCTACATCTGACTGGCAATAAGTCATGGCCTCAGTGCAGTTGATATAATAATGACACATTAAGCGAAAAAGATGTTCCAGGACTAGAGGGCATGGGATGAAGCTGGAGGGAGGACAATTCAGAGGAAATGTGAGGAAGAATTTCTTCACAGAATGGGTGGTGGACAAGTGGAACACCCTGCCAGAGGAAGTGGTGGGGGCTGAAACAATCACGGGATTTAAGAATGCATGGGATAGACATAAAGGAATTCTGGAGGTCAGGAGTAAGGGGCAACAGACTTCTAGGAAAATATAAACTGAACTTACAAGCTCAAATGGGCAGACTGGGTGGGCACTGTCTATGTATCTAAGTATCTATGTATCTGCTGTCCTCCAGTCTTTGGATACCTCCCCTGTTTCCAGTGATCGGCTAAACAGGACTGCCAGAGGTTCAGCCACCACCTCTCTTAGTTCTTTAAGGACCCTGGGGTGCACCCCATCTGGCCCCATTGCTTTATCAACTCTTATTGCTTCCAGTTCCTTCAGGACCCTTTCTCGTGTAAAGGGACTTGTGTCCATTTCTGCACCATTCCCACCCCTTGTACTCCATTCAGACCCATTACCCTCCTCTTCCTCAGTAAAGACTGAGTAGAAATACCTGTTCAGTATGTCAGTTTTACTGTTGTCATCCTCCACGTGGCCCCTATCCTCCCCCTTCAATCTCACTATCTCTCCCTTTGCCTTTCTTTTTTCACTTACAGTATGTACCTGTAAAAGGTTTTGTCCCCTCTACCCACTGATTTTGCAATGTGCTCTTCTGTCTGAGCTTTGGCTTTCCTTACTGACATCCCTGCCTCCCTTTGCTTCTCCTGGTACTTCTCCCTATCCCCTTCTGCCTGTGTCTTTTTGTATTGCCTGAATGCAATCTTTTGGCTTCACTTTCTCCAGTACCTCCTTGAGAAACCATAATGACCTCCTCTTCCTTTTCCCTTGCTAACCTGCTTAATGCATAATTCTGTTGTTCTTGTAATCCCCATTTTAAATACTGCCCACTGTTCCTCAGCCCCTGATTCCTGCCCCATTCCCCTTATTGCCTCTTTCAAGCATCTCCCCATTTTCCCAAAGTCTGTCCCCCTAAAATCCAGGATACATGTTTTTGTGTGGTTTGGTTCTGCTCCTTCTGTGATTTCAAACCACAATGACTGGTAGTCACCGTTCCCCAGGTGCTCCCCCACTGTTACCCCCATCACACTGTCCCTGTTTGTGAGCACAAGGTCCAGTATTGCCTTCTGCCAAGTTGGATCCATGACCAGTTGCGTGAGGAAGGCACCCTGAAGGGAGTCCAGGATAAATCTGCTCCTAGCTGATGCTGCTGCTGGGATGCTCCAGTCCACGTCTGGAATACTGAGGTCTCCAACCAGCACTACCTCACCCTTGTCTGCCATCCTTTGGATGGCTAGCATCAGCTCCCTATCTGTTTCTTCCTCCTGGGCTGGTGGTCTATAGACCACACCTCTGCTGATGGGTGGCCCCATTTTCCTTTCCAGCTTAACTCACAGTATTTCTCCCCCATTTTGTTCCTCCTGGATCTCTGTTGCCCTTATGTCATTTTTCACATACAGTGCCACTTCTCCTCCCTTCCTACCTGCCCTGTCTCTTCCGAATATGTTGTAGCCAGGTATGACCATCTCCCAGTCATGGTTATCATTACACCAGGTCTCTGTGATGGCCACAATGTCCAGGTCTGACTGCACCATGGCAGCCTCCAGATCCTCCATCTTGTTGCTAAGGCTCCTGGCATTAGCACACATGGCTTTCCATGATTTGACCTCCCTAGACTGCTTAGCTGTTCTACTCCAGCCCCTTTCCTGGTTGTCCTTTATCCCTGGTTCTCCTTGCTGTCTGCCCTTCTGTTGAATTTTGCCCCTTTTCTGCTGATCCACCTCTTGGGCACTTATCTCCATCTTTTGCACACTGCTTTGTAGAGATATCCACTCCTCTGGTTCACTGGTTCCACTGCTAGCTGTGAGGGGTGGGCAGTTAGGTACCCTTCTTGCTGGTCTTCCACCCCTCTTTGCTAGTTTAAATGCTTGTCAATGTAGCATTTAAACTTATCATTGAGTGCTTGGATTTCCCCTCCAGGATGGATGCAGGCCATCAGGCTTGAACAAGCCTCCATCCCTCTCGGTGGGTCCCCAGTCACCAATGATTCCAAACCCTTCCTCACAGCACCAGTTTTTCAACCATGAGTTAAAGTTCCTGGTGCATGCACCCCTATGCTCTCCCATGCCTCTCACAGGTAGTACTTCCGAGAAGGTGACAGAAGTAGCTACTTACTTGAGAGCCCTCCCCAATTTCCTAAACTCTTCCTGAACTTCCTTTGGCTCCCCATTTGCCAGGTCATTAGTACCTAGGTGGATAATGACATCCGGCTCACCCTCCCATCTTGCCTTCCCAGCGATCCCCAGAATCTTCCTTCCTTCCCTCCATGCCATGGCACATGGTAGGCACCTCACCTCCCTGTCCTCCCCCTCCTGTGTTCCTAGCTGGATCCCTCTTATGATGGAGTCCCCCACCAGGATTTGCTTCCTCCTCCTCTGGGGTCCACTGCTCTCCCCACTGAGGTCACCTCCTTGGCTAACCTCCACATCCTTTCCTTCCACTTCTCTGGGTACCTCTGTTTGGTTGTCTCCATTTGCCAGTGTGGCATATGAGTTCTTGAGTGGAATAGGATCTGGGATGTGCCTCTGCCTGACCGCCCCTAACCCTCCCTGAGCCCACTGTCATCCAAGTGCTCCTTGTTCTCGGCATCCTTTGCGGCAGCGGTGTTGGACTCGGTGGTCTCTGGATAGGGGTGATGGTACTCCTGACCCAGTTTACTTTCGCTCTGAGTCTGGCTACCTCCTCCTGCAGTCCAGAGAGATGCATGCAGATAGGGCAACACCTCAGCGTCCAGAAGGTCTGCCTGAATATGGCTGCCCCTCAGCCACTGCATTGCACCACTCCCCACATTATACTACACTTATACTACTATTCCAGTACTTGTCTGTTTCTGAAGCTCTCCTAGTTCCCTTTTTATTAATTTACTGTCCTAAAAATCCTGCCACTGCTCCTCAGATACTTTTCTTTAAAAAAGAAAAAAATGAATAAAAAATTAGTCAAAACACTTGTAGATTGCTGGTGGACTCTTCCCACTTATGCCCCTCCTACTCACAACCCCTACTATCCTGTGCTTAGCTCCTGTCAATCAGATTTAACAGGGCATATAATTAAGGGTTGGGGTGGGGGCGAAAATCGCAACAGTTAAAGACAGCAAAGGAATACACCACCACTACAAGCACAACAAACTAGGTTTTAAATTTTCAGCAGCCCAAAAACAATTCTAAGTAAAGACAGAAAAGAAATTATAGTGTCACTAAAAGCCCACAATCTAAGTTTAAAACAAAAATAGCAATGTACAATTACTGTAAAGCACTTAAATGAATCTGTTTCCTTCCCCTTCTGGCTTCTGGCTAGTGAATCTGCCCTTGCTCCCCATCACAGAGCTGAACCAGTTTTTCTTTTCCCAAAGGCCTGCTCACTACAGTTTAGTTTCTCAAAATAAACATTTTCACTTTTTGGTGAATAGGTAAAGAAAAAGACAAGCTCTTGGACTGTATCAATGATGTTTCACACTAGTGATGGTTTGCAGCTGCGGACAATGTCACGGCTTAATGTATGTGTACTACAGTGGACATGTAAGGTGAGCGCGTTCTCTACTGTATAATCCAAGCTTGCACTCCAGATATTCTTCCTGACTTGATGGATGCTCCAGCATAACCCTGCCCTCTGATCTCATCAATACTTAGGCCATACCCCCTTTTGCCTTTCCCATGAGAGACCACATTCTTTTCACGGATGGCCCTACCTTCTTCTCTGCCTTGTTGATGATGGTTGGGTTGGGTGCCTCTGCTCCTCAGGGGGTCTCCTTTGCCCCGCGCTCCTCGGTGGCTGAGTAGCATGTTGAGCTGGACCTGAGAGTATCCCTGCAGTATTCTGTGGTGTACCCCCACTGCTGCTGTGACCCCCTTCCATAGGAAACTCCCATGAACTGGACATTTAATGATAATTTTTCAAAATATGGAACAATAAGATGATTTCCATGGACAACAGGGGTTTCTCTTTGTGATTAATTTAAATTTTCATAGCTTATCTAGGCTGTCTAGTCTTTAAGCCACAGACTTCAGTTAATGGCTCACCCTCATATATTATCTAGCTAGAGGCAGCAATTTCTTTCCCTTGGAGCTCGGGGACAAAGGCGCCATTAACAGACATCTCTGAACAGAAGGGTTGAGGGCGGACGAGGAGAGATTTATGGTTATGGCCACATGCTTCAGCTATGAGAACAGCCCTTTAATGAATGAGCCCTGGTACCATAGGACAGCCCTGCTCCTCCACTGTTATAACCCAGAGGGTGGGTGAGGACTCCCATTGTCAGTCTCAGACTCACATGAAGTTGTATCTTATTCCCCCTCCCAACCTTTCCCCTGCCCCTTACCCACATACAATATTTCTTTTCTTTACCCTTCTAGTTTTCTCCCTACTATTCCTCCCTTTCCCAGTGTTTAGGGGCAGGAGTTTCCCCTGGAACCGCTTCCAATCAACCGGCAGGGAATCCACACACAGATGATCAGTAAACTTGTCTCAATCATGGTTATGCAAAGTACCTGTGACAATGGAAGCCACCCAATTTATCCTGTACAGGATAATGTATATAGTTTGTAACTACATAGTTCAGCCCAGTTCTGCGACTACAAGGTTTATTTCTTTTCTTTTACCCCTTCAATCCTCTCCCATGGACATAGAGCTTCAAATGCAATACTGCTTTATACAAATATGTAACCTTGTAACACTGGTGTGTGATGAGTATTTTTTGATTTAAGGGGGGGGGCGCATGCTGGGGACGACGTTAACTCTACAACAAAATTACATTAATGGCTAATTTTAAAATAATTTCCCATAATGTGAATGGACTGGCAGGCCCCATAAAAAGGTATTGCACATTACAAGCCCTCAAAAAACTCCATCCAGATATTCTCCTCCTGCAGGAGACACACCTATCAACTCCTGAGCACCACAAACTACTCAAACTCGATTTCTCCCATATAGTGGAATCTTCTTACCTCTGAGGCAGAAGAAGGGGGACAACGGTCCTCTTCCCGAACCGAAGCACTCTAGGGCCCATGTTCTGGATCAGTACTCGGATAGGAAGGGTAGGTTGGCACTTATGATAATCTAGTTGAATGGACAGATTCTAACACTTTGCAGTACCTGCATCCCCCCGGGATCGGATGTCTCCTCAATATTGCATCTGATAGATGCTATCTTAATTAGGCAGAGAGGTATACTAATTATAGGAGGAGATCTGAACTGCCAATTAAAGCCCTCACTAGACTCATCTTCTACTTGACCCTCCCCCCAGTTCTCGGGTCAAAAACACCTCAGGCGAATAATTTGGGATATTGGTCTAATAGACACATGGAGGCAATTACACCCCACTCAGAGAACATTCACATATGATTCAAATGCCTACAAGCACTATTCTAGACTTGACTACATATGTATTGGGAGAGAAAATGTAGAGTTGGTCAATAAGGCAGATATACTCAACCTCTGTCTCTCAGATCATGCACCCACTGTTCTGGAATTAGCCTTAAAGAGAGAAATAAAAACGATGCAATGGAGGTTTAATTCCTCTCTGCTATGGGACACCAAGTTTAAAGAACTATTAGAAAGACGCATCCCAGAGATTATTAGAGACAATCGGTCCCCTCAGGTGTCCCCCCAGCTGATGTGGGACACGATCAAAGTAGTCCTCCGTGGAGATAGAATCTCATATGCCTCCCATAAAAAAAGGCAGCTTAATTCTTGCCTTGATGCTTTACAGGCACAGCTTAGATCCCTGTAAGAAACACATATGCAAGGGAATGAAAATGTTGCACCTCAACTGTCTCAGACCCAAGCAGAGATCAAAAAATGATTGACCATTAAAACAGAACAAGCTCTTGCTTGGCTGAGACAATGCTACTGTGAAGGTGAGGCCCCAGCTTCAAAACTTCTGGCATATCACCTCCAATGACAGATCCAGCAATTGAACATCTCTAAAATAAAGGACCTGAGATTTCCAGGCAGATGTGTTTTACAACGCAGCATATCTTGGAGCATTCAGAAACTACTATCAGTCATTATACTCGGGTCAGCCTGACCCATCCCCTGCCCGGCTCTCAGCCTTCTTTTCAAAGCTAAGCCTGCCCTCTCTGACCATGTTCCAGTAGTCTAAATTAATGGTGCCTGTCTCTGAACCCAAATTACACACAGCCATCAAAAACCTCAAGAATGGGAAAAGCCCAGGCCCTGATGGCTACGGCCCAGAATTTGACAAGGCTACCTGGGACCTGATCCGTCTTCCCCTATTACAAGCCATACAGTCAGGTCATACCACCTGCACATTCCCCACATCCTAGCGACAGGTGGCTATTTCATTGATACTTAAACTCCAAAGGCCCCCACAATTGTTCGATTCTTATTGCCCATCTCGGTTCTTAACCAGGACTATAAACTTTACACTAGTATTATAGCCCATAGGCTTGAGGATATCCTTCCCACCCTTGTTCATCCAGATCAATCTGGCTTTATTAAAGGTCGGCAGACCACCGACAATATTAAACATACCCGATACCTTATAGACCATGCCCAATACACAAAATCCCCTCTAGTTCTTCTTAGTTTAGATGCACAGAAAGTGTTCGACATGGTGTCTTGTACTTTTATTCAGGCAGCACTAACTAAATTTAATTTTCCCACTCTCTTTAAAAATATAATTACAGGCATATATATGGACCCGGAGGCAACAGTTAAATTAAATGACACCCATTCAGGTAGATTTAATTTGCATCATGGCACAAGGCAAGGCTGCCCCTATCTCCGCACTTATTTACTATTTTTGTAGAGCCAGTCGCACAGCTCCTTAGACAATATGCACACATCCACGGACACAACATACATGAAGCACATCATAAAGTAGCGTACTATGTGGACGATCTCCTTTTATACATCACTAAATCAGAAGAATCCCTCCCATCTCTGCTTTCCTCCCTAGTAGAATCATTATCTGGATACACTATTAACCAAAATAAATCAGAGGCCCTAGCCATCCAATCTCCAATACCTACGGACTTAGAAACTAGGCTCCCCTTCAAATGGAATAAACCATATATCACGTAGTTGGGTATTAAAATACCTCAAAAAATAGATAAAGTACAAACCATACAGATAAACTCTCTCCCAAAAATGCTTTACATAATGCAAAATATCCCGATTCCTCTGAAGACACAGGATATACAAGTATGGGAGCGTCTAATCAGAAAATGTATTTGGACTGGTACTCAACCACACATAGCCCTAAGCAAACTTCAGCTTCCGAAGGAACGGGGAGGTTTGGCCTTACCAAACATTCTATGGGTATTGGATTGCAATGCTACTTACCGACCTGTTTACCTGGTTTCTCGAACAATCATTAACTTCATTCCCATGTCCAATCCATCAATGATTGACCTGTGCTTCTGTCCACCTGTTTGTGATTGCTGTATTTCTACATGTACATGACTATGAACACCAGAGTGACAAGATGAAGCTGTCAACTCGGTATTGCTAGTGGGTAGGTCTGCACTTTGTTTGTCAAGCAACAGAATTTCGCTTGGAGGTGGTGTATCTGTCTTGCTTTATGCCAGATGAAGACGAACTGGTGCTGCAAAACATTGTAGTTAATATTTTAGTAACATTTTTGTCTAATTGAGATTTCAGTAAGATACGTGTTAAAGAATGTCATGCATCCTTATTGACTGTATAGAAGCCAAAACCAATATTTACCAAATAAATAACCAATGGTTTTGCTCTTCCTCCAATAACAAGGATGCTAGACACTCAAATATTACTGTCTCCCATATGCACTTTCAATATTTGTGGCAGACATTTTAGTACAGGTAAGAAACATTCCACCATGACAGCCTATTTCACAAAATTTGTAAAAACTCCATCCCACGCTATGTGCACCCGCTATATTAAATAAACATTTAACCTCTCTTCTCATAATTGTTTTATTTTTGTAGTCATACCTATTGTAAACATCTGCAAATATTCTAGTGCTGATTTCTTTTTGATTTGTTCCTGTCACTGCTGCTTATTGCTGAGGATTTAATGCCAGAAGTCAGCAGTAGGTAGGAACAGGTGTGCATTTCAGATGCCCTTTCCTCAGTGTGCTTGCCAAGTCACCAGCAGAGGGCAGGATGAGGTGCAAGCAGCCATGCTGGTGCCCAGCACATCATTCAGTGACAGTAAGGAACTGATTGTGGTGAGGCAGCTAGAGTTGTGATGACCATTAGCTAGATGCCGATGAGACAGTCACTAAAGAAGTGTGGTGTACTACATAACAGGTGAATGCTGCTGTGGTGTCATGTAGTTGTAATCAGAACTGATCAGAAATATGTCCGTGTGAGTTTGCAAGAGAGAAAGATGGAATATAGAAACCCACAAATCACTGGACAGTTAATGTGAAAGCATGAGTGTACACGTTTTTAGGCATGTTAATGAGGAAGTAATCATGATGCAGGTTTGAAAGCAGAATGCATTTGGTCTGTCTTTACTAAAGAAAATGATGGACCAGTACCATAAGAGACTATGGTGGAAGAGGAGGAGGAGGAGTGAACTGTAATCTGTGAATCAGGTACTCCACAGTTGAGTGGACTATGTAGACCAAATAACCTTCTTCTTATTGCTAATTTGAATGTTTGTATGTTACATACGAACATACAAATCATGCCAGCAGTTAAAGGATTTACAGTCTATCTAGTTTGCTCAGATGTGCAGTTCCCACTGCATTTACAGAGGGAGCTGCCGCATCATGTCCCCTCTGACCCATGTCAAGTACCTCCAGCCCCCTCACTCCCCTTCTACCTACAACCTTACCCTCACCCTATCACAACCTCTCTTAAATCTGTTCAACATTTTAGAGATGACACCTCCTGTGGCAACTCATTCCCCTTAGCCACCACCTTCTCAGTGAAATAGTTCCCCCTCATCTCCTTCAGGATCCTTTCCTCCACCAGCTTCAGGCTGTTACCTCTACCTCCCAGGTGCCTCAGCAAAGGGTGACACTGATTGCATCAGGAGGATTATGAAAAGAGCTGGGGATGGCCTTAACATCTTGATATACCTTGGAGTGAATGACCTGGCGAATCAGTCAGTAGAGGAAGCCAAACAGTACCTTGCAAAAATAGGTGAATGACTGGCCACTCAGTCGACCTCCGTGGCCTTCTCTGAGATTCTTCCAGTGTGGGGCAGAGGAGGAAGCACAGCCATGGTCCAAAGCAATGAGATATAAGATTTTAATGCCTGTTTGCAGAGCTGGTGTAAATGAAATGGACCTCACTTTGTAGGTTCTTGGGGAGACTTCTGGGAGAGGAAGTTCTTCAAATACAACAGACTACACCTGACCAAGGAAGGGGTAAGAGCACTGGGACAGAAGTTTGATGTCTGGATTGGATGTTTAAACTGGGGGGGGGGTTGGGGGAAAGGAACCCATTGATGACATCATAAAAGATGGTAACTTGGCCATCACTCCCCCACAAATAGGAAATAAACATAGGAATCAGAAGAGAATTCACTAGGGAGGCAAGATAAGTATAACTCACCAAAACAGACTGGAGAAAGAAAAGATTAATATGCCTGCTGGGAACAAAGCAGGGAGGTGTATAGAGGGGAGGTATGAGGATAGGAGGGGATCAGTTGATAGGGGAAGAAGCAGAATTTGAAAGATCATGTGCTCGAATGTGCACAGCCTGGGAAATAAAATCCCAGACTGGGCGGCATTGATGGCAGAGGCAGATCTGGACATTGCTGCTGTTACCAAGACATGGTACATGGGGAACCAGGACTGGGACATAGCCATATCTGGGTACACTCTATTTAGAAGAGACAGGGTGGGTAAAAAGGGAGGAGGAGATGGAGTGGCTATCTACATCAGGGAGGGAATTAAAGCTACTGAGGTTCAGGGTATACAGGAGTGAATGGAGACCGTGTGGGTCACCCTGGAGACAGGACATTTATTTATTTTATTTCAAAGTACTAGGAGTTACAAACACATTTGAGCCAGAAGCTCTTTTACAAAGGTTCTGTGTCAAATACAATACAAATACATTAAAGGACAAATAAACAGACATTTTTATTCAGTGGGTATTTGACTCACCTTTGTGTATAAATGTACAGCATTTGTTGTTGATGTTTGCTGTGTGGAGCCCAAATTCATTAATTTATTTTCCTTTTTTTTTAAATTAGGCTTTATATTTTATTGTTGTTGAGTGCCTGTCTACAACTCCGTGCTAATGAGGAATCTCCGGTCGTGAGTCCCGTGCATTCGCGTTGCGAGATGATGATGTCATTGTAGCTCGAGTTGAATGGGAGGAAGCAGAGCAAGCATGGCCGAGATGGATCTTCTCGACCTTAGTGAGGAATTTGATTTGTTAGCTGTTGCTCAACCATACATGTTTGAGTCCCTGCTGTCTGAAGTTTCAGCAGATGCTGCCGCTGCTGATGAAAGTACCTCTGAAGAGGAAACAGACGGCTCCGAAGTAGCTGCAGGTGGCCGGACTATTGAAGAACCAAGCCAATGGTGGGTGAATGACTACTTCTGCTATCCATGCCCTACTGTTCATGGCAGTGCACATTTGTTTATTTATCTGAACGATTAGGGTTTGTGATGTTATGTGCAAGCATGCATTTCAGTGATGGTAGAGGTTTCTGAGAAAGCAGCTGTAATGGCAACCATGTGGGCTGCATTGGCTATAGCCCCCTTATTTGCCAATTTCCCATAAGTGCTAGCTCACATCAGGAATGACATTCTTTCACATCCAACCTCACAGCAGTACCCTCGCATATGCAGTATGTTTTGATTATGGTGAAGAATGCATGTCGACTTTATTTGTGTTGTCGTACTGCATAGCATAGGGACACAATGCCAACACATTTAATTAATGTTCATGGTATGTGTGCAATGATTTCTGCAGTGCCTATGATATGTATAGACATCCTGTTCATTTTTTTTCTGTTAGGATGTACTGTGTACAGTTTCATAATAAGTGCTAATTCCACAAGTTACTTAGCCTGTGTTTCTCTTTCCATTTATTTTATGTAAAGAAGCACCTTATACAAAGTCTTGTAGTTGTTGTTTCTTATTGTGGCAACCCTGTGTTTTCATTGCACACCGACTATTCACATTCATTTGCATGTGTTCACATTGTTTACGTATGGAATGCAATGCCGTCTCCCAACAGTGCATTGATGTTCACAATGTTAGCAAGTACTCCATATTTATCACATGCCCCTGTTACATATATGTGGGAATTCTCAAATTAGATGCGCTCGTTGCATCGCATCTGCACCAGACCCCTGAGATGTGCCTAGACAAAACTGTGGTATTCACAGAACATGGTCCGGAAGATGCCCCTGGTGCATTCACACTGTGCATACCACAATTGCGACCATCCCTAGATGTGGTGGTGCATCCCCCGGTCATGTTGCGAAGATGTTTGTATTCACAGCCCCAGACATGCAAATGAGTCAATTAGGCATGCAAGGCTCAATGTGGTCATTTGCATGTTATTATGGTCCCATTTGCATTCCCCTAGCAGGGATATGCCTGGTCAAATGTGTTGTGCTCCCTGCAAGGGCTGAATGCACCAAACATCCCCCTCCCTGCCTGTATTCCGTTTGGTGATATACACCCACAAACCATTCCCTGGTAGTCTACTATTCATCTCTCCCTGCCCGTATCCTGTTCTGTAATAAATCTACCACACCTAACCAATACCTTGTAGTCTACTGCCCCTCTCTGACTACATCCTGTTGTGTGATAACCACATGACTACAAACCATTCCCTGGTAGTCTAGTGGTCAAAGCACCGGGGAGCCGTTGTATGTGTGTTTGAATAAATTGTTCATCGTGTTTTTTCATTTGCTCTGTGTGAATAGCCTTTTTTTGTGCTCTTTAGTCTAGTGGTCCTCCCTCCCTGTTCATATTCCCTTCTGTAATAAATTAAGAACACCTAACCAATACCTGGTAGTCTAGTGGACCCCTTCCCTGCCCGTAGTCCAGTAATAATAATATACTGTAAATACTCCATGGTACAGAAGTGCCCCCCACCCCCACCATAGACCAATTCACCCACCCATGTAGGCAACACAAAGTAATTCACAAAGATGTGAATGACGGCTTACAATACGCATTGACAGCCTATTGGTTGACAGCCATACTATATACTGTCATTCACTGACAGCTTAGTTGGCGGGCAGCTGAGGATGACTGAGGGTGGGTTTTGCTGGCTGCCTACAGACATCCACTGCTGGGGAGTGGAAGTGGGGTGGGGTTGGGTTGTCTACATGGGTGGGGTAGTTGGGGGGGGCACTTGACCATCAGAGATTGTGTGTTGTAATTGTCGCATGCAATGTGGTATGGACAGGGAGAGGGGCACCAGTGAGGACTGTTGCTGTTGAGTTATGTGAAGCAGGATTTGGCACTGGGGGGATGGCATCTTTAGTATGTGCTACGGGAAGGACTGGACACTGTACTGCCATGGTAACCAGGCAGCCATACTGCTGTCTCCTGTACATCAGCTTGCCTGTGGCAACCAAGACAGTTAAGTCTACGTTTGTAGACTTGTGTTTTTGAGGTGCATCTTCGGACTTGCTCTGAAGATGAGCCTTCATGGTGGGTCATGAAATGTGGTGTGCCTCCAAAAGTAATCGGCATCTGTTAATCCTGTCCATCACATGTATAAATCCATCCAATTTTCTCTATAATACCACCATATCATTCCGTTCTTCCTCCAACCTTGCTTTGAATAAACCCTTGACACAGCTTCATATTGTGATCCCTTATAGTACAATTTCATGTCAGGTGGAAACTGTCAATCATCTGCACATTTATGCCATGGGAGTTATTAAAATGTTATATCATGGCACCCCTCGGACACAGTGATCTAAGTAGTCCATATTACTGTGTCCACCACTGACATTGTGTGCAATGTCACTACCATGTGTGTTTGATTTGTCATGAGAGTTTTTTCAAACTGAATGTCCCTGCTCAGGTGTAACAGTACGAATGGCACGTGTCATTTGAGGTCACAGTAACATTTTTATATAATATCTTCATGGTCTATCACATTCTGCTTTTGATACCTTGGTCTATACACACCTTGCCCGCTGTATGTCACATGGCCTACTTTCACTCCAAATGTTTCAGTTTGTCATGGTCAAGTGTCACAGCAGCAATGATCATGCAGTACAATGGCATGGATGCCATCCATGCCATCCATGCCATCCATGCAGTACAATGGCATGGATGGCATTCATGTTTAGATGTGGTGCTAATGCGCACAACACTTCCATATCTGGTTTACAGTTACATGTTGTGTGTACCCAGAACAGTGTTTAGTGTAATACTACATTTTGATGCAGTAGTTGGACACTGAAATATGATGTCATTAATTCTGACTATCAGTACTGTGCCCTAATACGTTTCACCTTTGGTTTTGCAGGTGCCAGTGTGGCAACTGTACTAGAATGGAGACGTTGGTGGAGTGCATTTGCTGCCATGAGGTGACTGCTGTGATGGCCAAATGTGAAGAGGAAAAGGTTGCCTACATCACTGAACTCAATTGCTTCAGGGAGAACTGTCTCAGCTGAAACATGATTCTGTTATCGTATTATGAATAGGAATTTATGGAGGGACCTCTATACGATGCCATTCCTCTGAATGAGTGAGTATATTAATTTATTAAATTTTTACTTTTTTTCCCCTATATATATTTTGTAAGCAATAACCCACGACAGAGTGTACAGTTATTGGGGATTAATCAATACCTCGGGTGCATTGTAAGGTATGAGGCTGCAGGCCGAGTGTCCTCACAGCACCTGAGGTATTGATTAATCCCGTATAACAGCACACCCTGTCGTGGGTTATTGCACTTATAACATGGGCCATAAGTGAAGAGAAATGGAACAAAAATCATGGAATTATAGTCAGAAAATGTGGGAACTATTTAGTGTTCTTCCACTATTTCTGGCTGTAGTACCACAGGCAGTATAGCACAGTGATCTAAGGCTCTAAGCTGCAAATGTGGTGACATCCAGCAAACCAGACCTGGGTTTGAATCCCACAACTTCCACTTGCATACTGTGTGACCCTAAGCAAGTCACTTAACTTCCTTGTGCTTCCAGGTTGCACCTGGAAACAAGCTCTGGCCTAGTGTGCCTTTCCTGTTTAAACAATTTCCCCTTTTCCTTTGTGGTGTTCTGCCACAGTAAAACCACCTAAAATAGCTCTACTAACATTACTTAATGATAAACAGGCCTACTACTGTAAATCAAGCAGCAGGTCGATCTTGTTATTGTGCTTTTAATGTGTTCCTGCTGTCTCTCCCTCGTTTTTATTATTTCCCTGTGCTTACAGGTGCAGGAACACTGCACATACCCACAGTCTCTCTACAGAGGGGGGGGGACAGAAACACACATACAGAGCTGCATGATGCCCGTTCATGTTCTGGGTTGCTTCAGGCACAGTACAGGTAACCTGTAAGACTGATCTCACTTTCTCAGTCTCCCTCGCTGCAATTGGCAATTTGGTGTTTGTGTCTCTTTAATGTCAGATCGTTCTTTCCTGCTGATTGGCCCAGACTTCTGCTGACTGCACACACACTCATTTCAACATGGCTTCGTATATTGTCACACAGTGACCCACCATTTCTGCCACTCTCTTGCTCTTGTTCATCATTGCCGTCACGGAGAACAATGTGTTGCGCATACCGGACCTCTGCACGCCGAGTGACTGGGAAAAACACATGGCGATACATAACATTGCAGCACTTCGCGATCCTGCACCTCCTACAAGCAGGAAACAGCTTATCTCTGTTGCGCTCTCTGTGGGTCACGATCCCTAAGCTATGGAGATACACTGACACACTCTGTCTGTTTCTCTCTGTGTCACACAGGTGTGAGCAGGATCACTGACTCACCAGGACTAGGGGGTACTTTATGTTGTGTTTTGGTACTTGTCTGTATCTACTAGCATTCTTGGGCACAGTTTCCTGTGTGGAACAGAATGTATCTTTCTCACTCTGTTAAAAGGGGGATATGCTAGGACCTTCAAGGTTCATTGGGTGCGGGTGGGCACACTCACTTAATGGTAAAAAAAAAATGGCTGCCTTTCAGACTGAGTCAGAGCCTGAAATAATTAGTTTGGTTTGCTGCTTGATATTTGTATTTTGGGACTGCTCACCACAAACAGATACTGTTCGTGTATCAGAAATTAATGAATGGTCACCTGCTGCATCTCCATCAATCACCTCACAGACAGTTAGATGCCCATGTTAAAAATAGTTTTAACGTGTTTTCTCTCAACCCCTACCCCTGGATTTCCAGGTCTTGGGTCACATGTCGATGCATGCACATGCAGGCCGCACGGGATGCCCCTCCCTTCCAGTCACTCTGTTGTCTACCTGCTCTGTCTCCAAACCTCCATTTGGTGATGTCGGTAATATGGGCAGGTGACCGCACTCCTACTTGGGAGAGGATACCCAGCTCTCTTCCCATTATCACACACCCTAATTGTGATTGCACCCCAGTGACCTAGGTTGTTCTCGAACCCTGGTTGACAGTGGTGCTCGAGGTGAAGCATCATTCACCTAAACCCTCTGATATTGGCTCTTTTTATTTACTTTGTATTGTATAATGTGACCAGGAGTCCCCACTGACCTCCAGCCAACCCAATGTGTCCCACAATACAACCACCCCCCCACCACAACAACCGCCATTTAGCCTCAGTTATGAGCCACCTGCTTGTTACTGTTTTATGTAATCACAGCAACCAATTTTGTTTTGTCGGAACCTTGTTTGAGTCCTCTGCATTACCCAATGCCCTCTATTGATCACCGCCTCTGTACTGTGTCAGTTTGGTATTTCTTGATCTTCCACCCATGGTCACTACAGCACCGTTGAAAAGATGACCTTCACTGAAACAGTATGTGAGCTGCCCATTAGAATGTGAAGCATCCCTTACATGTCCTTCTGTCTTGTTACCCCATGTCAGTAGATAACCCTTGCAGTTCATGACTGAAGCGGAAGTGTTGCTGCATTTGTTTTGTTCCTTGCCAACATCATTATAATTTTCAATCCTTATTGGTCTACTCACCGAATGTTAAATTGAGTATGTTGGAAAAATTTACCTATACCTTCAACAACGTCATATTTTTTAATTATTGTTTTCTTAGTAATACCGATGTATACTTTATGAAGATGACTTGGGGCGGATTTTAAGGAAATGGGAAGGATCCTTAAGGAGCATTTGGATGTGATTAGGTCAGACATGGACGCTGACAGTAGGTGGGAAATAATCAGGAGAGGGGTGCAGGATGCTACCAGCACCTGTGCCAGAATAAGACGAAAATGCAGTAGGGCCCGAAAACCCTGCTGGTGGACCAGGGAGGTCCAGGAGGTGGTACAGGGAAAGAAGGCAGCCTATAGGCAATTCAAGTGCTCAAGGAGTGAAAGGGATCGAGGGGAGTATGTGCTGATGGCTAGAAGGGCCACTAGGGTGGTGAGGGCAGCTAAGGCAAGAAAGGAGCAGAACCTGGTCAGGGAAATTAGAAGAGGGAACAAGGGGTTCTTTAGATACATTGGGGATAAACAAAGGGTGAAGGGGCAGATTGGCAGGATTAAAACAGGGGAGAGATGGGCACAAGACCCGGGGGAGCAGGCTGAGGTACTAAATGAGTACTTCACCTCAGTTTTCACCAAGGAAAATGGGGGTGCTGCATCATACATGGGAGGAGACAGTGATACTGAGGAGGGGGGGACCGTTACCAATCGGCGGGTCTGGGGAGAGGTGGAGGCATCACTGGCGGGGGGGGAGGCTAAGCAGGGAAAAGAGGTAGCGGAGGTGGAAATCACAGCAGAGAGAGAGAGAGTGAGGGAAGCCCTCAGGTCCCTTGAGATGGAGAAAGCACCGGGGCTGGATAAATTACATCCCAGAGTGCTGAAGGAACTTGCGGATGTCCTGGCGAAACCCCTGGCGGAGCTTTTCAGCATCTCTCTGAGGACAGGGTGGGTGCCCCAGGACTGGAAGGTGGCGCATATAGTACCTATCCACAAGGGGGGATCAAGGGAGGTGGCAGAGAACTACAGGCCTGTCAGTCTGACATCAGTGGTGGGCAAGGTGATGGAGGGCATTGTCAAGGAGAGGCTGGGGGGGACCTGGAAAAGTCAGGGTGCCTGGACAATAGACAGCATGGATTCATCCCAGGGAAATTGTGTCAGACAAGCCTTGTGGAGTTCTGTGACTGGGTGATGAGTGCCCTGGACCTGAGTAGACCAGTGGACGTCCTCTTTCTAGACTTCAGCAAGGCATTTGACTCTGTTCCTCACGAGGGCCTGTTGGATAAGCTGGGAGAAATGGGGGTGGGGAACCAGATGATCAGATAGATAGACAATTGGCTCCAGGACTGGACCCAGAGGATTGTAGTTGGCAGGATAGTCTCATCCCCAAGGAGGGTCATTAGTGGGGTCCCACAGGGATCAGTTCTTGGGCCCCCTCCTGTTCAACGCCTATGTCTCTGACATAAGGACAGGTATCAGGAGTGAGATGAGTCTCTTTGTGGATGACTCAAAACTGGGGCGGTGGTGGATGGGGAGGAGGGGAGGGTGGCCCTACAGGGGGACCTGGAGGCTCTGGAAAGATGGCCTAGAAAGTGGAAGCTGAGGTTCAATGCAGGGAAATGCAAGGTACTGCACCTGGGGGCCAGAAACCCGGGCCAAGTGTACACCTGGGGGGGGGGAATGCTACAAGTCCTGATGGTTGAGAGGGACCGGGGGGGTGGTGGTGGATGTCAAGATGAATAACTCTGAGACTTGAGGGAGGGCAGCAGCCAAGGCCAACAGGATGCTGGGATGCATCGCTAGGGGGATCACCTCCAGAAGGAGGGAAGTGATACTCCCTCTGTATAACTGCTTGATGAGGCCACACCTCGAGTACTGTATGCAGTTTTGGAGGCCACACTAAAGAGGGACATTAAACTCCTGGAGAGGGTCCAGAGGAGGGCACATAAATGATTTGGGGCTTGGGGACAGGACCTATGGGGAGAGGCTTGAAGAGCTAAATATGTACACATTGGAAGAGAGAAGAGCCAGGGGACATGATAGAGGTCTTCAGGTACATGAAGGGGTAAATAGGGAGGAGCAGTCAGGGTGCTTCAAAGGAAGGAGGAGGGCAACTAGAGGGCATGGGTGGAAGCTGGAGGGAAGATTCAGGGAGAAAGGAGGAGGTGCTACTTCACTGAGAGGGTGGTGGAGCCATGGAATGCGCTGCCTAGGGGGCTGGTGGAGGCAGAGACGGTGGAGGGGTTCTAGAGGGGGTGGGACAGATACAGGGGAAGGGTTCTGTAAGCAAAATCCAGTGCAGCGAGACTATCCGGAACTGGGAAGAAATAAGCCAGAGAAGGCGAGGGGGGCAGCAAGGTCATCTCCCAGGGTGGGGGCTGACCAAACGAGTAGACACAAAAGACCATTAGGCCTATTCTGCTGGCATTTTACTATGTTAGTATGAATTATAGATGTTGTAATATTCTAGGCGATTGTAGAACTCATATGAACAAACAAGCATACAAAACTGGCAGCAAATTAAGTCATTAATTAACCTGCTGGAGAAGGTTCAGAGGAGGGCTATAAAGATGACAGTGGGTCAGCAGGATAAGGCATATGAGAAGAGGTTGAGGGCACTGAACATGCACTCACTGGAAGACGAGAGAGAGAGAGAGAAAGAAAACATGATTGGGACCTACTTGAAAGGGATAAATAAGGTAGATAAGGAGGGTCTCTTTAAGCTGAGTGTCAACCATAACACGAGGGGGCACAGTCTTAAGCTGGAGGATGGGAGGTTTAGGAGGGAGATCAGGCAGCACTTCTTCACAGAGAGGGTGGTGGACACTTGGAATGCGCTGCCGGAAGAGGTGATCTCGTTGAAGACAGTGGAGAGCTTTAACAGAGACTGGGTTAGGCATAGGGGAAGATAAGAATTATGGTTGGAGAGGATGAGAGGAGTGGGGAGGAGGGCAGGGACAGTAGTTCAAACTGTGAACCCTGCAATACGAGCAGACTAGATAGACCAAATTGCAACCTTCTGCTGGCTTCTTTGTATTAATGTTCGTTTTATTGTGTCCTATTGAGGGACTTGTAGCCTTATACTGTAGCTTGCAATTCCTAAAATCCCAACCCACCCCTATGTTATCCTTTACCCCCAATTTGGAAACTGCCCAATGTCATAATGAATAGCACTTCTAGATGCAACAGGTACCACATAATCACCACTCCTTATGTAAGAAAGTGGATTATCATTTGCCTCTGAAACTTTCACCTTTATGATCACAGATGTGTTCAAAAGTGCTTCCTGACCTCCCTCGCTCTTGCTGAACACTGTGCCCCCATCGTGTTAGGGTTGTAACTCAGGTTTCACCAGTGTCAGTATCTCAGCCACACTCGCCTCTCAGGCCAGTTGAGCAGAGTCTTGTCAGAGGGCCGTGAGTTCAATTCCTACACATGGTACTTGAGTTGTGAGATAGCTGGCTGTGAGTTCCATTCCCACACTTCCCAATATTCACACTGTGTTGCAGCGTGAGGGTGATGCTGCACTTCTATTGTGCCATCTTTTGGATAACACGTTAAATCGAGGTCCTATATGCATGGTCTGGTGGTAGTTCAGGTGGGTGTTCAAGATACCATGGCACTTACTGAAAAGAATCTGGTCATTTCCCCAGTGTCATGGCCAAATATCCCCCATTCACCAACAGCTTCATCTGGTTCAAGGTCGGTTGGCATTCATCTGAGTGGGGGGGGGGGTCATTGTGAAGGGGGGGAGGAGCAGCTGCTAAAAAATGCAGGTGGTAACTGCACGCTCCAGCAGATTTGATAGACCATGTGGCCTGTTTCTGCTGTCAAGTAGTAAGTAAGTTATGTAAAGGGATTGTCGTTATCCATCTTTGTTATTCCTTTCAAGTACTTGAAGGACCCAATCATGTCCCCTCTGTGTTTCTCTCTACTCCCTCACAGGTCATGACTATCCTTTATTGGTAGTTCCTTGTCATTCAACTGCTGTAGTCCCATCTCCATGTGTCATGTTCACTCAATGTATGTTTCTTATTTACGTTGTACAGGTCTTTTCGCTTTGCGGCATATCGCAAATTTGTGTGGTGGATCTGGCGCAGGCTCGGAAGGCATAATTGAAGAGTCCTGCCTTCTGTGTCGTGTCTGAAATTAGGGCTGCATTCCCATCAGAAGAATATACAGGGTTCAAAGAACCACGTCATGCTGCTGAGGACTAACTGTTATGGAAAAACATGTTATTAGTTTGTTATAAATTGTAATGTAATGTTCAGTTTATTGTTAAACTTGGGCGACGAGCTAATATTATGTGTTGTGTTGCATAGCAGACCAAATTATACTACTGTGAGATTTTTAATCCCATTGTTTTGTTGTAGACAACATATCCATTTAATAGGGTTAGTGATCACAAAGAAGGCCACAGCCACTGTTTCAATGAGTTGTATTAACCTTCAACAGCCCTTGAGGAAAATGAAAGTCAGAACTGATGCCTTTAATTGCGTTAGCTGACTGATTCAGTGTACTAAAAAACAGGCCTTTTACAAACTACCCATGCACTTGTATGTGACTCTCCACTGCACTTCCACTGGCCACACCGCCAAGCCCCGGTACTAACAACAGTAGACAGAGTACTGATCCAAAGTGCCACCGCCCCGCCATCAACGACTGCGTATCTACCACCCACCAGCACCACTACCACAGTAGGTAATACACTGCAAAATATCCCTGTTGTGTACTGGCCAACCCCCACCACACCCATGGTAGTCTCACACCGGCACAATGACCCCTAGCAGTTGCCCAGCACATCCCTCCGCTTACCACCACTGCTAGCTGCCCTAGTTAGCTACAATGAATGAGCACGTACCCTGAGGGTGGGGACATGCTTATTCATGGCAGCTCTGTTGTGCAGCCAGCTGCTGAGGATTGTTGAGGGCTGTGCTGTTTGGCCAGTACTGGTCATGGTGGTGGTTTGAGTGAGGTGCTGGGGGACTACCTGGGGGGTCAGTACATCCAAGGGTTATGTTGCACTGTACAGTCTATTGTGCGAGTGGTGGCGGACGGCATAAGATCAGTGATTGTTGATGTTGGGGGGGGGGGAGACCACTGCGGAACAGAAACCACTGTACCAATACTGGTACCAGAACTCAGCGGGTGAGCTGTGGGACACAGGACACCATGGTGTCCATACCTCATACTGCATGCTACCTGTCTGCGTGATTCTGAGTATTTTTATTTGCAAGCTGACTTTGTAGACTTCTATGTTAGCCCGGCTTCGTTTTGTGGCCCAGTGTTTTTTTTTTTTCATACCGTGTTATTAGCCAGATCTGATGACTGTTGTAATGGTTACTTGCACTACAGAATCCAGGCATATTCTGCTGGCCATCCTATTACGACAGTATAGACTATTTATCCCAATTTTGGTCTCCACAACTTAAAAAAGATATCAGCTTATTAGAAGGGGTACAAAGAAAAGTAACCAGATATATTCCTAGATTAAAAACAATGCAATATCGTGCTAGACTGCAGGAGACTGGACTACATGCACTAGTGGCATGAAGACAAAGAGGAGATCTTCTGTTGCTGTATAAACTAATCCATGATGATTCTGGTCTACGTGAGTTTAATATGCAATATAGCTATACAAGGAGGAATCTGCGTTCTCATAATCAGAAAATATTGGTTGAAAATACAGATACCTTCAAAAGGGATCATTATTTCAGAATTAGAACTCGCTGCTTGTATGGAACAAACTCTCACAGGATGCAATAGATAGCACTAGCCTGGAATCCTTTAAAAACTATCTAGATAGTACATATTACCATAACAATATATTGGTGTAATTGTCCCACTTACGTGGGAGACATATAAAATAGGCCTGTTGGCTCTATTATGTCACTAAAATCTTAGTAATCCTAGTTACATACAGTTAGGCTGATGGTTTTCATTTCATTGTAGACAGATTACACAGAAATGTGATGGCAGAAAATGACCACATTGGCCCATCTAGTCTGCCCTGTTACATACTCCCTTGCCCCTTCCCCATTTATACTGGTTCTGGACTTTCTCCCCTATTCCCAACCACGTGTCTGTCCCATGATCTCTTGAACCCTCCACCATTGCGGATCCCACCACCTGCTCTGGCAGTCTGTTCCAGGCCTCCACCACTCTCTCCATGAAGAACTGCACTCTGATATTGCCTCTGTATTTCCCACCTTCCAGTTTGAGGCTGTGTCCCCTTGTGTTTGCTCCATCTGTCTTTTTGAACAAGCTCCCCTCCTTAACCTTATTTATCCCTTTTAAGTACCTAAAAGTCTCAATCATGTCCACCCTCTACCTCCTAGGCTCTAATGGGTACAGATTCAGCTCCCTCCACCATTTCACATATGGTTTCCTTTGCATCCCTCGCACCATCTTAGTTGCTCTTCTCTGAATCTGCTCAATCATCTCTACATCCCTCCATAGATGCAGACTACAGAACTGCACCCCATACTCCAGGTGCTACCTCACCATAGTTCTGTACAGTGGCAGTAGCACCTCCCTCCTTCTGCTGGTAAAGCCCCTTGCAATGAAGACAAGCATAACATTTCTCTTCCCCACTGCCTTACTACACTGGTTCCCTATCCTCCCCATTCGACCCCTCCTCATTGTCTCTAAGTTCCCTCATTTCTACTTTGTTTGGGGAGGGCTGAAAGTCTATCAATTTTTCAACCTGTTTTGGTAGCTCTATCATAATCCTCCCCCACAATTTAGTTTAAATTTAACTTTCTCATTATGAAGTCTTCCATTTTACTCTTCAGTACAACTGCCCTTTCTTGGCTCAGATGCAGTCTATCAGGGGCAAACAACCCCTCTTCTTCTCAAGTTGAACCCCAGTTACCTATCAAATCAAACGCCATCTGCCCGCTCCTCCCATCCTCTTTTTTCCAAACCTCTGTCTCCTCCATATGTGCACCTAATCCCCTGGTGGAACCCTCTAATTCCTCTCTCTCCTTTCCCAGCTGGTACTGTTCCTGCCGCTTCACCTCATTGGCTGGCAGATTCCTCTGAACTCCTCTGCTTCCATTCAGGGCACCCTCACTCCCTCAATGATCTCCAGTACTGTTTCCACCACCAACAGCAGTGGACCGCCTTCTGCTGTACTGCGCCTCAATCCGTACTTCTCTTCCATCTGGTCATGCTGCCCTTGTTGCCGATGTGGCTGAACTGTCTTGCCTCACCACCAACAGTGGCCCAAAATGGCCCCATGTTCGGCCCATCAGCCGCTGATGCAGTCGATGTCCTCTTCTTGCTGCCAACTGTGGCATGTAAAACCAGTCAGCAGCGTGCCCAAAAGTGATTTGTAGAGACATGGTTACCAGTTACATAATATTTACTGATCACATATAAAGTGGTGATCATTTATTATCTTTATAGTTACTAGACAGACATAGTGAGTTGATTTTCAATGAAAAAGACTGCACTAATTATGGTTACCTTCTAAAATTGTATGTTGTTAACAGGCACTGTAATCGTTGAACTGTCTTTGTTACTATTTTATTGTTCCACTGTGTGATTTGACTTTGAACATAAGACATGTTGATTATCTTGTCCCTTTAGTGATCAAGTGTACAGTTTTGTGCATTAATTGTCAACAAATAAACAGTTGCTGTACTCAACTGTATTTAAATCAGCATACTAAGTCTAATAAACTGTATCAGTGACAAGTGTAATTGTGTTTTAATGTGCCTTTAGAAAGAATGAAAAGTTAGTAAAATGGTTTTGGTCACACTCAAAGGACACTGTGATGAGTCCTGCCCAGTGGCACTGAGGGTTGAGGCGCTGGATGCCACATCTCGCACCATGCTGGCGACCTGGGTTAGCGAACAAACCTGGGCCACCGGGGGGTCAGCAGGGGAGGGAGAGGATCGAGCATCTGGAGGACTGCTGTCCTCTCTCAGGGAGAATTCCAGGGTCAGCCTGGCATTGCAGCGGCCCCTGGTGGAGACCGGAGGCACTACAACATGCAGGGCTCACACGTAGGGGAAGACGTCGGATGGCTGCCTTCCGGACATGGGTGGGAGCATCCACGCCACGGGCTGGGTGGCACTAGATGTCCAATGTCTGGGGCGTAACTCAAGAAACACCCTGGCTCTCCAAGGAGATAATGAGGGCCTCAGGGATCTCCCTCTCATCCCCAGTACCCAGATAGGTCACACTAGGGATCCACGGCTGACGTCCCGAGAGGGATGGACCCTCTAATCTCAGAAAGATGCCACCATGGGAGGGCAGGCCCTGCCCCGGGGGCAAACCAGGGCACTGGGAAGTCCCTCAAGGGAAGGGTGAGCCGGTGTGGTTGGCCATGATGAGGAGTAGAAGGGGTAAGATAGAGTAGGCACCTCTGAGGGATGCCTCTGTGTAGCCAGCGAATAAATAGAATTTGAAAAAATAAAAGAACACTGTGATTGATGTGTATCCCCCATCTGGGATGCCTGCCTACCAGCTGTAAACTAGCCCACACCCCTTCCTATTTTCAAATTCACCTTTGCAGGTTGACCAACACGTACAGATCATTGTTGTCCGAGGTTCGGCACCAGTCACCCACTAAACCCTATCCCCTTTGATCGTGAATAATACCTCAATCAACTGTTGATTCCAGAAATACTACCTTACCTTGGCGTGCTTGCACATGGTAATGGGAGCACCTCTGAGAATGCAACCAATACAACCTTCTATTCACACTGCCTACCAAGCTCCACGAACATGTCACACAATACTTTGACTGACTCCACCCCCCAGCTTATTCATGCACACGTGTACCACTAAGTGTGTGGTCTTCCTACCACTCCATGCACATTGCAAAATTAACTGCACAGACCTTCACACTGTTAATCCACATATGGACTTTAGTCATACACAACTATGCCCTTCCACCTTACTTCCCGTTCTGATCCCCTTTAATATGTAAAATATGTAAAAATAATTTAATATGTAAAAGTAGTAGACCAGGAAGGGGCTGTTGATGTGCCCAACCTACCCTTTAGCAAGGCATTTTACACTATCCCATGCAAAAGATCAATAAACAAGTTAGCCAGCTTGGGAGTGGGTCCCGGGGTGGTAGTCTGGGTAAGAAACTGGCTGGACAACAGGACGCTGAGGGTAACAGTCAACAGAGTCCACTACGAAGAAAGGGAAGTTACTAGTGGGGGTACCGCAGGGTTCAGTACTGGGAAATGGTCCTTTTTTAATATCTTTATAAGTGACATTACAGAGGGAATGGAATGAAAAGTATGCAAGAAATATCCAAAATAACACTGGGGCCAGTACTAACCTATGCGGAACAGTCAGCAGATCCTGACAGACCAAGCTACTTGAATACTATGTGACTGGGTAACGAGGGAACTGGATAAAGGCCATGCAGTGGATGTGCTGTATTTACACTTCAGCAAGGCCTTTGATTCAGTGCCTTGTGGGAGGATAGGGGTAAGTTGCAATTTGTGGAGGCAGGAACAAAGATGGTAAACTGGATTGTGAATTGGCTGAAGGGGAGGCAGCAACGGGTGGTGGGGACACTGTCTTTCCCAAGGGTGGTGACAAGCAGGGTGCCGCATGTGTCAGTCCTGGGTCCGGTATTTTTTGGGGTTATTCATAATGGATATCTCACATGGTGTTAGGAGCAAGATCAGTCTGTTCGCAGATGATACCAAAATAGGGGCGGTGGTGGATGACAGAGGGGTGGCAGGGTCTACAGGAGGACTTGATCAAGCTGGAAGGGTGGTTGGAAAAGTGGCAATTGAGCTTCAAGGCAAAGAAGTGCAAGGTTATGCACTTCGGAGCAAGGACACCAGGGAGGATTTACCGGTTGAGTGGTGTTCAGATAGAGGTCACAAAGGAGGAGAAGGACCTAAGAGTGATCATAATGGGTAACATGGACAACTCAGCTCAGTGCAGGAAGGTGGCAGCTAAAGCCAACAAGATGATGGGATGTATTACTAGAGGAATCTCATCCAGAAACAGAGATATGATCCTACCACATTTGGAGTACTGCGTACAGTTCAGGTGTCCCTTTCTGAAGAAGGATATCAGATTGCTGGAAGGCCATAAACATTATTATTGATAACCCTTTGACAATGTGGAACACTACAGAAAACACTGATGATGGGCGTGGTTAATATCCAGTGGAACCTGTGGAAGCACAATACTGTATCTGGAAGTCCACTGTGACAGGTGAAATGGAGCACAGACATCTCTGTGTTGTCTCAGTAGCCCCTCCAAGAGCCCTAGGGCCAAAAGAGACCATAGCATTGTCACTACTGAGTACCTCTAGGAATCCCAGTGACAAGGCAAAAGGATCCTGGCTAAAAAGGCATGGGATGTTAATTGCTTCCATCACCTCCCCACAAATCGCTGATACATTTCATATTCAGCAAAGCAGACAGCACCAAAGACGATATCATGTTCCCAATCGGGAGGGGTGGGAAGAATCATGCACATCGCTAACAGCAGCAGAACCCCACTGGCAACAGCAGCACCCAATACTGGCAACTATGCCAAAGGAACTACTTTACAACAAAACTGACTTGTAAGTCCTTTTTAACTTTTGTAATTTTTTTTTAAATATAACATAAAACTGCTAACTATAGCCCATTTTCTAACTGCAATAATACTCTCAAGGGTGGGTGTTATGTGATATAGTGGACCTTTCAGAATCTATAAGGCCCTCTGCCTGTGACGTTGGGCTAGTTTACACCCCTGGGTGGTCAATTATATCCCAATAACCCACACTATTGAGTATTATTGCTTACATCAATTATATAGTGGAAGGTCTGGAGGAAAGGGTTTGCCTATTCATGTGTGATATGAAAATCTGCACTAGGGTGGACACCTCGGGGGGTTGAGGCCATGAGGCATGACCTGGAGATTTTGGAGGGATGGTCTGAGGCATGACAACTAAAATTCAATACCACAAAATGTGCTGTGATGCATCTGTGGCATAAAAACCAGAGAAACGTTTACACCCTAGAAGGGGAGGAATTAAAAACAAAACCGCAGGAGAGGAACCGTGGGATTATAATATCAAGCAACCTCAAGGTGGGTTGTCAGTGCAGCAAGGCAGCGGGGAAGGCAAACGTAATGTTGGCATGCATTGGGTGGGGCATAACTAGCAGGAGGAGTGAGGTGATGATGCTGTTTTACCAGCGCATGGTGAGGATGCTGTACAGGACTTGTAGTACGGGGTCCAGTTCTGGAGACCACACCTATGAAAGGACATTGAGCAGATGGAAAGGGTTCACAGAACAGAGAAACCAAGATGGTGATGGTATGCAGGGGAAACTGTACGAGCAGAGGTGTAGGGAATTGGGTCTGTACCCATTGGAGACCAGAAAGGAGAGAGCAGACATGATTAAAACATTTAAGTACGTGAAGGGGATCAATAAGGTGAAGGAGGGGAGCTTATTCAGAAGGAAGGTGGGGGCTAAAACTACAGGGCATAGCCTAAGACTGGAAGGAAGGAGATACAGTGGCAATGTGAGGGGGTGATTATTCTGGTGCACCCCTTCAGCTCGACACTCCGACAGTGAAACATGAAAAAAGACCATTACGGCGACAGTCACTGTAATGGTCCTTTTTCGTGTTATGCTTTCCCTCTGTGTTCTGCCCCCTCCCCGGACCAACTGCGACCTAGAGTTGAGATTCCGAAGTCCAAGGCAGAGCCCCTGCATCGCAGTGTGGGGCACACCCCACAGACTCTCTCGATGCGGCACAATCCCTGCATTGGTATTGTGCCATCACTGTGCAGGAGGTTGGCATTGTCACTGTCGACCTCCCTTGGTGCTTCCGATTCTTCACAGAGTGGGTGGTGGAGGCCTGGAATACTAGAAGAGGTGGTTGGGGCCAAAATGTTGGAGGGATTCAAGAGGGCATGGGACAGACATATGGGGTTGAGAAGTGGGAAGCAGGGGAGGGCTCATAAAAGTGATGATGAGTAGGGGAGAGGGAAAGGGGCAGACTAGATGGGCCAGTTAGGTCCTTTTCTGCTGTCAGGTTTCTGTGATTTGACCCCCAAAACTAGCCATGCAGTAGAACATGTCTCTTAACCGCCCCACAGATACAGGGACCCATCTGAAAACAGGAGCTACCCATACAGCAGGACATGAGTCTCTTCCCCGTCCTTGAGGGCCACGCTCTCTATCCCTCCCAGAACTGGAAGACCACATCTAATTAAAGGAGGTGAATGTGCAGTGGAATGAGTGTGTCTCCCCCTCCCAGAGAAGGAAACACAGATTTCAGCCCAGAAAGTCCATGTGAAGCAAGACTTGTCTGTATTACCTTTCTGAGAAACATAGATTGTGTCAACAGAAAAGGACTGCCAAGCCTACCCAGTCTGCCCTACAGTGTTGGGTAAGTTACTTTTTCTATTACTTTCTATTTATTTTAGAAACTTGTTCCAGGAAGCTCTGTGCAGTCACTAGCAAGGATGGAGAAGTACTAGAGAAAGTAATACACCTTACAACTACAGTTACTTATTTCTTTTTATATAAAAACAATACAAAAATAATAAATAACTATAACAGATTACATTTTTTGAAAGTAATAGGTTAGTTACTTTCAAATAAGTGTAATCAGTTAACAGTTATGTATTTTTGTATAAAAATACACAAGTAATTGTAACTGTAAGGTGTATTACTTTTTACAGTACTTCTCCATCCTTGCTAGTGACCACACTGTGGACAAATAGGTTTACAGATCATACTGTAAGCCGTCATTCGGCTGGCAGACAGGTGGTATGCGCCAGTGATGGGGGGGCTGGATGGCCAGGAAGGGGGGAACCACTAGACCACCAGGTGTTATATTTTTGTATCAAAAGCCCACGATCGGTCATACTGGAGGGAGGGGGAACCACTAGACCAACAGGTTTTTCTTTTTTCTTACTAATGCCCATGATTGGGCATACAGGTGGGTAGGGTTATGCTAACCTGCCAGGGTGGCACTGCATGGTCCCAACGGCTGTGCAAGACACCAGGCGCATTTTGCTGGGCTGCCATGTGAAATGCATGCAAATGGGGCCATAATGACATGCAAATGGCCCCATTTGTGCCATGCATTCATTATGGCCCCATCTGCATGCCCAGGTTTGAATATCGCAGGTGCTGAGCCCAACGCAACTATAGTTGCACTGGAGCATTCCCAGTCCTCCCTGTCTGGGGAATGCACCGGTGTATTGTCACTGCACCATGCTCATTCCATGCTATATTCAACGGTGAAGCGCCTTGGTGCATCATCTTTGAATATTACCCTGTCCTGGCGCATCTCGGATGCGCTGTGCCCCCACTTGCCCCATTGCCCGGCGCAGTCTGACTATCTGGCCAGTATGTTTAAGGAGTTCAGTTAGGCCAGCCACTGCACTGCTGAGAGGGTTATAGGCACATATAATGTGGAGTTTCTTTGTACCCTCCAGCAGTAGAACAGAGTACAGTGCTTCACACAGGGGTAATTCAGGGATAGGTACTGCTGACAGATTTAAGATGCTTCTTACAATAGATTACATTATACCATCTCCCTTTTTAGAGGAGGGGTGATCACACCTCAATAGTCTGTCATTAGTCAAGGAACTAGCAGAGTTAGGTGTAGAAGACTTGAGCCCAGGGCAGGATTAAGGCATAGGCAACATAGGCATGTGCCTTGGGGCCCTGCCTGCCAGAGGGCCTACAGCAATCTCCAACATATATTTACTATATATATATATATATATATATATAATTTTCTTCTACCTGAGATGCACTGTTTGTAAATGACTCAACTGCTAGGTAACCTGAGCAAGGCAGAGACTGAACTGTGACATGATCTCACCTACCTGATTAGGTGTTAAGTGTAGCTGATTGCTTCAGGGGCCCATGGCCAGGCTGACCTGTAAGGTGTGGGCATGCCCATTTCCTTTGCTTTGTCTCTCCCTCCTACTTAGAATCTCCACTTATCAAATGTAACTCTTAAATATAAAAGATTAACAGTGCAATTTAATATGTATGCTTTATATTTAAAGAGCCCCTGAGAGCATTAGGAAAACTTTAAAAAAATGTAAGATTTATATTCAGCTCCATTCCATTTTCTTTATTACTTCATATATATTTAAGTACTTAATTCTCAGTTTTCTTTATGACTGAAAACAGTTGCATGAAAACAAGATCCCTATCCGGTAGACTAGTTCACGTTTCAAGTTTATTGCAGGAATAACTCCATTGAGCAGGCTTATCCACAAAGAGGTCCTGAGGACATATATCAGGAACATATGTAAATAAAAGGAAGGTAAAACACATACAGTACTAGCACATAAATAAAATGGGGTAAATAATGTAAATTAATATATGACGAATACAATATTTACAGAGCAAAACTTTGAGAATATGTTACAGAATATAGAAACTGTCAGACTAGAGAATTACGTATACAGTATTTACTCTGACTGCTTCTCTACATATTGCATCACAATCCCCTGTTTAAGATAAACACAAATATCTTCACAGTAACATATTTTAATGTAACAGCTATGATGTCAGGAGTAGACAGGTAACCAGAGCTAAAAAGGGCAGATATACTGTATTATTACAAATACCCTTACTAATAAAATACAAAATATAAGCTACATCTATGCCCAAATGTTACATTTTTTCAAAGTCGTCTCAACTGTGTCAGGCACTCTTTAATCTCACCCCTAAAATCATGAAATCTACAATGCGTTTCAATTGTACTGTTAAGAATTGTACTCTTTTTTTTTTTTTATTCCCTCATCCCACTGATTTTGATGTTTTGGCGCTGATGTAGTTCTGTTTTCAGGGTGGACCACTGAGTACCGTTCCAGAGTCCCATCAATAAATCTTGCCATTATTTGTTCCTGACTTATTATCAATAATATAAATGTATGATCCCTGAAATTATTTCTTCCAGCAGTCACTCACTTCGCAACGTAATCTCTGTCATTCATCATGACTCTTTTAATAAACCACCAGTTTAACTCCTAGACCTATGCTTTTTCAGTGATGGGCCCTACCCAATAAAACTGCTAAATCCTGGTTCATTCTACCTGACAGGACAAAATAGTTTGTTTATTTTTTATTTTATTTAGTTCTTGTTGACCAGGTAAGTGCACTAGACAAATTCTTCCTATTTTTAGGCACGATCCGGGAAGGGGGATACAGATGAATGCCATCTGTCCTTGAACCAGATTAAGCTGTAGGTGGTATTTTTGGTGAATGAGGGGGAGATTTGGCCAGGGCAGTGGGGAAATTCCCTGACTCCTTTTGAGCATTGCCACTGGATCTTTAACATCCACCCGAACTATCACCAGAGCAGAGAGATGGCAAGGGTGTAGACAGGCATACTCACTGTACACATTTGTGTACAGTTTTGTTGAGTGCCTGTCACAAACCATAAGCCACTCTGTTAATATTGTCATTCTAATCTGTAGTATTTGGGTTAGTGTAGGCCACTGAGGAGTGTCCGATACATGCATAACCTCTTTAGAGACTAGAGGAGTCATCTGACAACAATCTGACTTGTTTGGAAGGGGGTGCCATTTGGAAATGGATGTGTACATTTTTTAATTGGGGGGGGTCTAACTGTTGGAGATTGCGCACAAAATGGAAATTTCTGGCTACGCTCTTGTCAGACGGAAACTCGGTTTATTATCTCATCTGAAAGATGGCATCTCAGGAGTGCAGCACCCCCTTATGCTGCTCTTCAGCGTCAGTATCGGGATTTAATCCAAGTGCCTGGTGTGGGGATAGAACCCACAGCCTTCTGCTCTCCCAGCCTCAGAGGTGAGTATTAACTCTCACACTGCAAGTGCACATGCATCTGTTGGGGGTCAGAAGTGCAAATCAAGACATTTCATACTCAAAACGATATCCGTACCAGGAAAAACAGAAAATTATTCTCTAAATAATCAAAATTAGGACCAATGTTTTTTTGTTTTTTTTCATACTGATATTATTAGTTCAGTTCATTTAGGCAGTAAAAAAATATGTTTTAAAAATTTCAGTAACTGATATGCAGTGACCAAAGAGTGTGGTCACAGTGAAGGGGCACTGGTGTGGTTAGGGGGGTCTCAGATTTCTCCTGGCCCTAGGGCCTCAGATTGCATTAATCTGGCCCTGCTTGAGCCAGGATTTGAAATATCTAATATATCCAGTTTGTACTGGGGAACTCAAGCCTTTAACTCAGGATGGTTACTAGTAGACTTCGGACATCAAGGTGGGCAATTTTTAGTCCCTTAAAGACAGCCCAATGAGGATTAGAGCTACTAAGAGGGTCTGAGGAGCCAATGTTTAATTCAGTACTGCCTGATAAGTTCAAGGTAATAAAGATATGAGACCATATGCCACTAATGTCATCAGTAATGGGGCAGTTATACTGGGTAGAGAAGTACTTATTCACAAGCCTCAGTACAGTGGTAAGTATAAATATCTTCATTTTCGGAGTGGGGTCAGGTTAGGATGAGACACCCAAACTATTGCAAATTCATAGCAGTCCAATGAGGCAGCAGCCTTAGGCAGTTGGGAGGGATACTGTCCGGCAAGTGGATTAGGAATAGCAACACACTGCTGTGCAGGACTAGAAATTAGAAAGATGCCATTTGGGAGGCAGAATAAACTAGTTGCTGGGAAATAACCACTGAAGGGCAACCAAAGCAACCAAGCAATAGCTGTGGATAGAGACTGCAGTCACCAAACTGAGTCACTGTGACACATAGTACCTCCCTGCTGCAGACCTGGGATACCCAGGCAGAGAAAAAAACACAAAAGACCTGTGCCTAGGAGGCCATGGCAAGGATCCTAATGCTAATATGGTCCTAAATTCTGTCTGAGAGAGAGAGAAAAATATTGAACCCAGCAGGCCAAAGCAAAGACCCTTGTCCTAATGAGGTCCAAAATTCGGTGGCAATGTGTAGTGTACTGTAGCCGGGGGTGGAGGGGGGTTGAATCGGAGCATACTGAAGAATATGAAACAAAATTCCCAAAATGCCTTTAGTAGGAGTTTGGAAACAAACTTGGCAACACAACTTTACGTTTATCTCAGATGCCTGCTGTCCAAATTGATTGCATCACAAGGTGAAATGCAGTGAAGTGCTGCGACTGCATGTCTGAGACTTCCAATGACTCGCTACACTGACGTCATCACGTAAGACATCGGGAGCCTCGAGACACGTGGGTGGGATAAGCAGACCAGCAATATGAATACAGAACACACTAAAATTACGAGTGTGATTAAAAAATATCGAAGCAACAGACTTTCTTCAGACTTGGCAGACAGAGAATCGCTGGCATTAACTACCAATCGACGAAGAGCCACATCAGCTAGCAGGTACCAAAAAAGTGGGGTTTATTTGTCCTTTAAGAGCAACCAAAAAACATGGACAAGTGCATCAGTGCAGTTTACACAGAGTTATATGTAAGACCAGGGGGCCCTGAAAGGAAACATTGATTCAACACTGTTTAACAAAGAGAATAGTAAAGATGCACAATATTCTGCATAATACAATTGTCATTTTAGTCAATATGTAAATTGTTTTAAGCAGACGATACATGTCAATTGTATTAATTGGAGAATAAGAAGAGTATCAGCCCAGATAGCCTCATCTATCAAAGGAATATAACAGGAAGCGAGGTGTATAGAAGGGAGGGAAGGTAGAGGCTGGGTGGGGTAGAAGGATGATCACAGACAGATGAAAGGAGAGGAAGGAATGGAGAAGGAGAAATTGGCCAAGTGCTAAGGGTGCATGGAGGAATCTGATACAACTGTGAGATTACAAGCAATGGATGTAGGGCAATTAAGCAAGAGCAGGAACAAGAACTGGGGGAGGGGGGAAAGGAGGGTTAACATGAGGGGCTACAAGGGAACAGAGAGATTATTCAAACAAGCCTAGAAGGGCCAAGACCAGATTTTTAGATCAACATAAGGGAAGAGGGCAGGTCAGGGTACCAGGTGAGGAAGGGGAGCTGAGAGGAAAGGGGGTGAGAGAGTGTGGTGAAGTTGAGACTCTGGCCATGACGAGGGGCGGAGATGGGGAGGGGGTATAACAGCAGGAGAAGAGGGGGTACAAGGAATCCAGGAACAGCATATTGGGATTAGGGTAAACCTTTCCTGCACAAATTAAGTGGGGCAGTCACATCCCCCACATCAATCAATCAATCACTTTATTTAACCAGGCATAAACACCATTGAGCAAGCTCACTTTAAAGGTGGTCCTGGGCATTAATACAATACAGTACACTTCATTAGATTACAATTACGGTGGACAGCGGCGCAAAAAAAAACAAAACATTGTGAGGGTGCCAGTCAATATGGGCCTATACATACCGGTCAACATAATTAACATGCAAAGGTACATAATGGTAAGCTTTACTGGAATGAGAAGAGACAACAATCTCATATAGTCTCTGCTAAGTAAAAGCTCATACCTAAATGATAAAAAATAAGGAGGTATTAAGGAATAGGGTAGATACTGGGGTGAAAGAGTAGGCAGCCAAGAGGGAGGCCAGAATAGGTAAAAGGTAGAGAATAGGCAGGGCCATCTCAGATTAAAAGAACTAGGCTTGTAGGTCCTAGGTTTCTGTTGTTAGAAATGTGGGGTGGATGAGATACTTAGGTGTAGGATTTGAGAGTGGCACCCGGGGCTTAGGGGTCATAGGCATCTGAAACAGTTGCATGATTCCTTCAGATAATCCGTTAATAGAGCTTTGAATGTTAAAATGCTTGGAAGTGAGGATAATTTTAATGAGTCTTGCATAGTTTTCCAAAGTGATGGAAGTGAGAAGTTGATTGCTGCCGAGCCAAGGGTAGTTTTCACTCTAGGAATCTGGAAGCAGATTTTGGAGAAGCGTCTCAGGCCATAGGAATCTTTAGCCCGTTTGAAGAGGTTTGAGATGTATGCAGAGAGGTTATCAGATAATGCTCTAAAAAACCAGAGGAGAGCATTCCTTTTTCTCCTAGTTTAGAGTGAGGTCCATCCCGAAACCTGGTATAGACGACAGTGATGTGTACCATGGGGTAGATTTAGGATAAATCTTAAAGCCCGGTGGTAAAGGCTGTCCAGTTTCTTTAGCATCGTTGATGGGCAATGACTATAAAGGAAGTCAACATAGTCCAGTATAGGTAGGAATGTAGTTTGTACTAGTCTCATTCTGGCTTCTAACGTAAGAAAGTGTTTAATGAGATAGAATAAACCTAATCACTGTCTTAGTTTCTTCGAGGTTTCATTTAAGTGGCACAGAAAGTTGAGCTTGTTATCCAGCCAGAACCCTAGGTATTTAAAGGTATCAACTACTTCAAGGGGTTCTTCTAAGAGTGTTCGGATCTGTGTGATATGTGGACATCAGGAAGTAGACTTTGGTGAGAGAATCATTGCTTTAGTCTTTTTGGCATTGAGGAGGAGCTTATGAGTGATAAGGTTGTATTGGAGGGTGACGAAGTCTTTCTGTAAGTACTCATGGGCCAAATCCAAGGATGAATTTGTGGTATAGAGTACAGTATCATCTGTGAATAAGTGCACATTTACTGTCCCCAGCTGCAAGTCCAGATTATTGATGTGTATTGCAAAGAGGATAGGGCCCAGGATGGAGCCTTGTGGGACTCCTCGTAACAAGGATTTTTGTGGGGACAGATCTCCTATGGCTTTGACTTGTTGTAACCTATTGATTAGGTAGCTGGTGAACCATTTAATGGCAGAACTATCAAGTCCGATGTTACTCAGTGCAGTAAACATGATGGTATGATCCACAGTATCGAAGGTCTTACTTAGATCAAGGAAGAGGGCAAATACATGCTTCTTAGAGTCCAAGGCCATTTGCCAGTCTGTAGTTACTTTGGCAAGAGCCAATACTGTACTGTGTTTGGTTCTGAAGCCAGACTGAGCCGGGTTTAGCAACTTTTGTGAATCCAAATGTTCTCTAAGTAGGATGTTGACAATTTTTTCAAGTAATTTAGAGAGGACAGATAGTATAGAAGTAGGCCGGTAATTGTTCAGATCACTTGGATCCCCAGTCTTGAATAATGGTAGGATGTGGGCAGTTTTCCACAAGACAGGTAGCTCACCTTGAATCAGAGAGGTGTTGAATAAGTGTGTAATGGTGGTGGTCAGATAGGTATGGCCATGTTTTAGGAAGTAAGGTTCAATATTATCCGTACCCACACTCTTTTTTGTATCCAGAGAAAGAAGGAGGTCCTCCACCTGCTTGAACATAATTGTGAGGAAGCTGAAAGGGGTGGGATGTGGTTGGTTATGGCTGTGGTTATCAGTGAAGCCAACAGAGTAGTCTCTTGCCGGGCTAAGTTTGCTGATAGGTGAGGTGTCAAAGGCAAGCCCTGCAGTGACAAAGTGATCATTAAACTTCTCTAGTATATCAGTTTTGTTCATATAGGTGGTACCATCAGACACAATTTTGTTTGGAAGGGGTGTTGCAGTGGACTAACCTTCGACTTCTTTGAGGATGTTCCAAAATTTGGCAGGGTTGTTTTTATTGTCTTCTAGTTCTTTTTGGAAGTACCTAGCTTTTTCTGACCTAATTAGCTTGGTGCAAGCATTCCTAGTATTACGGAATACTAACCAATCAGCCTCCAAGTAGGATTTCCTCGCTTTTTTCCACCAGTAGTCCATATCCCTAAGTGCTTTCTTCAGGATGGGAGAGAACCAGCCAGGAGTTTTGTTTTTTGATTTGATCAGTCTTAGTGTGGCGTGTTTGTCTATTAGCCCCAGTAAGAGGCTGTGAAAGATGTTAAATGAAACAGAAACATAAGACTTTGATGGCAGATAAGGACCACTTGGCCCACCCAGTCTGCCCATTTCCCTACCTATTGGATAAGCTGCAGATTCTAGTTAACCAACAGCCTACTTCCTGCAACCACCCACTATAATTGCCTTATGTCTGTCCCACGCATGTTTGAATTCCCCCACTGTTTTAGACCCCACAACCTCTCCAGGAAGGTGGTTCCATGCGTCCACCACTCGTTCCGTGAAAAAGAATTTCCTCACATTACCCCTGAGCTGTACCCCCTCTAACTTTGAATTGTGCCCCCTTGTTCTTGCACATCTCTTTTTCTGAAAGATGCTGCCCTCCTGGGCTTTGTTGATTCCCTTGAGGTACTTAAGAGTTTCTGTCATGTTCCCCCCCCCCGTCCCTCCTTTCATCAAGGGTATACATATTAAGCTCTCTCAGTCTCTCTTCATATGGTTTCTGATGTAGACCCTGCACCATTTTAGTTACCTTCCTCTGGACTGCTTCCATCCTGTCTATGTCCTTGCGTAGATGAGGTCTCCAAAACTGCACGCAGTACTCCAGATGGGGTCTCACCAACTGTCTGTACAGAGGGATAACCACTTCCCTTTTTCTACTTGTGATGCCCCTCCCTATGCATCCCAGTATCCCCCTGGCTCTCCTTACTGACTTCTCACATTGCTTACCCACCTTTAGGTCATCTGATATGACTACACCCAGATCCCTTTCCATTATTGTTGTTGTTAGTACCTCCCCTGCTATTGTGTACTCTTCTCCTGGATTTTTATTTCCCAGGTGCATTACTTTGCACTTCTTTGCATTGAATCTAAGTTGCCATATGTCTGACCATTTCTCCAACCTTGCCAAGTCCCTTCTCATCCTTTCTATACCCCCGTGTTAAAGGTGGGGGCTAGACAGAAATCCTGCCAACGAACGTTGCTTAGATCTTTTAGGAAAGTGTACCGGCAGAACTTTTTCAGGCATCTTTTTAGTTTGAATTTGGAGGCCGTTTTTATTTGGGAAGGATGTCTGATGCAAGCAGTAGCGCAATGGTTGCTTATATCATTGAAGAATAGTCCAGTGTGCGAGATATTGTGAGGTTTGTTTACTAGCATAAGGTCCAGGAGGGTGCTGTGCTCAGGGTTTTTTTCTATTAGGTCTGGTTACAGCAGTCTTCATTTGTAACAGACCATTAACATCGCATAGATCCTTCAATTTCTTAGAGCTGTCATCATTCCAATTTAGATTGAAATGCCCTATTAGAATACACTCAGTATTAGCAGAGTCAAGAAGGTTTTGAAGGTGTGGCAGAAGTACCCAGCCACCAGACGGCGGTCGGTAGCATGCTGCCATAAGGAGTGGTTTCTCGCTGGAAAGTGATACTTTTAGAGCCAGGCATTCAAATTCCTTAGCCTTTGTGGTACAGTCAAAGACTGTGACTGTGAGTTTGCTTTTGACATATATTGCAACCCTTCCCCCTCTAGTCGGTCTATCACAGTGGTAGATGATATATCCAGGTACGTTGATAGATTTGTCTGGGGTCGAAGGTGTGAGCCAGGATTCAGATATCATGAAGAAATCAGGAGATACATGTAGAGCCCAGGTCTGTATAGAGTCAATCTTCTTTAACAAACTATAGACAGACATTGATATGGAGAAAGCTAATCCCTTTATATTGAGGGAGGTCCGCAGGGACATCCAGAGAAATAGGTGGGCCTGGGTTTAATTCAACATTTCCTGAACAGAGTAGGAGAAGCAGTAGTAGTTTTTTTAAGGTGGTGTCTTAGCCTGCTAAATAGTCTTTTGTTACTCCTTCTGGCATACATCAGTTTAGCGGTGGCTGTGTTAAGGACAGGATTGCTATTTGCTAGGGATAAAACATATAGAACTGATAGGGCCGATAACATCCTTGGGAATTGCATGTGTTCTATAGTTATGGCCTGGTGGGAGGAGGGGCATGATCATAGAGGAGACATCCCTGATGTAGGATGCCATGGTCTAATGTGGGAGGCTATATCTTGGTAGATGATAGAGGGAAACTGGCCTTTGTCCGAGTTGCAAACTGAAATTTTGGGTAGAGCATAACTTAGTAATATAAGGCAACTACAGAGAAGGATAGGCACAGATGGCATTCTTAACATGGAGATATTTCCTTTTACAAGTAATAAATACAGGGCTTGCAACAGCACCTTGAGAGGGCCAGGGAAATGAATGGTTCCTGTGGGAGGATGGGGGACCAGTGAAAATTAAGGCCTAGATAACCAATGAGGCATGGCTCGCAATAGCCAGTAGGAGTGAGCTAGAAAGCCGGGGCGGGGTTTATGTGTATTTAATCAGGACTGGGGGTCGGTGGGTGGGTGAAAACATTGTCAGCTAGGGCTCCCTTCCTGGAGGTAATAGGTCCCTGAGGGAAAGTCCATACCTGCGTTTCTGTGAGGGGCTGGTGGCTTCACACCTGGACTGTGAGTGGCAGTCTAGCAGGTCGGGTTCATCAGAGAATCACGGCTGTGGATCTCAGACTACCTGGAGAAGAAGGCAGAGGAGAATTAAATAAGAAAGTCAGAGGGGTGGGGCTGCTTGTGGAGCTAAAAAGAAATGCAGACTGGCTTAAACGGGGGTGTTGCAGACCAAAATGTTAGGCAAGGTGCCTCCCAAGTCTCAGTGAACAATAACAGGGCTATTTAAAACACAATACTAGCATAAAAAGGTGAAGGGGGGTTCAAAGGCCTAAGCTGAGATCGCTACTGGTCTTGTGAGGAACACAGTACAGGCATTTACATTAAATCAGAAAACTTCAGCTATAAAATACAAACAAGACAGTTTTAACAGAAAACATAATCTAGCACAATATAATCAAACATTAACAGTGCAGAGCTATATGGAGCCAATCGGAGTACTCCTGGGGCTGACTGTAGCCAGTGGGCCACAGCAGTAGAAGACTCTGGATTTAAACAAATAGACAACTGTCCTTATGTAAAGGAAGCAAAAATTGGCAGCTAGGGCTCCATTCCTGGAGGTAATCAGTCTCTGAGGGCATTAGATGTTCCCACAGTTTGTGTTTGAATGGTTCAATCTTTGTTTCAGACAGAAGGTCATCACAAATAGTGTTTAGCCAAAGTGGGGCTTGATATGCAAAGGATCTTTGTCCCTGTGTTGTATGGCAAAAGGGAACTTTGAATATCTGTTTGTCAGAACCTCTGGTACTGTGCAGGTTGGTCACTTGGCAAAGAAGGTTTTGGAGACTCAGAAGAGTTAAGCCCAAAGAAGCCTTTTTAGCAAGTAAGCAGGCCTGGCACTTCAGTCTTCCCACTAAGTGAAGCCAACCAGCTTGCCTATACAGTTCACAGGCATGCAGGAATCAATGGGCACCAGTGACTAGCCTGCAGGTCTTGTTTAATGATATTGCAACCCTTTTGAGGGTTGTGGCCACTGCAGCCCCATAAATAGCTGACCCATAGTCAGTTACGGGGATAATTGCACTGCCTACGGCAGTCTGCAGAGCCTCTGAGGGTAGACAGTGTTTATGTCTGTGTAGGAGGCCTATTTTTGTATTGACAGCCGTAGCAACCTGTTCAACATGTTTTGTGTAGGAGAGGGTACTGTCAAGGGTGACCCCAAGGTACTTGAAAGTAGAGACCTGTTCCAGAGGGGTGTTTAGGCTATTTAGACTTTTGAGCTGGAATGCTCTGTGTTTACTGTGTAGGTTGGTAAATGTAATAACTTTGGTTTTTTAATAGTTCATGAGCAGTTCTCAATGCTGGTAAAGTTTATCTGCAGATGTTCCTGCAGGAGGAGCGAGTCTGTGTTGCAGGTGAAGATCACCGCATCATCCACGTAGAGTAGGACTCTGTCTGGCAGGCTAAAGGTAAACAGTTGAGAAATATGATAAAAAGCAAGGGACCCAGAATGGAGCCTTGTGGGACACCTGTTTGAACTTCCCGCCTATCCAAAATGACACCGTTTATTTTTACATGCTGCACTCGGTTTTCAAGGCAACTTTGGAACCAGCTCACAGTACTACCAGAAAGTCTGGTTATGGACAGTTGATCCAGTAGTAGTGCATGATTGACAGTATCAAATGCCTTGGTCAGATCAATAAAGGCTGCCCCACTACCTGCCCTGGTCAAGAGCCTTGTGGATAAAACTTGTGAATTCAACAAGAGTGGTGGTGGTGCTATGCACTTTATGAAACCCATGCTGTTGGGGACACTGGATCTGGTATTTATCCAGATAATCAACAATTTGGTCTGCTACTACATGCTCCAATGCCTTTGAAAGTGGGTGAAGACTGGAGATGGGGCAGTAGTTTGTGTGCATGGTTCTATCCCCACTTTTATGGACAGGGGTAACTACCGCATTTCTCCATCTCTATAGGAGTTGGGCAAACCATAATGACAGGTTCAGGATATGTGTAAGTAGAACAAGGATGACATCTAGGGTGTGGGTAATAAGTTTAAGGCCAAGCGAGTCCCCACTAGACCTGAATTTTCCAAGGGACTGCTGAAGATTCTTTTGGGCTTCCCTCCTGGAGATGGCTTTAAAGTAAAAGGGGGGGACTCAGATGTTGGTTTTCCACTTTACTATTATTATTAGATCTTTCTACATCTTTGAAATAGTCAGAGGGGAGAACATTGCTGAGGTCAGTGAGTGCCGAATTAAAGACATCAGCAATCACTTTAGAGTTTTGAGTAATAGTCCCATTGACGCCTAGCATGGATAGAGAGTGTCATTTTCCCCCATACATTTCTTTAAATTGCCCCAGAATTTTCTCCCATCACCCCAAGAGTTGGCCAGCTCTTCTTTGAAATGGTGACTTCCGACCAAGCGGATGGCTCATGTACAGGCATTCCTGGCTTGTTTATATTGTTGTAGGTCCGTCTGCTTACTGGAGGCCTGTGCCCTATATCAGAGTTTATCACTATCATTCAAAAGCTTGAGGAGGCATGGTGTAATCCAAGAATTACAGACTCCCTTAATCTTGCATTTCTCAACAGGGGCATGAATATCACAGACCTTATTGAATACATTGATAAAATGGTCTAGGGCCTGGTCCACATTATCAGAGGTATAAATAGGGGACCAGTCCTGTTGCCTAAGGTGAGATTTTAATGGCTCAAGATTACCTTTTTTCAGTACCCTGCTAGTAATAGTTTTAGCAGGTAGTTTAGTAACTTTGTTAGTCCAGTGACATATGATGGGGGAACGATCACTAAGTGAGTTAGAGAGGACCGTTGTGTTCCAGATTCTCTCTGGGTGGTTGATGAGCAGCCAATCCAACAGAGTACTTGTGCCAGTTCGATTGTTATGAACATACGAAATTTGCCAGCAGATAAAGGCCTAGAGGTCTATCAAGTCTGCTCGAATGTGCAGCTAGCACCCCTTATTTTGCAGCTGCCCCTCCCTTCCACCCTTCCCCTTCATTAACCCTCCCCCTTGTCCTGTCCCATCCTCGTTTGAAGCAGTCCACTGTTCTACTGCATACCACTTCAGCAGGTAACGCATTCCACCCAGCCACCACCCTCTCTGTAAAAAAGTGTCTCCTCATCTCCTCCTGAACCTTCCTCGCTCCAGTCTCATATCATGGCCCCTGGTGGCCCTCCCTTCCCTTACTTTGAACAGCCCCTCTGTACCCGTCTTGTTTATTCCTTTCATGTATTTAAAGGTTTCAATCATGTCACTTCTGTCTCTCCTCTCCTCCAGTGAGTACATGTTCAACTCCTTCAACCTCCTCTTGTATGATAAGTCCCCCAGCCCCTTGATCATCTTTGTTGCTCTGCACTGCACCCCCTCCAGTAACTTAATGTCCCTCTTCAGATACGGATGCCAGTACTGCACGCAGTACTCCAGGTGTGGTCTAACTAATGACCTATACAATGGCAGAATCACCTCCTCCCTCCTCGAGGATATACCCCTTGTAATACAACCCAACATTTTGTTGGCTTTTGCAGCTCCCTTCCTACATTGTGTCGAGTTGTTCATTGACCCTGTAATGAGCACACCCAGATCCTTCTCCTCCTCCTCTGTCTGGGCTAGCTGCACTCCCCTCAGCTGGTAACTCCTCCTTGGGTTCTTCTTCCCAAAATGCAGCACCTTGCACTTTTTGGCATTAAAGCCCAGTTGCCAGGTGTCTGATCAGGTTTCAAGCTTTGCCAGATCATCCTGCAACCCCTGCCATCCCCCTAGGTCATCCAGCACCGCACCTACCTTGGTATCATCAGCAAACAGACTGATCTTGCTCTTGATGTCCCATGATATGTCTGCGATGAATATCCCAAACAACACTGGTCCCAACACTGAGCCCTGTGGAACACCGCTCGTCACTGCCCTTGGGTGTGAGAGCTCCCCACCCACCACCACCCTCTGTTGCCTTCCCTGCAGCCAGTTTCCTACCCATCTCACCAGCTTTGCTGAGTCAACAATCTGAGTTACACTGATGGAGGAGATAGCATCTTTGTACGGTGCTGCTTCCAGGGATAGCCAGTTTATATTAAAGTCACTAGTTACTATAACTTCAGTGTTGTTGTGGTGATTGCTTAGGAAGTCTATGACCCCTTTAATACCAGTAGTCTGATCCTTAGGGGGAACACAGAAAGACACCACCGTGAGGGCCTTGTTATGTACCCCAGCAGGATTTTGACCACTAGTGCCTGTACATTATTTCCAGTGCTCAGGAAAGGGGTAGTATGATCTTGGAGGTTGTCCTTCAGATAAATAGCACAACCACCCCCCCTTTTACATATCCTGTCCCATCTGAAGAGGCTCTATTAGTCTATGGTAATTTTCGAGTCAGCAATCTTTGGCGTTAGCCAAGTTTCCATGATGGAGAGAACGTTTGGCCTCTGTTGCGTAACCCATGTTTGAAGAGCATCAAATTTGGCAAGTAGGCTACAAATGTTGATGGATAAAATTTTGAGTGCACTTAGCTTGGTGGTGTGGTGCAATGATTGGTGCATGGGTCCAGGTTTGGGGTGAATGTTGCTGGACAGTAATGGAAGCAGCAGTATGATTCTTAGAGTTTGAGCCCTTAATGATTTCAGGGATGCTGAACATTTCTGTTTAGAGGCTCTTCCTACCTTGACCATACAATGCATTGTGGTCAGACTGGGTAGGTGCACTAAATAATGTCCAGTTATGTGACTGGCACCAAATAGCCAATTATGAGGGCAAGAGTTCTTAACATAAAAATCTGGAGGGGTATGGGGTGTGCTATATGTAAAGTTCCCGTATATAATAAGGACATTATGATTGCTAAGCTGTATCAAAACATGTACTTTGTTTTGCTTGGCTGTGCCATTACCTGTTATAGACAGAGTTGTCAACAGGATTAGTATGAGTGATAGTGCAAATCTTGTGTCCATTTTCCATTTAAGGGGGTGTGTCTAATCGTGGGAATCTTAGAAGGTTACTAAAGCCCTTAGAATGTTGTGACTGCCAGATAGCATGGTGGTTAGAGTCACTGCCTTTGGTGCAGAAGGTGCAAGATTCAAATCCCAGGCAGTGCCAGAGAGGGATGGAGTGGAGAGAGCGGGGTGCAGGAGGTTGTCACTAGGAGGCAGAGGCAAGTTTGGGGTCAACTTGTGTGCACACAGAGGAGGAGATTGCTGATGGGGGACCTGAATATGCCAGATGTTAACTGGAGCACCTTTGCTGCAGCCACATCCAAGAGCAGGGCCATTCTTGATGCCCTACAGGGGGCATGCCTCAGACAGCTAGTTTCAGAACCCACCCACTGATGAGGGGGCAATCTTAGACCTGGTACTCTCAAATGGGGATGGAGAAAGAATCTCAGATTTAGAAGTGGGTAGCCATCTGGGGACAAGTGACCACCACCAAACAGTGTGGTTCACGATAAACTTAGCTGTAGAGTCAAGCCATACAAAAGTGAAGGTACTGGATTTCAGGAGGGCTGATTTTGTCAAAATGGGAGAGTGCCTCAGAAAAGCACTAGCAAGAAGGTGGGGTGGAGCAACAATGGGGAACCATCAAAACTGCCATCACAGAGGCAACAAGCCTTTGTGTGAAGCAAATAAACAAATCAAAATGAAAGAAAAAAACACTATGGTTCTCAAAAGAAGTGTCGGGGAAGGTTAGGGAGAAGAAGATAGCATTCAGAAAGTATAAAGAAACACAGAAGGAGCAGGACAGAGAACTGTACCAGTTAAAGCAGCAGGAAGTGGGGAGGGCAGTCATAATAGCAAAGGCCCAAACCGAGGAAAAGATAGCCAACTCAGTTAAGAAGGGGGATAAAACATTTTATAGGTACATTGGGGAGCAAAGAAAGCTAAGGCAGGGATACTGAGGTTGAATAAAGAGGAAGGTGGTTGGGCAGAGACCAACAGTGAAAAAGCAGGGATACTGAATGAATACTTCTGCTCAGTATTCACAATGGAAAAGCAGGGGGAGATACCTAATCCAGTCAAAAGAAGCACTCTGGATAGGGAGATTGATATTAGTCCTTTCACAGAAGAAAGGGTTCTGAAAGAACTCTTAAAACTGAAGGTGGTTAAAGCAATGGGGCCTGATGGGATTCACCCCAAAATTCTAAAAGAACCAAGGGGAAACTAGTAACGCCACTGACTACCCTTTTTAATAAATCATTGGAGGATGGGGTGGTACCTGAGGACTGGAGGAGGGTGGATGTGATTCCCCTTCACAAACGTGGGAGCAAGACAGAGGCAGGAAACTATAGACCTATCAGTTTGACTTCTGTGGTAGGGAAAATGATGGAATCACTTCTGAAGGAAAGAATTTTTGAGTACCTAGAGGCCAGTGGGGCAAAGGACCCAAGGCAGCATGAATTTACAGCAGGAAGGTCATGTCAGACAAATCTAATTGATTTATTTCACTGGGTAACCAAAGTAGTAGACCAGGGAGGGTCTGTGGACATGGCCTACCTAGACTTTAGCAAGGCATTTGACACAGTCCTGAACAAAAGATTAATAAACAAATTAGCCAGCTTGGGAGTGGGTCCCAGGGTGGTAGCCTGGGTAAAACACTGGCTGGACAACAGGACACAGCGGGTTATAGTAAATGGAGTCCACAGTGAAGATAGCGGGGCTACTAGTGGGGTACCGCAGGGTTCAATACTGGGGCCAGTCCTTTTTCATGTCTTTATAAGTGACATTGCAGAGGGACTGGAAGGGAAAGTATGTCTCCTTGCAGATGACACAAAGATCTGCAACAGGGTTGATACACAAGGTGGGGTAGAAAGGATGAAAAGGGATTTGGCAAGGTTGAAGGGATGGTTAAATGTATGGCAGCTTAGATTCAACACAAAGAAGTGCAAAGTAATGCACCTGGGAGACAAAAACCCAAGGGAAGAGTACACAGTGGGTGGTGAGATACTGACAACACCAAAAATGGAAAGTGACCTGGGGGTAGTCATATCAGACGACCTAAAGGTGGGCCAGCAATGTGAGAAGGCAGTAAGGAGGGCTGGGGGGATATTGGGATGCACAGGGAGAGGCATCACCAGTAGAAAACAGGAAGTTTTTGGCCCTCTGTACAGACAGTTGGTAATACCACATCTGGAGTACTGTGTACAGTTCTGGAGACCCCATCTACGCAAAGACATAGACAGGGTGGAGGCTGTCCAGAGGAGGGCAACCAAAATGGTGCAGGTGACCTCCAGCTCCCTCCCTTGTGCAGCTGCTCCAGCAATCCTGAGGATTTGCTCCCTGTCGCTCCAAGCCATGGTGCCAGGCAGGCACCTTACCTCCCTCTCCCTCTTCCTCCCCCGTTCTACCTTCCTAAAAATGGAGTCCCCCACCAGGAGTTGTTTCCTTCCCTGTGGGGTCCCATGCCACCCTCCTGTGGGTCTCCTTTGTGGGGGTTCCCAGCATCCTCCTTTGTCTCCACTGTGGGTGCCTCCATAGAGGAACCACACTTTGCCAGAATGGTATAGGAATTGTGGAGAGGTACAATTGGAGAGGGATGCGCCTCTGCTCCACCACCCTCATCCTCCTTGAGCCCACTGTGGTCCAATCGCTCCTCTTTCTTGGCAACCTCTGAGGCAACAGCAGTGGCCCTGGTGGTCCTTGGATGGAAGAGGAGGTCCCACAAATCTTGGCCAGCTCAGTCTGGAGATGAGCAACCTCCCCCCTCAGCCCAGAGAGATGCCTGCAGATGGGACTACACCACATCCTCCAGAACATCTCCCAGAAGACTACTGCTCCATAGCTACTGCACTGCACCACTCCCAACATGTCTTATTTCTGGCCCCTTCACTATTGTTTGGAATTCTTACTCTTTCCTCTGTTTTTTCCCCCTCCTCTCTCTACTTACTTACTGTCTCTGTGCCCTTTAAGCACCTGATTGTCCTGTTCTGAGACAAGAAGATCCTGTATTTCTCAGTAGACCCCTTACTTGCTTAGAGGCAGACCTCCAGCCAGCTAGAAGGGGCAGGAGAGCTACTCTTGCCCTTCTAGGATGGTGCATCTTTGGTGGCTCTGTGATCACTCACCTCCTGCTCCCAAACAGGAAGTTCCTGTTGTCAGTCAAATCCTGTGCCTATAAAAGTAGAACTAGCTGTAGGTTGGAGGGTGAAGGGGAGGAAAGGTGGGCAACATAGTTTTTTGAAAGAGTGTAGAGAGTAGAAGACTTCTACTTCTTTAGTCCCAGTAGAGAAGTCCAGTCACACATCACTCCTTCCTTTTGGTGTCCTCTGCCAAGTCTCTGACAGAATCTTTCTAAGGCAGTGTTTAAATCTAGTTTCCTTCTAGCTAAGCCACTCCTCCTACTTACTAGATCTTTCTACAAGTAATTTAAACTGCACAGCAATCAAACCCCTTCAGCCACCTGAGATTTACACCTAGATAACTGTTCAGATAACCACTTTAGCTAACTGAGACAAACGCTCTAATTTTTTTTTGTTTGTTTACCCTAAATTAAAGGTCCCAGTAGAAGAGTTCTACTTCTTTAGTCCCAGTAGAAAAGTCCAGTCACACAGCACTCCTTCCTTCTGGTGTCCTCTGCCAAGCCACTCAATTTCACCTTGTGCCCCACTATGGCCCTGACTGTGGGAGACCCTAGTACAACCAATGCCCCATCGTGCCTTATTGCTTAATTATAGCACAGTGGTTGGCAACCACCCCCAACTCTTTCATTCATTGTCAATATTGGTTTCTATTTGATCTGTTTCTCTTATCTCTATGCTCATCTTTCAAAGGTCATGAAATTTCATGAGCTGTGAGCACAACCCCAGAAATGTGTGGAAAAAGATACACTCCTAGAAGCAAGAGCAGCATTTAAATAAATATATTTATGCAAAAGAGGTGAAGATAAACAGCGTGTGATAAATCTGTTTATCAGTGCAACTGTGTATATAAACTTATTTTATTCACATAGTTACGTCATCATCTGTTTATTCATGTAGTTGTTATGTCATCATCTGTTTATACACAGAGTTGTTATCTCATCAGCCATTTAAACACATAGTTCTTACGAAACCTCCCCCACCCCTGGTGAGCATTACATTACATTAATCCACTATTCGCTTTTCCCACTGCACAACACACACACACACACACACACACACACACACACACACACACACACACACACACACACACACCTGCTCTTTAGCTACTGTTTTCCTACACATTTGTCTGCTGTGCACTTAACACAAACATTTTATTTACCAGTCTGCCTTTTGTTTTGTTACAGACAGTATTAAAATCCCTGCTCTAGCTGGGACTATTCCTTTCGCTTGTCAAGTTCCTATCACAGGTGGCTGTGCATGCCACACTTAAACTCAGATTCACACAGATTCTCATTTGTTTTCCTAAACAAAATCAACTGCCACTCTCTTGCGATTTCCTCTAGGCTCTAGCAGTGGTCATTCTGCAACAACCCACTGCTCTGCTCCAATCAGATGCCCATTCCTCTTTTCACAGCTCACCCCATAGTTTGATTCCAAATTCTCTCCTCAGTACAGAGTATACATTTTTACCTTCAGGGAAGAAAATTGAGCCATCATCTCTAACAACCCACTGTACCTCTAATTCTGAAGCGGGTCTGTTTCTCTTTCTCTTTCTCCTGCTCACTCATACCTCTCCTTTGCTGCAAGTCTCCACTGTCGCTCTGTCTCTCCAGGTCCCACTCCATGTCCTTTTGCTGTCTGTCCTGTTCTCAGCTGCCAGCTCTTTACTCAGGCTGGACACTCAAAATTGGCTTGGGTAGAGTGCCGTCATGCAGACAGCTATAGTCTGCACTATTAAATTATAAAAAGGCCCGCAATGAGCGTACAAAAGCAGTACAAAATGCAAAAAGTAATTTCTACAAAGAATCCCTCACTAATACCTGGAATAGTAGCAAGTCCTTCTAGACAAACTTAAATTACATCACTGGGAAAGACCCCAAAACAGCCCCGGCTATGCTCAATATTGAGGGCATTCCTCGGCCCGGTGGTGCTGAGGGTTGAGGCGCTGGATGCCACACTTCGCACCACGCCGGTGCCTCGGGTGTGGGAGTGAGCCCGGGACGCCGGAGGGTCGGCCGGGAGGGGTTGAGGAATGCGTTCCCTAATGGTGCTTTCTTCCCCGGGGACAAGGGATGGGTCAGCCCGGTGAGCCAGCGACCCCTGGTGGAGACCGAGGGCTCTGCAGCAAGCTGGGTAGTATGACAACAGTGTGGCCGATGCAAGGCAAGGGTTGCCATGTGCCAGTGCGTCAGGGCATGCCCACTCATGGCGGGGACCTACAGAACAAGGAAAAACCCTGGCTCACTGGGGTAGGCGACGGCACCTATCCTCCATGCCCAGCACTGGGTTCGTCTCAGCTGGCCTCACTACTCCTCCACCCGGGCCCCACCTGCAAGCCAGTGTCTGCCTTTCAAGAGAGCCCAAGGTAAGGAGTCGGGCTACCCTCCCCGGGCGGGTCAAACCGAGGGTACTGACTACACGGGGGGGGGAGAGAAGGCACAGACGGTAGAGAACCTGAGGCGGGCAGGCACAAGGATAATAGTTGCCTGAGAGAGTTCTCATGAGCCATTACCGGAGAGAAAAAGATTAAATAAAATATATGTATTGAGGGCGTCCCTACCCTGGACCCACTGTACATTGCCAACTTGCTGAACCTTGCATTCTTGGTCCTCAGTTGTGTGTTCCCCATGGACTTCTTCAGCACCACCCAAGCCCCTAGGGCCACTGTGAAGAAAACCACACTACCTAACCAGTCACTCTTTTGCTTCAAGTGGTCTCCAAAGTGGAGGCAAGAAGATACCTCAAAAAGGCTCTTGGCAAGTCTAGACACAGTGAGGACTCCCTGGACCTCAAATTTGTACAGCTAGCTTTGGATGAAGTACTCATTCCCTTCACAAAGATAATTCATCTATCCCTCTGCCAATCCACATTCCCACAAATCTGGAAGTCTGTTACAGTCACTCCGGTACACAAAAGTGTGGACCGTTCCCTCCACAACAATTACAGGTCGATCTCTATACAACCCCCTCTCTCCAAGGCCCTAGAGTGGATCATAGCCAACCAGATGGTGGAGTACCTTAATCAATATCAGCTTTTATGTTCCGAGCAGCATAGGTTCCAAGTTGGCCTCAGCACCATCATGGTTCTACTCAAATTTGCCAGATTCATACATAGCATGTTTGATAAAGGGCACATTGTAGGGGTGACCTTCATTGACATATCAAAGGCATTTGATATGGTCCATCATGCCCTCCTTCCAGGAGTGTAGCCAGAAATTTCCATTTTGTACACAATCTCCAACAGTTACACCCCCCCAATTAAAAAATGTACACATCCTTTCCAAATGGCACCCCCTTCTAAACAAGTCAGATTGTTGTCAGATGACTCTTCTACTCTCTAAAGAGGTTATATATGTATTGGACACTCCTCAGTAGCCTGCACTAACCCAACTACTACAGATTAGAATGATAATATTAGCAGAGTGGCTTATGGTTTGTGACAGGCACTCAACAAAACTATACTCAAATGTGTACAGTGAGTATGCCTGTCTACACCCTTGCCTCCTTCTCGGACAACTCTCAGATATAGGTCTTGCTTCTGAAATGGTTCACTGGTTTAGAAGTTACCTGAGCCTGCGCTCCCAGCAAGTCAGGATTGGGGATGTCCTTTCTGAAAGTAGACCTGTCAAATCGGAGGTACAGCAAGGATCCATACTTGGACCAATACTTTTCAGCATCTTCCTAAACAACCTCCCAGCATCCTGCCAATGCTGCATGCTCCTCTATGCAGATGATATGGTGATCTGTTCAAGCAACTCTGACCCGTACTTCTTGAATTGGACCTCCAAAGTGGTTTCGCAACTGCAGGAAAATGGTTCATAGAACAAAAACTGGTCATGAATTATAAAAAGACCAAGATTATGCTCTACTCCTCTGCCCAAAACAAGCTAAAAGGCTACCCCCTAGCAATTCAGAATGACACTGGTATCACCCTGGAGCTAGTTCCCCACTTTAAATACCTGGGGATCACATTGGATTCTGCCCTGCCTTACACTCAGCATATTGATAACACTGCTAAAGCTTTCAAGACCAGGAGCGGCATCCTCTACAGACACAGGCACAGCCTAACATTTGAAGCCTTGAATCTGGCAATAAAAAGCTCACTCATAACCATCATTGACTATGGTCTGGTTATCTATTGTTCTGCAACCGACTCAGCACTCCAACCCCTCTCAAGAGCTCTAAACAAAGCCTGCCATCTGCTCACTAATGCCCCAAAGCTCACCCATACCTGTGAGCTGTATGCTCAGACTGGCTGGCTCCATCTGAGTGACAGAATCCATTATCAGACTTGCCTCCTTGCAAAAAAAGGCCACCCTACACCTACTTCCCCCAGGGGTACAGAGCCTCCTATCTCCACCTTCAAATGTCAGACACACCAGAAGCTCGACCACTCAAATCTTCCATGTGCCCAGGTGTCGCACAACCATAGCTCAGTGTTCCTTTGCTCACCGGGCCCCTCTCTGGACAAATGGTCTACCTCCTGACATCTCCAGTACCATTACACTTGGATCCTTTAAACGCAAGCTGCGCCACCACCTTCTCAACAGTAGTATCTTTAAGTGCCCTGGCTAAATCCCTGTACATAGAAACAGGCTACCCCTCGAACTTCCTATCACTATCCTACCAGAATAGTCTCTCTGCAACACTTCACTACCCAACCCCCACCCCTGGGTCACCTCTTTACCTTTGCCCTATCCTAACCCCATAGCCCACTTCTAGCCTTCCATGTACCTCCCCTCCCCCACACTTTCCCCCTCCTCTGTCTCTTTCTTTTCTCAGGATGCAGGCATACATTGTATAATGCCTTAGCACACCTAGTTATTTGTTGTCTTTGCTATCTACTGTATTTTTGTACTCTGTATTTTGTATATAATTTCTGTATTTTGTCTCCCATTATTGTGACTTTTTGCTAATGTATTGACGTGGAACCTCTCAATGAGAATCTGCTCATAGGTGTCATCCAAGATTATCAAACAAACAAAAATTAAAAAATAAAATTAAATACTACAGCTGTGAAGAACACAATAGGACAAAGGTCCCAAGGCAAAAAATACCTACTCCCCTGGGCATGCGATTATGACACCAAAAACACATACCATGGAATCTCTTATTGATTGCTTATGAAATGTGTGGGCAACATGATGACTTCCAATTGTCTGAAATGGACTGGCAACCACAAATCCAAATTCAAAGAAACAGAATCAGTATCCAGTTACAAATGCATCTGTATCGAGAACCTCTCCGAATGCACTTGTGAAGCAAAACCAGTGTGAAAAAAAAAGAAACCTAAAGGATGGGCCAGCCATCACCAATGGTTCTCATGCCAGTTGGATTAGTTTCATAAGTCCATCTCTACCATAAGCGACCTGGGAGCATTGGTCAATGAGGAGGACTAGCAGCCAGCACCACATGCATGGTTATTCAGCCTCTCAGAAACTTTGTGGTTATGGGTTAGCCACAATGACCACATGGTGAGGTTGGCAGTGACTCACACTGCTGTAGGGGCAACACAGGAGATTGGGGTGGCTCTAATTTTGAGAAGGAATTAGGCAAAGCTGTGTGATGAAGTTGGACATAAAACTTCACCAGACCAAGGCAAGATATCCTCCCCCACCAGTCTTCAGTTATACAATACACAGACATAGCAGCCATCACACAAGGTATGAGGGTGTGTAGGAGAAGCACAAGGGTGGGGAAAGGGTAGCGGTCACATACAGTATTTTTCTTAATTCTTTGGCAACCAGGTAAGTCCCACTTGGCACAAGTGGCTGTTTTCAGAGTCAACCCAGGAGATCTAAGGAGGGTAAGTGACTTGTTCAGACTTGCTCAGTCACGCAGTATGCAAATGGCAGTTGTGGCAATTAAAACCAGGACTGCTGGACGTCACGTACCATACCGATTCACAGTTTTTTTCTCTAACCTCTAGCCTCATTGCCATCTGACATGTATGGGAAATATAAAAACACAGTGAAATCCAGAGAATCCAGGCACAACTAGTTTTAATAGTAGATTTTGCGTACATTCAGCTGTGCAGTGCCCCCACATGTTCACACACTGAGGAAACTGACAACTCTCACTGCAGTCGCAAAAGGATAACAGTTATGCCTTGCATGCTCTCCTTGAGCCAGACATATCCTGACCTGTTTTACATTTGGTAATATAGAAAAGACAGTGTTTGCATATCATATCTGCAATAAACTATTTTCTGAAGCATTACAGTAATTTTTATTTTCTAAATTATTACATCTTGACGTCAAGCTATTTTTTACTTACAGACTTCATTGGCTAGTCGTAAATCAGGTACACAGATTAACAGAGTTGAGTTAATTTGTCAAAAATTTAGAAAACAAAAATCACCATACTGTAATGATGTCTGTGTGCAAGTGGTGGATGGGGGAATTCAAACACATGACCACAGTATTGCCCTGTTCATAAGTCAGTGCTCTAGCCACTAGGCTATTCTGCCTGCATAGATAACTAGATTTTTGGTAATCTTAAAGTTGTATGCCACAGCATGTATGAAGGGGAGGAGTATGGGAAAAGTCCCAGAATGGTTATTGCATTATTCTTGAATTTTGCTCATTAGATGTTAAGTATATCTTCTCACTGCGAATGAAACCTTTCAGAGCCAAGACAGATTCAGTGTGCCACCTGAAGCCCTTTTTCTTATGGCTGTCCTAGTCTTTTAGAATGTGTAGTTCAGTACCAACTATACACAGTATCAGAAGTACTAAGGAAAATGAAGTGGAAGTTGTTAAAAAACCTGTTTTCTTAAAATAAGCTTACTTTCACCACTATTTTAATTATTCTCTCTTCATGTGGAAGAATAAGTACGTTTAATAAGAACTCCATGCTCAAAATGTGTGCAGTGATTGTTTAAAGGTAAATGTAATATGGTGGAGACAGGATTCAAACCCATGACTGAAAGGTAATTTATATTGGAGTGTAGCACTTTAACCACTAGGCCACACAGCCTGCACAGTTTACTATCAGCTTTTCTGGGGACTAAGAGTTGCAGCCCATAGCCAGTGATAAGCAGAGGAGTTTGGCAAAAGTATGAGTATGGCTAATGCATGATTCTTGTATAGTGTTCATACAGTAGTAGCGCCGAAGTTGTCAAGCAATTTTGTGAGATTCCCTATTTATCCTTCACAAAATTTAGGGGAAAAAATCCTCTAAAATTCTTTTTGTTATACCTACAGAAAGAGGCCAGTTCATATTACAGTACTTAACTGCCACCTGATAAATTTTCAACTACACCAGCAGATGAGACAACCCGCTCTGGGTAGCAGTGAACACACTAACAACCAAAACAAAATTCCTAAGTAAAGGTTTCACAGTTCCCAATAGGGATTTTTAAAAATCCTTTGACTAAATCGGTGCTACTACTGTCTTTGAGTCTTGTAGCTCGGTAGCTTTAACCACTAGGCCACACGGTCTGCACAGGTGCCTAGCAGTGTTTTGCGGGACTAATAGTTGCAGCCCATAGCAACTCGTAAAGGGATGAGTATGGGAAAAGTACGACTGTGGCTAATGCATAATTCTTGAATTGTGTTGATAAGACTGTGGCCCGGATATTCAAAAGGGTTGCGCATGCGCAAGTCCAAAAGTGCGCCATTTTGCGATATTCAGAAGGAGGCAGTTGCGCCACCGAAAACATGCTGAGCAACAGTGCAATGCAAATGAAGGCATGCGCAACCGAAAGGGGTGGATCCATGCATAAACAGCGCAATGCAATATTCAAAGACTTGCGCAATGCGCAACAGCGGAACAGCCGGAAATTGCGCACTAGCGGAAATGAGCCAAAATAAAAAGGTTCAAGGAAGCGGCGCAAGAACGCTACAAGGATGCCAAGTGGGGGGGAGAGAGAGAGAGAGACAGACAGACAGACAGACAGACAGACAGTGACAGGCTAGGGCAGGCAAGGCAAGCGTGGGCCATAGGCTGTAGAGGCCAGCGGAGGGTGCCCAGTGCAGTGGAAGTAGCAGTGAGGACAGCGGGGGTAACACAGCAACACCAGGCAGGGGAGTCAGAAGCCAGGGAGATGGACAGTGCCAGCTTCCACATGGAAGCTGTAATGAGGGGGGCGAGAATGCATGCTGCAGGGGGACGTGGCCGTGGAAGGGCTCGTCGGCGGTACGCCCCCAACAGGCAGTACCGTGCCTGCATCAGCTTTGAGCTGTACACAGATGTAGAGATCGTGGGCCGGTACCACCTGAACAGGGCATTACTGAGACGGCTCTGTGAGCTGTGCAGTGATGTGATGCAGGCACCCTCACGATGGAGTCACGCTCTGTCGGTGGAGACCAAGGTTACAGCCTGCATGTGCCTGCTCACCACGGGCACCTTCCAGAGGCCGACAGGGGACACCACAGGCATCACACAGTCGGCCACGTCATGCATCCTCACCCAATTCCTCAGCGCACTGCTGCCACATGCTGCGGAGTACATCCATTTCCCCAGCACCGCGGCAGAGCGTACAGCAAGCATGCATGAGTTCCACAGGGTAGCACATATGCCTGGCGTGCTAGGGGCCATAGACTGCACCCATGTGGCCATTCGCACGCCACCTGGCCCCGATGGGGCTGCATATAGGAACAGAAAGGGCTTCTCCAGTGTCAACTGCCAGGTGGTGTGTGATGCCACTGGGCGCATAATCAATGTCTGTGCCACACACCCTGGTGGAGCACATGATGCCTTCATATGGTATCAGTCCGCACTGTGCCATCGATTCGAGAGTGGGGACATCCCCACAGGCCATCTAGTGGGTGAGTACGCATGTATGGAATGCAAACTCGGGGCAAGGGTGGGAATGCCACAGGTGCCATGGTAGTGGCACACAGGGATATGGGCAATATGGACCTGAACATGATACTGATCTCCACTATCTCCACACAGGTGACAGCGGATACCCACTCCGTCCCTGGCTGCTCACACCATACTGGCACCCCATGACCCCATCGCAGCAACGCTATAATGAGGCACATGCTTCCACACGCAACATCATAGAGCGGGTGTTTGGGATGCTCAAGGCACACTTTCGATGCCTAGAAACCTCCGGCGGTGCTTTACAGTATAGCCCCCAAAAGGCCTGTGGGATATTCCTGGCCTGTTGCATCCTGCACAACATGGCCAAAGACTATGGGATAGCCTTACAGGTTGAAGAGGGGGACAGTGATGGGGACGCCAGTGGCGCCGGTGTTGATGGTGATGAGCAGCCCCCCTAGGACGGCGGGACCCCCGACTGATCTGGCAGGCCAGCTGCACCGGGACACCATCACAGAGGAGCACTATGCAGAACACAGGTAAGTCAAGGGGACATGTGCAACCAACACTGTCCATGCGCAAACCACAGGCACACAGGGTAACACACCAGGGGTGCATGACGGCCAGGGGAGTGGAAGGGTCCAGGCATACAAACATACCATCAGGGAGGGGTGAACACTCATATGGACACACACACACCAGGCACAGAGCGTACATGGGCAGATGCACAGCACAGCAGAACCGACATTGCTAACACACAGAACCACCGACCAGCCCCACCACCTGTACTGTCCAAGTACGTGTGTCAGATGCTGGGCACCCTTGCACCTTGGTGTACAGTACAATGCAGGCATCATCATGCACACACACCTGTGGACAGCAGTTGGGAGGGTGTGCAGGTGGTCCATGTGTTGGCGTGTTGAGCAGAGCACCCAGCAGTGCACTGCCCACCATGACACACATTGCACACAGGGGAGCACCAGACAGGGCCTGCACTGGGAGACAGGTCAGTCATGTAGCACTGTCCCACAGCCACCGCGGATGCGTGGGCGGCCCGCTGTGACCCAACAGCCCTGGCAGGCTAAGGGGCCACATGGGGTGGCACTGTTAGAACCACCAGGGGTCCCACTGCGCGAACGTGACCTTGCCCGCACAGGGGTCTGCAGCATGCCGAACAAACCTGCACCAGGGGTACTCGGGATGCCCACAGCAGAACCCGGCGTCGACAGGCCTGGTGTCGCACGATGCCGGGAATGGGGAGTGGAGAGTGAACTGTGTGGGGTGTGCGGTACAGGGGCACCTGACTGTGTGCCCAATGCGTCCACGACAGAGACCACTGCCTGGGTCAGCCTGTCAATGGTGGCGGTCACATCCGTCCGCATACGAACCAGCTCTCCACGGTCCAGAGCACACTCCCTGCTGTGCCGCTCCACAGCCACAGACAGTGCCTCCACAGACATTGCAACCCGCCTCTGCTGCTGTACTGATTCCTGCAGCAGGTGGGTGTGCTCGTCCAATGGGTACTGTGCCCCAATGGCATCCTGTCCCCCAGGGTGTGGAAGGTCCTGATGCACAACACCCCTTGAGGGTGGGCGCTGTTCGCCAGGGCCAGGAATGGGTGGATCAAAGGGCGGCGGACATGTGCCACCGCTTGACACTGTACCCCCAGACCTGGTGGGTGACTGCTGCTGCTGCCAATCCAACCGCTGTGCCCCAGGGTCCACTCGTTCCACCGCTGTGGCCGCAACAGTGCCAGACACCTGCACAGCCACCGGTGCTGACAGGCACAGCCTGGGACTGTGCCAACATGCTGGTACACAAGTTGGAACCAGAAAGGCCCAGGGGCACGTGCTGGCCTGCTGTGTGTCCGTCATGGGACACACACATATCACTGCCCATTGCAGTCCTTGCATCATCAATGGTGCGGAGTCGTGCTACAGCCACAGTCACAGCGTGCTGGCATGCTTGCATGCCAGACTGCTGAGACACAGGCTGTGCACCCCCACACCAATCACCGACACCAGAGTTGGCGGCCCAGCGCAGCTGCTGCACTGCATGCTGGCTGGTGACAGAGGTGGATGGACCCTCCTCCATTTCCAGTAGGTCATCATCACTGCCTGGACCCACCACCACCATCTCCTGAAGACAAACAGGATCTGTAACAGAAAGAGAGTACATGTGAGTGCATGTGAACAACCTTCCCCCCACCCCCAACACCACCACCATGTCATACCGTGCAGTGATGGGCTTCCACCTGTCTGGAATCCACCTCCTGGTACGCTCTCAATAGCGCTCCGCTGCATTGATGCAGCCAGTCTCTCCTCAGCCGGGGTCAGCTCCAACACCGCTGGCTGGCCCCCGCAAGTGCCAGCACATGCCGCCCTGAAGGCTGCCACCTTCTCCTTCAACCTCCTGCGGTCTGTCCCCATCTTCTTCTTGCATTCCTGCACGGAGCGCTGGTGGCTTCCGCAGGTTCACGGCCCCGATACTCCCTCCCATGCAGCCAGCGATGGGACTGAGGGGTGCCCCGTCCACTCAGTAGTGGCCTCCTCCAGGTAGGCCTGGAAGAGGGCCTCTGTCTCTGCTGGGGTAAAGTTGGGCCTCCTCCTACGCCCACCATCCTCACCCTCACCTTGTCTCTGCTCGGTCATGGCAATCTGTATGGGGGGAAGTGGACACCTGTCACTGTGCAGTCTACAGCATTTTCCCATGACCATTGTCCAGAACATCACACAGCATGCAACTCACCTCTCACCTGCAGTACCCGAATCTGGCCAGCGCAGCCCAATGTCGCACATTTATAGCGCAATGCATGCAAATTAGGAGTGGAGCAACTATAATGAGATGCAAATCGCTGCCACTGCACCTTTGAATGGCTGATCAGATGATTTGCATGTGTCGGCTGAATATCGCGCAGTTGCGCTTTGTGCAATACGGTTGAGTCGGCTGAGCCAATGGCGCAGATCTGTGACTGTGTGGTACACTGCATTGCGCATGCCTCAGATAGCTTACTTTGAGGCTGCCTGCTGGCCAAGCTGATCGTGTTGTGCGCCGATAGGCAATTCAGGCCATGGCCACCATTGTGCCAGTGGCGCCACAGCACTGGGCACTATATGGCGCTGTGGCACTACTGCGCAATAGTCCACTGTGGCACTGGTACGCAGGAGGTCGGTCGCGCGGGATGCGATACGCCAGATGGCGCTCGTGCGTGGCGCTCGCGTCATTGCCCATGACCTGGTGTCCGACCTTTGCCCTGGCGCTGTTCGCTGCCATGTGTACGTTTATTGCGCTGTCTGGTGACAGCGCCATGTGAAGTGACGGTGCTGTTCGAACAGCGCAATTGGAACCTATGGTGGTCTATTGTGCAACATCTCCACGTGGGGTTACGGCGCAGAGCGGGCGCCATATTGCCTGCTGTAAAGTTGGTACCATGGCACGCAGGAGGGCAGTGCAATGGAGCCCTGTGGAAGTGGCCAACTTGGTGGCCCTGGTGGAGCCCCACTATGGGGCACTGTATGGTGAGGTGACCCTCACCATTACTAGGACCCAGGTCTGGCAGCAAGTGGCCAGTGACCTGGTGGGGGTCACTGGGCAGTGCTGGTCAGCGGAGCAGTGCCGGCACCGTTACAGTGACCTCCACAGGAGGGATCCTCAGCTTCTGGAGTGGCTATGGTCACGTGCCAGGAGGGGCGTGGTCCCTAGGCCAGGTGAGTGTACCATCTATGCACCTGTATTCTCTGTAGGGGTGTGAGTGTGTTTTGGTGGCTGTGCATAGGTGATGGCTCTGCCATGGTTGGCTGTGTCAGTGTGTGCAGGTGTGAGATGCATGGGTCTGGCTGTGTGGGCAGGCACTCTCACTGGGGCAGGGGGCAGTCTGCTTTGGAGTCACACTGATGTTTTTCTCAACATATGTCTCCCACAGGCTGGGATGTGAGGATGCAGGCACGGGGTGAGGAGGGCCGTGCCAGGGCCCCGGTGCCGGTCGGTGGTGCTGTGGGTGGTGCGCCCCAGCAGCAGCAGCAGCAGCAGCGGCAGACCCAGCTGCTTGAGGAGTGTGAGTATCATTACTTCATGGATGCTATTGCATGTTGGGGGGGGCAAGACCACCAGCCATGCACAACACAACCATGCATGACACAGGCGACATGCATCACTGTCCAGTGTCACAGCACGTCTGTGTATGCATCACTGGTGGTCCATGCATGCACTGGGCACATAGCTGTGTAACTGGCATTGCACCACATTGCCATGTCACTTGACAGCCTTGTTTGTGCTGTGATGGACATGGGCAGTGTGTGTGTGCAGTGGTGCACATAGCTGGTGCCGCCTGTTTGTGATGGCCATGTGCATGTTCACTGTGGGTGGTGCATGCCATCACAGGTGCGTGGACATTGGGCTATATGGCTTGCAGGTTGGGTGGTGTTCAGGGTTGTGGTCAGTCACAGGCATTGACTGTGTTCCCATTTTCCTATGCCTCACTGTTCTCAGGAGGATACACCGGAGATCGACGGGCTGACTCAAGTGTCCCTGGACAATCAGGCCATCCTCAGGGACATCCATCGACATGGCTCTGGAGGAGGCATCGCTGGAACAGCGGCACCGGGCGGAGGGGGACCAGCCTGCTGGGCCTTAGGCCTGATTACCCTTCCCACTTCACCCATCCCTACCACCCTGCCTTCCTCTCCAAGTTGTTCATCCTTACCCTTGCCCACCCTACCTTGTACCCCTACCCCCTTGTAAATAGTTTATGGTTGATTGTTTTGTGCTTTACATTTTGATAATACATTTATATTTTGTTATGAATACTGTGTTGGTCTCTGATTTGCAGCTGGCTATGGTTGCTCAGTTGCAGTGGTGTGCATGCCATCTGGGGTGGTATGGTCCTGGGTGTGTGTGTGTGTGTGTGTGTGTGTGTGTGTGTGTGTGCATGGGAAGGTATCTCCAGCATGGCAGTGAATTTCTGTTGGTCTTGCCGTCTGCTACCACCCACTGCTGGGTGCACAGGGTGTGTCTGGCTTGTATGCTTCTCTGCTGCACGGGGTTGACGTGTGCCGGGGGGGATGCATGGTTTCCTGCAGTGCCAGTCACTGCACATGGGTGGTGTCTTGGGGTCACGGTGCAGGGTGTGCTGTGTATATGGGGGGCTGATGTGCACTGTGGTTGTCAACCTGTGTGTGGCACTCTCAGCCTGCCAGTGGTTGTGCTGGGGTGTCATGGCTCTGCTGTGCTTTGTTGGCTTGTCCCCATGGGCCAGTAGATCATCCGTCCCACCCCCAGTGATGCTGTGCCTGGGGTGTGCAGGTGTCTTGTTGGTTCTGCAGTGTGTTCCTGTGCCCATGTGTGGCATGGCTGGCGGTGGGCCCCAGCCTGCCTCCCTGGATGTGCAGTTCCATTGCTCTGTGGTGGGGGTCTGCTTGCGCTATGGCACCTCTGGACTGCTCAGCTGGGCTGCCCTGGTTGCGCTATAGCGCAACCTTTCTGCTCAGCTTCTCCTTCCTGGTTGCGCTATGGTGCAGTTTGTGCGATATTCAGATGTTGGCTGCTTGCGCAATTTGTTCTGCTCCATGTTTGAATATCGCGCATATGCTCAATTGATTTGTGCTTGCTCCTGCTGTTGTGCACATTTTGGGTGCAGTTTGAATATCTGGGCCCGTAAGTATATCTTTTCATTGGGAATGAAACCCTTTAAAGCCAAGACACATTCAGCTGTAAATTAATTAGGCTGCTTAAAAAATCATTAACTAAATGATCTGAAGCCTTTTGATGACTCTATTTGTAGACATGGACCCAGATATTCAAACTGCACCAGTTTGTGGCGCAAGCACCTGCGCCATTCAAAATAGTTACATAGATACATAGACAGTGTCGGCAGATAAGGGCCTATGGCCCACCCAGTCTGCCCATTTGACCTTGTAAGTTCAGTTGGTTTTCCTAGAAGTCTGTTGCCCCTTACCCCTGACCTCCAGAATTCCTTTATGTATATCCCATGCATTCTTAAATCCCGTGATTGTTTCAGCCCCCACCACTTCCTCTGGCAGGGTGTTCCACTTGTCCACCACCCGTTCTGTGAAGAAATTCTTTCTCATGTTTCCTCTGAATCGTCCTCCTCCAACTTCATCCCATGCCCTCTAGTCCTGGAACATCTTTTTGCTTAAAAATAGTGTTTTCCTGCACCCTGTTCCTCCCTGTAAGATACTTGTATGTCTCTATCATATCCTCTCTCCTCCCTCTCCTCCAGGAGTACATGTTCAGTTCCTTCAACCTGTCTTCATAGGACTTGTGATGCAATCCATGCACCATCTTTGTTGCCCTCCTCTGAACCTTCTCTACCCTGTCTATGTCCTTACGTAGGTATGGTCTCCAGAACTGTACACTGTACTCCAGGTGGGCCTCACTAGTGTCTTGTATAGCGGAATTATGACCCCTTTTCCTGCTGGTGATGCCCCTGCCTATACATCCTAGCATCCTATTTGCTTTACCTGCTGCCTTGTCACACTGTTTCCTCACCTTGAGGTCATCAGAGATGATAACCCCAAGATCCCTTTCCTGCTTGGTGCATGCTATATCCTCACCCCAACTGATATATTGTGCCAGGGTTTTTGTGTCCCATATGCATTATCTCGCACTTCTTTGCATTGAATTTCAACTGCCAAACCCCTGACCATTCTTCAAGTTTCTGCAGGTCGCTCTCATTCTGTCTACACCTCTGGTGTGTCTACTCTGTTACAGAGCTTTGTGTCATCAGCTAACAGTGAAATTCTGCCTTCTAGGTCCCAGCAATGTCACTGATGAAGATGTTGAATAGGACCGGTCCCAGCACTGATCCCTGTGGTACCCCACTGGTCACTCTTCCCTCTGTGGAGTGACAGCCATTTACCACCACCCTCTGTGTCCTGCCACCCAGCCAGTTACCTACCCACCACACTACTGTCCTGCCCACACCCATATTCCCCAGTTTGTGTAATAGTCTCTATGTGGCACAGTGTCAAAGGCCTTGCTGAAGTCCAGATAGGCCATGTCCACCGCCTCCCTGATCCACCTCCCTAGTCACCCAGTCAAAAATTCAACGAGGTTGGTCTGACATGACCTCCCCTGGTGAAACCATGCTGCCTTGGGTCCTGTAGTCTATTGACAACCAGATGTTCTACCAATCTCTCCTTCAGTAGTGCTTCCATGATCTTCCCACTACTGAGGTGAGGCTGACTGGTCTGTAGTTCCCTGTTTCTCTTTGTTCCGCTTTTGTATAAGGGACTACATCTGCTGTCCTCAGTCTTTGGGTACCGCCCCTGTTTCCAGTGATCGGCTAAACAGGATAGCCAGAGGTTCAGCCACCACTCTCTTAGTTCTTTAAGGACCCTGGGGTGCACCCCATCTGGCCCCATTGCTTTATCAACTCTTATTACTTCCAGTTCCTTCAGGACCCTTTCTCGTAAAGGGACTTGTGTCCATTTCGCACCATTCTCACCCTTGTACTCCTTCAGACCCATTACCCTCCTCTTCCTCAGTAAAGACTGAGCAGAAATACCTGTTCAATATGTCAGCTTTACTGTTGTCATCCTCCACGTGGCCCCATCCTCCCCTTCAGTCTCACTATCCCTCCCTTTGTCTTTCTTTTTCACTTATGTACCTGTAAAGGTTTTGTCCCTCTACCCACTGATTTTGCAATGTGCTCTTCTGTCTGAGCTTTGGCTTCCTTACTGACCTCCTGCCTCCCTTTGCTTCTCCTGGTACTTCTCCCTATCCCCTTCTGCCTGTGTCTTTTTGTATTGCCTGAATGCAATCTTTTGGCTTTCACTTTCTTTGCTACCTCTTTGGAAAACCATAATGGTCTCCTCTTCCTTTTCCTCTTGCTAACCTGCTTAATGCATAATTCTGTTGTTCTTGTAATCCCATTTTAAATACTGCCCACTGTTTCTCAACCCCTGATTCCTGTCCCATTCCCCTTAATGCCTCTTTCAAGTATCTCCCATTTTCCCAAAGTCTGCCCCTAAAATCCAGGATACGTGTTTTTGTGTGGTTTGGTTCTGCTCTTTCTGTGATTTCAAACCACAGTGACTGGTGGTCACTGTTCCCCAGGTGCTCCCCCACTGTTACCCCCATCACATTGTCCCTGTTTGTGAGCACAAGGTCCAGTATTGCCTTCTGCCGAGTCGGTTCCATGACCAGCTGCTTGAGGAAGGCACCCTGAAGGGAGTCCAGGATAAATCTGCTCCTAGTTGATGCTGCTGCTGCTGGGATGCTCCAGTCCACGTCTGGAATATTGAAGTCTCCAACCAGTACTACCTCACCTTGTCTGCCATCCTTTGGATGGCTAGCATCAGCTCCTATCTGTTTCTTCCTCCTGTGCTGGTGGTCTATAGACCACACCTCTGCGGATGGCTGTCCCCATTTTCCTTTCCAGCTTAACCCACAGTATCTCTCCCCCATTTTGTTCCTCCTGGATCTCTGTGGCCCTTATGTCATTTTTCACATAGAGTGCCACTCCTCCTCCCTTCCTGCCTGCTCTGTCTCTTCTGAATATGTTGTAGCCAGGTATGGCCATCTCCCAGTCGTGGTTATCATTACACCAGGTTTCAGTGATGGCCACAATGTCCAGGTCTGACTGCACCATGACAGCCTCCAGATCTTCCATCTTGTTGCTAAGGCTCCTGGCATTTGCACACATGGCTTTCCATGATTTGACCTCCCTAGACTGTCTCACTGTTCTACTCCAGCCCCTTCCTTGGTTGTCATTTATCCCTGGTTCTCCTTGCTGTCTGCCCGTCTGCTGAATTTTGCCCCTTTTCTGCTTATCCACCTCTTGGACACTAATCTCCATCTTTTGCACACTGCTTTGCAGAGATAGCCCTCCTCTGGTTCACTGGTTCCACTGCTAGCTGTGGGGGTGAGCAAGTAGGTACCCTCCTTGCTGGCCTGCCCCCTTTTGCTAGTTTAAATGCTTGTCAATGTAGCATTTAAACTTATTATTGAGTCTTGATTCCTTCCAGGATGGATGCAGGCCGTCAGGCTTGAACAAACCTCCATCCCTCCAGGTGGGTCCCCAGTCACCAATGAATCCAAACCCTTCCTCACAGCACCAGTTCTTCAACCATGAGTTAAAGTTCTGGTGCATGCACTCATGCTCTCCTTGCCTCTCACAGGTAGTACTTCTGAGAAAGTGACAGAAGTAGCTACTTGCTTGAGACCCTCCCAGTTTCCTAAACTCTTCCTGAACTTCCTTTGGCTCCCCATTTGCCAGGTCATTAGTACATGGGTGGATAATGACATCCAGCTCACCCTCCTGTCTTGCCTTCCCAGTGATCCCCAGGATCTTCCTTCCATCCCTCCATGCCGTGGCACCTGGTAGGCACCTCACCTCCCTGTCCTCCCCCTCCTGTGTCCTTAGCTGGATCCCTCTTATGATGGAGTCCCCCACCAGGATTTGCTTCCTCCTCCTCTGAGGTCCACTGCTTTCCCCGCTGAGGTCACCTCCCTGGCTAACCTCCACATCCTTTCCTTCCACTTCTCTGGGTACCTCTATTTGGTTGTCCTCATTCGCCAGTGTGGCATATGAGTTCTTGAGTGGAATAGGATCTGGGATGTGCCTCTGCCTGACCACTCTCACCCTCCCTGAGCCCACTGTCATCCAAGTGCTCCTGGTTCTCGGCATCCTTTGAGGCAATTGCATTGGACTGGGTGGTCCCTGGATAGGGGTGATGGTACTCCTGACCCAGTTTACTTCCGCTCTGAGTCTGGCTACCTCCTCCCACAGTCCAGAGAGATGCATGCAGATAAGGCAGCACCTCAGTGTCTAGAAGGTCTGCCTGAATATGGCTGCCCCACAGCCACTGCTTTGCACCACTCCCCACATTATACTGCAATTCCACTACTTGTTTGCTACTGAAGCTCTCCTAGTTCCCTTTTTATTAATTTACTGTCCTAAAAATCCTGCCACTGATCCTCAGATAATTTTTTTTTTTTTAAAGAAAAAGAAAACAATAAATAAATAAATGAATCAAAACACTTGTCGTGCTGAGGTGGGCTTCTTCCCCTTATGCCCTCCTACTTCACACCCCTTACTATACCCTGTGTTTAACTCCTGTCAATCAGATTTAACAGGGCATATAATTAAGAGTTGGGGGAAGGGGGGGCGAAAATTTGCAGCAATTAAAGACAGCACAGAATTACACCACCGCTATGTTTTAAATTTTCAACAGCCCAAAAACAATTATAAGTAAAGACAACAAAGAAAGTATAGTGTCACTACAAGCCCTCAATCTAAGTTTAAAAGAAAAATAGCAATTACCAGTTACTCTAAAGCACTGAATTGAATATGTTTCCATCCTTCCCCTTCTGGCTTCTTCTGAGAAAATGAACTCTACTTGCTACTTCAACTCTGACTAAGCCCCACCTCTAGTTATCACGTAGCTGAGGTCAGAGGCCAGACAATTAGCACCCTTCACCCAACTACAGGGCAGTCAGACAAGCCAAGATAAAATTTGCAGCAATTAAAGACAGCACAGAATTACACCACCACTATGTTTTAGTTGCGCAGGGGTGTGGCCAGGGCGATATTCAATGGAGTTTTGCTATGGCACAACTGCTTTGAATATCGCCCCCAGCCACCCCCACTGTGCATGGCGCAGTGGAAATGCACCAGCGCAAGTGGTCAGAATGGAGCATTGAGATGCGGTGGCGCAAGTTCCATTGTGCCATGCACAGCACTTGCGATATTCAAAGGGTGACATGCCAATGGGGCCATAATTTATGCAAGGTGCACGGGGGCCATTTGCATCTGATTACAGCCCCATTTGCATGCCATTAGCATGCAGGTGCGCCGATCCCCGACAACTTGCGCCTGGCCCTGCCGAATGGCAGCTCGGACCGACACCCCTACGGCGGATCGTGGGATGTCCGGTAAGGGATGTCTCAGTCCCTGGTGGTCCAGTGGACGGGTAGCCCGATCGTGGGCATAACAGTGTTCCCCCCCTCCGAGTAGCCCGATCACAGGCATAACTACATCAACCCCTCCCCGAGTAGCCTGATTGTAGGCAGACCTTCATCCAACCCCCTCCCCCGAGTAGCCCGATCACGGGCGCTACATCCAACCCCCTCCCCTGAGTAGCCCGATCACAGGCATAACTACATCCAACCTCCCTTCCCTGAGTCGCCCGATCGCAGGCATAACTCACATCCAACCCCTGAGTAGCCGATTGCAGGCATAACTTAACCCGCCCCCTCATTAGCCCGATCGTGGGCATCAGATTCCCCCCAAAGCCCAATAACCCTGGTGGTCCAGTGGCCCGAGCGGACCCGATCGCTGGTGGCATTCCTCACCCCCAAGTATGAAACTCCTGGTGATCTAGTGGACCCCCACCCACCACGGAGCCCCACCACCCGCTCCCCGTCAACGGTGGGCAGCAGCACCCCATCCGCCTGCTGCCCGCGCCCCCGCGAATGACAGCTCGTATGGCTGCACGCCCATTGGTTCAGAGCATGAGCCAATGGGCGTGCAGCCCATACCATACTATTCAGTCCAGATATGTGAATGAAAATACACCAGCAGATGAGACAACCCGCTCTGCATACATTACTGATGTGGCCCAGCGCATCGGGATTTGTGCAGGCGTATTTTTCCCCTTTAAATATCGCACCGGGATGCAACCCTTTTGAATACCTGGGCCAGTGTGTTGGAATGGGAATTCCATGTGCTTCAGTTTTTTTTTTTTTATCTCCCCATTTTCCCATTTGCAGTTTATACATCTCTACCACTGGAGGGCACTGGTTCTACAGCTCTTTTCTCTCTACTAGGATCTCACCTTTTACCTGGTTCACGCCATTTTGGTACACTTTGCACTCTGTTTTATAAAACCCTCAACTTCCTTGTCTTTCTATCTGCCATTACTCCCCAACTCACCCTTTGCTTTCCTACATCTCTTATGACCCCTGTCTGTGTATCTCCATTATCCCTAGCCCATCCTCCTCCTCTACTCTATCTACTATCGTGACCAATAATACCTGGACTGTGGGTCCAACAATCCTTTGCCCTAGTTTCTATATAAATCTGCCAGTTTTCAGCCTTACACCACCCCTTTATACCATCAGCAACTCCACATCCTACTAGCCTATCACAAAATGATCTGCTCTTGCTACAATAAATCCTGATAGCCTGACTGCTATTCACATCGGGTGATCGTAAAGACAATCCAGGCCCAGTTCCTTCTCTCTCATCACATCTTCAAATGGGTTAAAAACTACCCATCTAAACATCAGGAGTCTTCTCCCCAAGCACACTCTCCTTTAACCCCTTTCACCTGACAGCAGCACAAGTGGGAATTCTATGTAAGGGGAATGGCAGCATGGCTTCTGTATACGGCATTGGAGATGGATTTATATCTAGAGGAAACAGAGCAGCAATCATGTGGGAGTGGATGCAGAAATTCCATGGGGGAGTGGGGCTTCCATTTGAGGATTGCAGGGAGGGTCTCTCAGTGGGGACTGGAGGCAGAACTTGTATGTGTGGGGATTCCATGAGGGGGACTGCATGCAGGCTTCTAGGTGGAGATTGGAAGCAGGGCTTCAGAGTTGGGTTTTGGAGGGGAGCTTCTGAGTGGGTTCTTGGAGGCGGAGCATCGGTGGGGTTTTGGAGGCGGAGCTTCAGAGTGGGGTTTTGGAGGCGGAGCTTCAGAGTGGGGTTTTGGAGGCGGAGCTTCTAAGTGGGGTTTTGGAGGTGAAGCTTCAGAGTGGGTTCTGGAGGTGGAGCTTCTGAGTGGGGTTTTGGAGGCGGAGCTTCTGAGTGGGGTTTTGGAGGCGGATCTTCAGAGTTGGGTTTTGGAGGCGGAGCTTCAGAGTGGGGTTCTGGAGGCGGAGCTTTTGAGTTGGGTTTTGGAGGCAGAGCTTCTGAGTTGGGTTTTGGAGGTGGAGATTCTAAGTGGGGTTTAGGAGGTGGAGCTTCTGAGTGGGGTTTTGGAGGCGGAGCGTCTGGGTGGGGTTTTGGAGGCGGAGCTTCAGAGTGGGGTTTTGGAGGCAGAGATTCTAAGTGGGGTTTTGGAGGCGGAGCTCCTGAGTGGGTTCTGGAGGCGGAGCTTCTGAGTGGGGTTTTGGAGGCAGAGCTTCTGAGTGGGGTTTTGGAGGCGGAGCTTCTGAGTGGGTTCTTGGAGGCGGAGCATCTGAGGGGTTTTGGAGGCGGAGCTTCAGAGTCGGGTTTTGGAGGCGGAGCTTCAGAGTGGGGTTTTGGAGGCGGAGCTTCTAAGTGGGGTTTTGGAGGCAGAGCTTCAGAGTGGGTTCTGGAGATGGAGCTTCTGAGTGGGGTTTGGAGACGGAGCTTCAGAGTCGGGTTTTGGAGGTGGAGCTTCAGAGAGGGGGTTTGGAGGTGGAGCTTCAAAGTGGGGTTTTGGAGGCAGAGCTTCTGAGTGGGTTCTGGAGGCGGAGCTTCTGAGTGGGGTTCTGGAGGCGGAGCTTCTGAGTGGGGTTTTGGAGGCAGAGATTCTAAGTGGGGTTTTGGAGGCAGAGCTCCTGAGTGGGTTCTGGAGATGGAGCTTCTGAGTCGGGTTTTGGAGGTGGAGCTTCAGAGAGGGGGTTTGGAGGTGGAGCTTCTGAGTGGGGTTTGGAGGCGGAGCTTCTGGGTGGGGTTTTGGAGGCGGAGCTTCTGAGTGGGGTTTTGGAGGCAGAGCTTCTTAGTGGGGATTTGGAGGCGGAGCTCCTGAGTGGGTTCTGGAGGCGGAGCTTCTGAGTCGGGTTTTGGAGGTGGAGCTTCTGAGTGGGGTTTTGGAGGCGGAGCTTCTGAGTGGGTTCTTGGAGCAGAACATCTGAGGGGTTTTGGAGGTGGAGCTTCAGAGTGGGTTTTAGAGGCAGAGCTTCAGAGTGGGTTTTAGAGGCAGAGCTTCAGAGTGGAGTTTTGGAGGCGGAGCTTCTGAGTGGGGTTTTGGAGGCGGAGTTTCTGAGTGGGGTTCTGGAGGCGGAGCTTCTGAGTGGGGTTTTGGAGGTGGAGCTTCTGAGTGGGGTTCTGGAGGTGGAGCTTCAGAGTGGGGTTTTGGAGGCGGAGCTTCAGAATGGGGTTTTGGAGGCGGAGCTTCAGAGTGGGGTTCTGGAGGTGGAGCTTCCGAGTGGGGTTCTGGAGACGGAGCTTCAGAGTCGGGTTTTGGAGACGGAGCTTCAGAGTCGGGTTTTGGAGGTGGAGCTTCAGAGAGGGGGTTTGGAGGTGGAGCTTCAGAGTGGGGTTTTGGAGGCAGAGTTTCTAGAGTGGGGTTCTGGAGGCGGAGTCTTCTGAGTGGGGTTCTGGAGGCGGATCTTCTGAGTGGGGTTCTGGAGGCAGATCTTCTGAGTGGGGTTCTGGAGGCAGATCTTCTGAGTGGGGTTCTGGAGGCGGAGCTTCTGAGTGGGGTTTTGGAGGCAGAGCTTCCGAATGGGGTTTTGGAGGTGGAGCTTCAGAGTTGGGTTTTGGAGGCAGAGCTTCAGGTGGGGTTTGGAGGCGGAGCTTCTGAGTGGGGGTTTGGAGGCGGAGCTTCTAAGTGGGGTTTTGGAGGCGGAGCTTCAGAGTTGGGTTTTGGAGGCGGAGCTTCTAAGTGGGGTTTGGAGGTGGAGCTTCTGAGTGGGTTTTGGAGGCAGAGCTTCAGAGTTGGGTTTTGGAGGCAGAGCTTCAGTGGGGTTTTGGAGGCGGAGCTTCTGAGTGGGTTTTGGAGGCGGAGCTTCTGAGTGGGTTTTGGAGGCGGAGCTTCTGAGTGGGGTTTTGGAGGTGGAGCTTCTGAGTGGGGTTCTGGAGGCGGAGCTTCTGAGTGGGGTTCTGGAGGCGGAGCTTTAGTGGGGTTTTGGATGCGGATCTTCAGAGTTGGGTTTTGGAGGTGGAGCTTCAGAGTGGGGTTTTGGAGGTGGAGCTTCAGAGTGGGGTTCTGGAGGTGGAGCTTCTGAGTGGGGTTCTGGAGGTGGAGCTTCTGAGTGGGGTTTTGGAGACGGAGCTTCAGAGTCGGGTTTTAGAGGTGGAGCTTCAGAGAGGGGGTTTGGAGGTGGAGCTTCTAAGTGGGGTTCTGGAGGCAGAGCTTCTGAGTGGGGTTTTGAAGGCAGAGCTTCAGAATGGGGTTTTGGAGGCGGAGCTTCTGAGTGGGTTCTGTAGGCGGAGCTTCAGATTAGGATTTTGGTGGTGTAGCTTCAGAGTGGGGTTTTGGAGGCGGAGCTTCTAAGTGGGGTTTTGGTGGCGGAGCTTCTGAGTATGGTTTTGGAGGCGGAGCTTCAGATTTGGGTTTTGGAGGCGGAGATTCTGAGTGGGTTCTGGAGGCGGAGCTTCAGATTTGGGTTTTGGAGACATAGCTTCTGAGTGGGGTTTAGGAGGCAGTGCTTCTGAGTGGGGTTTTGGAGGCGGAGCTTCAGATTTGGGTTTTGGAGGCGTAGCTTCAGAGTGGGGTTTTGGAGGTGGAGCTTCTGAGTGGGGTTCTGGAGGCGGAGCTTCTGAGTGAGGTTCTGGAGGTGGAGCTTCAGATTTGGGTTTTGGAGGCAGAGCTTCAGAGTGGGGTTTTGGAGGCAGAGCTTCAGAGTGGGGTTTAGGAGGCGGAGCTTCTGAGTGGGGTTCTGGAGGCGGAGCTTCTGAGTGGGGTTCTGGAGGCAATGCTTCAGAGTCGGGTTTTGGAAGTGGAGCTTCTCAGTGGGTTCTTGGAGGCGGAGCATCTGAGTGGGGTTTTGGAGGCGGAGCTTCTGAGTGGGGTTTTGGAGGCAGAGCTTCAGTGTGAGGTTTTGGAGGTGGAGCTCCAGCGTGGGGTTTTGGAGGTGGAGCTTCTGAGTGGGGTTTTGGAGTCGGAGCTTCTGAGTGGGGTTCTGGAGGTGGAGCTTCTAAGTGGGGTTTTGGAGGCGGATCTTCTGAGTGGGTTCTGGTGGCGGAGCTTCTGAGTGGGGTTTTGGAGGCGGAGCTTCTGAGTGGGGTTTTGGTGGCGGAGCTTTAGAGTGGGGTTTTGGAGGTGGAGCTTCTAAGTGGGGTTTTGGAGGAGGAGCTTCTGAGTGGGTTCTGGAGGCGGAGCTTCAGATTTGTGTTTTGGAGGCGGAGCTTCAGAGTGGGGTTTTGAATTCGGAGCTTCAGAGTGGGGTTCTGGAGGCGGAGCTTCAGATTTGGGTTTTGGAGGCAGAGCTTCAGAGTGGGGTTCTTGAGTCGGAGCTTCTACTTGGGGTTTTGGAGACGGAGCTTCTGAGTGGGGTTTAGGAGGCAGTGCTTCTGAGTGGGATTTTGGAGTTGGAGCTTCTAAGTGGGGTTTTGGAGGCAGTGCTTCAGAGTTGGGTTTTGGATGCGGAGCTTCTGAGTGGGGTTCTGGAGGCAGAGCTTCAGAGTGGGGTTTTGGAGGTGGAGCTTCTCAGTGGGTTCTTGGAGGCGGAGCATCTGAGTGGGGTTTTGGAGGCGGAGCTTCTGAGTGGGGTTTTGGATTAGGAGCTTCTGAGTGGGATTCTGGAGGCAGAGCTTCTAAGTGGGGTTTTGGAGGCGGAGCTTCTGAGTGAGTTCTGGTGGCGGAGCTTCTGAGTGGGGTTTTGGAGGCGGAGCTTTAGAGTCGGGTTTTGGAGGTGGAGCTTCAGAGTGGGGTTTTGGAGGTGGAGCTTCTAAGTGGGGTTTTGGAGGAGGAGCTTCTGAGTGGGTTCTGGAGGCGGAGCTTCAGATTAGTGTTTTGGAGGCGGAGCTTCAGATTGGGGTTTTGGAGTCGGAGCTTCAGAGTGGGGTTTTGGAGTCGGAGCTTCAGAGTGGGGGTCTGGAGGTGGAGCTTCAGATTTGGGTTTTGGAGGCGGAGCTTCAGAGTGGGGTTCTTGAGTCGGAGCTTCTACTTGGGGTTTTGGAGACGAAGCTTCTGAGTGGGGTTTAGGAGGCAGTGCTTCTGAGTGGGGTTTTGGAGTTGGAGCTTCTAAGTGGGGTTTTGGAGGCAGTGCTTCGGAGTTGGGTTTTGGATGCGGAGCTTCTGAGTGGGGTTCTGGAGGCAGAGCTTCTGAGTTGGGTTTTGGAGGCGGAGCTTCTAAGTGAGGTTTAGGAGGCAGAGCTTCTGAGTTTTGCTTTGGAGGCGGAGTTTCAGAGTTGGGTTTTGGAGGTGGAGCTTCAGAGTTGGGTTTTGTAGGTGGAGCTTCTGATTTGGGTTTTGGAGGCAGAGCTTCTGAGTGGGGTTTTGGAGGCAGAGCTTCTGAGTTGGGTTTTGGAGGTGGAGATTCTAAGTGGAGTTTTGGAAGCGGAGCTTCTGAGTGGGGTTTTGGAGGCGGAGCTTCAGAATCTGGTTTTGAAGGTGGAGCTTCTAAGTGGGAGTTAGGAGGTGGAGCTTCTGAGTGGGGTTTTGGAGGTGGAGCTTCTGGGTGGGGGGTTTGGAGGCGGAGCTTCTGAGTGGGATTTTGGAGGCAGAGATTCTAAGTGGGGTTTTGGAGGCAGAGCTCCTGAGTGGGTTCTGGAGGCGGAGCTTCTGAGTCTATTTTGGAGGTGGAGCTTCTGAGTCGGGTTTTGGAGGTGGAGCTTCTGAGTGGGTTCTTGGAGGTGGAGCATCTGTGGGGTTTTGGAGGCAGAGCTTCAGAGTCGGGTTTTGGAGGCGGAGCTTCAGATTTGGGTTTTGGAGGCGGAGCTTCTAAGTGGGGTTTTGGAGGTGGAGCTTCAGAGTGGGTTCTGGAGGCGGAGCTTCTGAGTGGGGTTTTGGAGGCGGAGCTTCTGAGTGGGGTTTTGGAGGCGGATCTTCAGAGTTGGGTTTTGGAGGCGGAGCTTCAGAGTGGGGTTCTGGAGGTGGAGCTTCTGAGTGGGGTTCTGGAGGTGGAGCTTTTGAGTCGGATTTTGGAGGCAGAGCTTCTGAGTTGGGTTTTGGAGGTGGAGATTCTAAGTGGAGTTTTGGAAGCGGAGCTTGTAAGTGGGGTTTAGGAGGTGGAGCTTCTGAGTGGGGTTTTGGAGGTGGAGCTTCTGGGTGTGGTTTTGGAGGTGGAGCTTCAGAGTGGGGTTTTGGAGGCAGAGATTCTAAGTGGGGTTTTGGAGGCGGAGCTCCTGAGTGGGTTCTGGAGGCGGAGCTTCTGAGTGGGTTTGGAGGCGGAACTTCTGAGTGGGTTCTTGGAGGCGGAGCATCTGAGGGGTTTTGGAGGTGGAGCTTCAGAGTCGGGTTTTGGAGGCGGAGCTTCAGATTTGTGTTTTGGAGGCGGAGCTTCAGAGTCGGGTTTTGGAGGCGGAGCTTCAGAGTGGGGTTCTGGAGGTGGAGCTTCTGAGTGGGGTTTGGGACGGAGCTTCAGGTGGGTTTTGGAGGTGGAGCTTCAGAGGGGTTTGGAGGTGGAGCTTCTAAGTGGGTTTGAGGCAGAGCTTCTGAGTGGGTTCTGGAGGCGGAGCTTCTGAGTGGGGTTTGGAGGTGGAGCTTCTGGTGGGGTTTTGAGGCAGAGCTTCTAGAGGGGTTCTGGAGGCGGAGCTTCTGAGTCGGGTTTTGGAGGTGGAGCTTCTGAGTGGGGTTTGGAGGCGGAGCTTCTGAGTGGGGTTTTGGAGGCGGAGCTTCTAAGTGGGGTTTTGGAGGCGGAGCTTCTGAGTGGGGTTCTGGAGGCGGAGCTTCAGAGTGGGGTTCTGGAGGCAGAGCTTCTGAGTGGGGTTCTGGAGGCGGAGCTTCTGAGTGGGGTTCTGGAGGCGGAGCTTCTGAGTGGGGTTCTGGAGGCGGAGCTTCTGAGTGGGGCTCTGGAGGTGGAGCTTCAGATTTGGGTTTTGGAGGCGGAGCTTCAGAGTGGGGTTTTGGAGGCGGAGCTTCAGAGTGGGGTTCTGGAGGCGGAGCTTCAGATTTGGGTTTTGGAGGCGGAGCTTCAGAGTGGGGTTTTGGAGGCGGAGCTTCAGAGTGGGGTTCTGGAGGCGGAGCTTCTGAGTGGGGTTCTGGAGACAGAGCTTCAGAGTCGGGTTTTGGAGGCGGAGCTTCAGAGTGGGGTTTTGGAGGCAGAGCTTCAGAGTGGGGCTTTCGAGGCGGAGCTTCTGAGTGGGGTTTTGGAGGTGGAGCTTCTCAGTGGGTTCTTGGAGGTGGAGCATCTGAGTGGGGGTTTGGAGGTGGAGCTTCTGAGTGGGGTTTTCTAGGAGGAGCTTCAGACTGGGGTTTTGGAGGCGGAGCTTCTGAGTGGGGTTTAGGAGGCAGAGCTTCTGAGTGGGGTTTTGGAGTTGGAGCTTCTGAGTGGGGTTCTGGAGGCAGAGCTTCTGAGATGGGTTTTGGAGGCGGAGCTTCTAAGTGTGGTTTAGGAGGCAGAGCTTCTGAGTTTTGTTTTGGAGGCGGAGTTTCAGAGTTGGGTTTTGGAGGCGGAGCTTCATAGTTGGGTTTTGGAGGTGGAACTTCTGAGTGCGGTTTTGGAGGCAGAGCTTCTGAGTGGGGTTCTGGAGGTGGAGCTTCGGAGTTGGGTTTTGTAGGTGGAGCTTCTGATTGGGTTTTGGAGGCAGAGCTTCTGAGTGGGGTTTTGGAGGTGGAGCTTCTGAGTGAGGTTTTGGAGGCGGAGCTTCTGAGTGAGGTTTTGGAGGCAGAGCTTCTGAGTGGGGTTTTGGAGGCAGAGCTTCTGAGTGGGGTTTTGGAGGCGGAGCTTCAGAATTGGGTTTTGGAGGTGGAGCTTCTAGGTGTGGGATTGGAGGTGGAGCTTCTTAGTGGGGTTTTGGAGGTGGATCTTCTGAGTCAGGTTTTGGAGGCGGAGCTTCTGACTGGGGTTTTGGTGGCGGAGCTTCTAAGTGGGGTTTTGGAGGTGGAGCTTCTAAGTGGGGTTTTGGAGGCTGAGCTTCTGAGTGGGGTTTTGGAGGAAGAGCTTCAGAGTTGGGTTTTGGAGGCGGAGCTTCTGAATGAGGTACTGGACGTGGAATTTTGTGTGATCTGACATATGTACAGTGATTGGTTCAATGTCTGTGCATCTACAACCCTCTCTGAGAAGAAATACTTCCTCACATTACCTCTGAGCCGTCCCCCACTATTTTCAAATTGTGCCCCTTTGTTCTTGCACATCTCTTTTTCTGGAAGATGCTACCCTCTTGGACTCTGTTGATTCCCTTGAGGTATTTGAATGTTTCTATCATGTTCCCCTTCCCTCCTTTCCTCGAGGCTATACATCTTAAGCTCCTTTAGTCTTTCTTCATATGTCTTCTGGTGCAGACCCTGCACCATTTTGGTTTCTCTCCTCTGGACAGCCTCCACCCTGTGTATGTCTTTCAGAGATGGGGTCTCCAGAACTGTACACAGTACTCTAGATGTGGTCTTACCAACTGTCTGTACAGAGGGCCAACAACTTCCTGTGTTCTACTGGTGATGTCTTTCCCTATGCATCCCAGTATCCCCCCAGCCCTCCTTACTGCCTTCACACATTGCTGGACCACCTTTAGGTCATCTGATACGACTACCCCAGGTCCCTTTCCATTTTTGTTGTTGTCAGTATCTTACCCCCCATTGTTTGCTCTTCCCTTGGGTTTTTGTTTCCCAGGTGCATTACTTTGCACTTCTTTGTGTTGAATCTAAGCTGCCATACATTTGACCATTCCTCCAACCTTGCCAAATCCCTTTTCATCCTTTCCACCCCACCTTGTGTATCAACCCTGTTGCAGATCTTTCTGTCATCTGCAAAGAGACATATTTTCCCTTCCAGTCTCTCTGCAATGTCACTTATAAAAACATTAAAAAGGACCGGCCCCAGTACTGAACACTGCTTTACCCCACTAGTAATCCCCCTTTCTTCAGAGTGAACTCCTTTTACTATTATCCACTGTGTCCTGTTGTCCAGCCAGTGTTTTATCCAGGCTACCACCCTGGGACGCACTCCCAAGCTGGCTAATTTGTTTATTAATCTTTTGTGTGGGACTGTGTCAAATGCCTTGCTAAAGTCTAGGTAGGCCATGTCCACAGCCCCTCCCTGGTCTACTACTTTGGTCACCCAGTCAAAGAAATCAATTAGGTTTGTCTAACATGACCTTCCTGCTGTGAATCCATGCTGCCTTGGGTCCTGTGCCCCACTAGCCTCTAGGTACTCAACAATTCTTTCCTTCAGAAGTGATTCCATTATTTTCCCTACCACTGGAGGTCAAACTAACAGGTCTGTAGTTTCCTGCCTCTGTCTTGCTCCCACTTTTGTGAAGGGGAATCACATCTGCCCTTCTCCAGTCCTCAGGTTCCACACCATCCTCCCATGATTTATTAAAAAGGGTAGTCAGTGGTGTTACTAGTTCTTCCCGTAGTTCTTTTAGAATTCTGAGGTGAATCCCATCAGGCCCCATTGCTTTATCCACCTTCAGTTTTAAGAGTTCTTTCAGAACCCTTTCTTCTGTGAAAGGACTAATATCAGCCCCTATCCAGAGTGCTTCTATTGACTGGATTAGGTATCTTCCCCTGCTTTTCCATTGTGAATACTGAGCAGAAGTATTCATTCAGTATCCCTGCTTTTTCACTGTCGCTCTCTGCCCAACCACCTTCCTCTTTATTCTGCCTCAGTATCCCTGCCTTAGTCTTTCTTTGCTCCCTAATGTACCTATAAAAGGTTTTATCCCCCTTCTTAACCGAGTTGGCTATCTCTTCCTCAGTTAGGGCCTTTGCTATTCTGACTGTCTTCCCTGCTTCCTTCTGCTTTAACTGGTACAGTTCTCTGTTCTGCTCCTTCTTTATTTCCTTATACTTCCTGAATGTTATCTTTTTCTCCCTTATCTTCCCCACCACTCTTTTGAGTACTGCGCCCAGTTCTGAAGGCTTTATCTAAGGAAGGACACGGATAGACTATAGACACTGCAGAGGAGGGCAACAAAAATGGTACAAGGGCTCCATGAATTTCCATATGAAAGCAGATTACGACACCGCAACATGTAATCACTGGAGCAGCGCAGATAGAGGTGACATGATTGAGACATTCAAGTTCCTGAAGAGCATAAACAGAGTCCCTTCCCAGGAACTCTTTCTGATCAATAGCTCCACAAAGACAAGGGGTCATGAAATGAAATTAAGGGGAGGGAGGTTCCGGGGTAACATGCTTAAGTTCTTTTTTACGGAAAGGGTGACAGCTCCATGGAATAGCCTACCTGCAGAAGTCATTGACATCTGCTTGGGGTAGGCATAAGGGATTGTCTCTAAGAAATTCTAAAGGGGGTAGGAATCAGGGCAGACTAGATGGACCTTTGGTCCCCATCTGCCATCACTTTCTATGTTTCTATGAGCATTACCAGTTCACAGTGTTGCCCTTTGGCTTGTCCTCTGTGCTGCAAGTCTTTAGCAAGTGCTTAGCAGCAGTAGCTGTGGCCCTTAGAAGGAAGGGGCTGTACATTTTCCCTTATCTGGATGATTGGATTCTAAATGCCCCATCCAGGGAACAGCTCCTAGGAACTTTTTTTTTAATTAAGCTTTTTGATCCCCGTTGCCACCTCCTGCCAACTGACGATGGGGACGCATATGTGTATTTTACGGATTTTATCCCCTGACCCTCCCGAGGCCCCGGCACAAGGCTGTGCAAGTGTGTGGAGGCACACTTCACACCCCATGGCACCAGCTCAGCCCCTTCCACCTCCTAATACTTTGCTGCCCCCTCTCCGCCTATGCTGCCCACCAGACCTCCACCCGGTGTGAGCAGAACTATGTAGCGGGCCACTCCAGCCTCACCATCCTCAGGAGAGGAGAGAGCTGTCTGCTGGCATGCTCAATCCTGCTCCACCCTCCCCCCTGTGCCAGCACCTCCATGACCTGAGGTCGTTCCCAAACCTGGGTCGCCAGTGTAGCACGAGGCAAGACACCCAGCACCTCAACCCTCTGTGCCATGCGCAGTTTGTGCACCCTCCATGCCATATTCAACAGTGCTGAGCCATGGCGCATCACCGTTGAATATTGCCTGGTCCTGGTCCTGGCCCTGGCGCAACCCAGTTGCGCTGTGCCCAGGCTTGTGCCACTGCCTGATGCAGTCTGAATATCCAGCCCAGAGTGTCTTTGTGCATGAATCCTAAGTTTCTTCCCAAGCCGTGGTTCTCTGACGAACCCGACCTGCCAGACTGCCATCCACAGTCCAGGTCTGAAGCCACCAGCCCCTCACAGAAGCTCAGGTTAGTCTGAGAGCCACAGCCATGGTTCTCTGATGAGCCGAACCTGCCAGACTGCCATCCGCAGTCCAGGTCTGAAGCCACCAGCCCCTCACAGAAGCTCAGGCTAGTCTGAGAGTCATGGCCGTGGTTCTCTGATGAGCCCAACCTGCCAGACTGCCATCCGTAGTCCAGGTCTGAAGCCACCAGCCCCTCACAGAAGCTCAGGCTAGTCTGAGAGCCACAGCCATGGTTCTCTGATGAGCCCAACCTGCCAGACTGCCATCCACAGTCCAGGTCTGAAGCCAAAAGCCTCTCACAGAAGCTCAGACTAGTCTGAGAGCCACAGCCATGGTTCTCTGACAAACCTGACCTGTCAGACTGCCATCTGCAGTCCAGGTCTGAAGCCACCAGCCCCTCACAGAAGCTTAGGTACTGACTTTGCACCCAGGGACTCATTACCTCCAGGAAGGGAGCCCTAGCTGCCAGATTTTCCTTTTTTACAAGAGGACAGTTGTTTCTGGATTTAAATCCAGAGTCTGTTACTGCTGTGACTTATTGGCTGCAGTTTAGCACCAGGAGCACTCCGATTGGCTCCGTATAGCTCTGCACTGTTAATGCTTGAATTATATTTTACTGGATTTTGATTTCTGTTAATACTGTCTTGCTAGCATTTTAGAGTTTCAAGTTTGCTGATTTAATCTTAGTGCCTGTAGAGTGTTCCCTTATAAGACCCAGTAGCAATCTCAGCTCAGGTCTTGCACCCCCACTTCACCATTTTACTCTGGTACTGTGTTTTAAATAGCCCTGTTCTTGCTGTCTCAGACCTTCCTGCACCTTGCCTAACATTTTGGGTCTGCAACACCCCCCTTTAAACCATTTTGCATTTCTTTTCAGCTCCACGAGCAGCCCCACTCCCTGCCTCTCTTATTTAATTTCCCTCTGTCCTTCTCTTTTCAGGTTAGTCTGATAGCTACAGCCATGGTTCTCTGATGAACCCGACCTGCCAGACTGCCATCTGCAGTCCAGGTCTGAAGCCACCAGCTCCTCACAGAAGCTCAGGTATGGACTTCACACCCAGGGACTCATTACCTCCAGGAAGGGAGTCCTAGCTGCCTGATTTTTTGGTCACCCCCGGCCCTGTTTAAATACACTTAAACCTGCCTTGGCTTACTAGCTCACTCCTACAGGTTTCTGCCAGTCAGCTGCTCAAGCTTTGAGTGACAGCATCACTGTCTCTTGTGAATCAGTTTCCCTATCTAGTGTAACTCCTCTTTCTAGATCTCACTAAAAACCACCAGGTACAGTGATTAACTGTACAGCCTCTCTTTGGCACCAGTGTGTCATGCTTGACAACTGAATCAAACTGCCATGTCCCCAGCAAAGGGTGCTATCTACTTCTGCTTATTGCTACCTGGCTTGGTACAGCTGGCACCAGATGCCTAGCTGGACCGCTGCTACCACACATCTGAACCACTACTGGGTAGTGCATGGCTGTCAAATGCAACTTCAGAGACTGCCTCACTTGGCTGTGGGCAGTGACTCACTCAGCCTTACCCTACAAACATGGGTGGCCACATGCCCTCCCCTCACATAGGGGTAGTAATGGTTAGCTATACCCCAAAAATTAAACCAGTGTCCAACCACCTGAATCATCTAAAGCCTCAGTGGCACAAGACATGAGCCAAATTTAGCATAAACCTTTCTTCCAGAAAGGTCATCTTTATGCTCCTGCTCTTCTCTGGCAACATTCACCCGAACCCAGGCCCACTCACTTCAACGGGCCCTGGTGTTCATAAGGTTAAAGGCCTAAAAACAGCCTCCCTGAACATCTGCAGTTTAACCGCAAAATTTGGCCAACTACAGGCATGGATGGCCCTCCATACCCCTGAGATCCTATGCCTAACAGAGACCCGGTTGACCAGTAGGATTAAAGATAGCAAAGTTGCCCTCAAAGGCTTCCAAGCATACATAATTGATAGACTAGGCAAGAGAGGTGGGGGATGCCTCATCTATGCCAGGGACTCTCTGCAGTGCACTGTCCTCCCTGGAACCAGGGTGGCTGAGGACCATGAGATAGTAGTGATAAAGGCTCAGGTTGGCCAGAATGACAAAACTCTTATTCTTGCCACAATCTACCTACACCCCAAGAAAGCCACAGCAGGCTTTCCCACAATTATGCACGTTATCAGAACCCTTCCAAAAGGGATGGAGCTTGTCATTACCAAGGACTTTAACATAAACTGGGATGGAAAGGAGGCTGCCTCTTTCAGGGATCTGATAGCCACCTCCAACCTGACACAACTTGTCACCTGCCCCACCAGGCAGAACTATAAGACAGGAAACAGTACCCTCCTTGACTTGGTCCTAGCAAGCTCACCATCCCGGATCTCTGAGTTCAAGGTTCTCCCAGACACGCTAAGTGACCACTCCCCAATCACCTTCCTGTGGTCTAATAAATTTACCAAAAGCCCACCCATCCTCATTGAAAGCAGGGTCTTGAGGTAGGGTAAACTTGGAGCCCTCAAATCAGCCCTTGCCCTGCATGACTGTACTCCTATTGACCTGGCACCTACCCTTGATCAGGCCCTCAATTACTTCATTAAGGGCTTTGGCTCCATCTCCGACATCTATGCCCCGCTCATGAAAAGAAAAATTTGGGGGCAGGCAAATGGCTGGATTGATGGGGAGCTCCTCTCCCACTTGAAAGAAAGGAACATACTCTGGGAAAAGACCATAAACACAGGTAGCAAGCATGACTACCAGTGCTACAGAACAGCCAGGAACCGCTGCACCAAGCTAATCCAGCTCATCAAAGCCAACTATCACAACCACAGCTTTGCAATTCTTGGGGTGATGGGAAAAGATTCTGGGATAACATCAAAAGCATCCTTGGAAAGGAGGACAAGAAACACCCTCAGCTGCTCAGTATCAGTAACATCTCCCACTACAGACCCTCTAGCTATTGCAGAAGCCTTCAATAAGGCCTTCACCGATCTTATGCCAGTGCTACCACCTGCCTATTTTCAGCCTAGCTTGAACCACTCCAACAACTTATCTACCCAGTGTTCTCACCCAACCTTCTACTTTAAAAGGGTGATGGTGAGGAAGGCCCTTACTGTGGTCAAGAAAATACTAGGTAAGACCAGACTGGGCAGTGACAGGATAGGCATGAAACTTCTATCCCTTACCCTGGATGTTCTTATAGTGCCCATTACCATGCTGTACAATAAGTCCCTGGCCCTGGCCCAATTCCTGGCAGTTTGGAAGCAGGCCCCAGTTACGCCAGTGCATAAAGCAGGTGACAAGTCTCTGGTAGCCAACTACAGACCCATCTCAATCCTCCCCCCCCCATCCAAGGCACTAGAAAAGATTGTGGCAGGTCAACTCGTCAACTACCTCAATAAGTATAATCTGTTATGCCCCAACCAGCATGGCTTCAGAAAAAATCACCGTACCACCACTGCCCTGCTGGACTACACAAACTATATACATAAGGCCCTGGATGAAGGTAAACTGGTGGGATCTGTCTTTATTGACCTCACCAAAGCCTTCGATACAGTCAACTACTCCCTATTGCTGACCCAACTGCGAAACATGGGTCTATGTGATAACGGTGAATGCCTAAAGGTGATCACCATTATCGCACGGTCAGAGTGCCGAAAAGCTTTTCAGCATTCTGACAACCAGCCCCAGCGCCTGAGACAATGAAGCCAGGAGATTTTAATGTTAGGGGCTGTGCACCACCCCCATCCTTAAAAAAAAATAAAGGTTCGGGCCGGGCGAACAAATTCCTGTGCACCAGCATCCGACCCGAACTCAGTACCTCACCCACCCCAGCCACTAGCTAACCCCTGATGCCACGACGCAGCTTGGCCATCCACTGCAGCGCCACCCTTCCAGCCCTCTGCCCTCCTGCCCATGTCGCCATGCTCGCCCCCCACTATGTACCAATAGTGACATTCTGTCACCCAGTTCACCCAACCTCATCCAGTTGCTCTACCCTCCCACTGCAGTGAGGGATTGCGCTTGGAAGGTGTCGCTTGCTATGGACAGCTCCCTTCCTCATGCGCCCACCTCACGAGTTACCACAAAACATGAGTGTGGAGCCCAATGCCCTTAGCTGCTTCCAAGACTACCTGATATGGAGAAATTGATGTGTCAAAACTGGGCAAACAGTATCCAGCGCTAGAGAGGTATCAGTAGGGGTACCCCAGGGATCAATACTGGATCCTCTACTCTTCAGCCTCTTCTTAAATGACCTTCCCACAGCCTGTGACACCAAACTCATACTATATGCAGATGATGCTGTGCTCCTGAGCAGCAGCAGCACATCTCAGACTGCCCTACAAGCTGAGCTGCAGAACTCCTTCTCCAAACTTGAGGACTGGTTCAGTAGTCATAAGTTGCTACTAAACTACAAGAAGACCATGGCCTTGCTTATGTCAAGCCCCCACAACAAAAATAAGCATCAACCCCTCATCATCTCCAACTTGTGCAGTGAGCCACTGGAACAAGTTCACTTGTTCAAGTATCTGGGGATCATAATAGATGATACCCTCACGTTTTCGCACCATATTGACTCTCTGGTCAAGACAGTCAATACCAAGATTGGTGTCCTGTGCAGGCACAGGCAATACCTCTCTCCAGGGGCCCTCCACCTCTCAGTCCACAGCTCAATTATATCTACTATTGACTATGGACTAGTGGTCTATGGGGCGGCAACAGATACAGCGCTCAAGAGGGTTCAGACTGCACTCAACAAAGCCTGCAGTCTCACCTTGGATGCTGAGCGTGGCACTCACACCTGTACTCTGTATGAACATGCAAATTGGCTGTCATTAAGAAACAGGGTCAAATTCCAAACTTGCATCCTGGGGAAGAAGGCTCTTTTGGGTAAAACACAACCTTGTGTAGGCAATTTGATCAAGGTGGCCAACTCGTTGTAGGTCACCAGAGGGAGGACTAGAGGGGCCTTGGCAATCCCCTTCTGTCGCACCTCACTTGGGCAATGTGCATTTGCCTACCGGGCCCCCCTATGGATGAATGAACTTCCTGGGAACCTCTTGGCCACCAATTGTCTGGCACAATTTAAAACTGACCTCAAACAGCACCTAATAACACTCTCTAAGTGCATGTGCTCCTGAGTCCAGCCAACCTGCCCTCTCTGCCCCCCAGCAAGCACTAGGCAGGCCTCAGCTACCCCCTCCCTCTGTCCCACTCATGACTTGCCCCAGCAATCAGTTTGTGTCATGCTCCTTCGGCACCTGCCACCCCCCTCCCCCCAATTCACAGTCCCATGAGTTTCCCAAACAGTCACTACTAATGCTGGCTGCCTGACCATGCCCCCTCACACCCCACCATTTTACTCTAGCATGTCATCTCCACTCAGCATCCCTTCACTCCACCATTTCTTCTTATACCTTATTGTCCCTCTTCCCCACCCTCTCACCTCCACCGCAGTACTTATCTCTCTCTCTCTCTCTCTTACCTCCCTTCTTCACCCCTCTGCTAGCTAGCCCTGTCCCTCTGAACTACTGACAAGGCATGTTGTGGCTGCTTATCCCCCACCCACCCTCATAAAGTGTTTTTTCTTGTTATTTAACTCGTACCTATGTTTTTGAGTTATTCTATAAGTTCTGAATGCAAGCTGTATTGTTTATTGTAATGTACTTTTGCTTTCTCCTACTGTACTTTGTTTTGCAATCTATGAAATGGAACCTTTGTAAAAGAGCTTGTGCTCAAAGTTTTTTTCCGAATAACTAAATAAATAAATAAAATAAAAATAAAGGCGGTGTCTGTGTTTTCACTGAACCAGTCTATCCACCTTCCTGTTTATTTTCCCGACCATGCCAATCCAGGGGAAGCACAGCTCCATATGTTAGATGTGCACAAAACTTTGAAGTATTACCTGTCCGAACCAAGGAAGCAGGTAATACTAATGCAGGAAGTTGAAGCAGTTGTTTGTTCCTTTTGCCCCAGTTAGAGAGGATTTTCAGGTTTCTAAACAATGTTTATCTAAATGGCTGGCTAATTGCATTGTGTTCTGCTACAACAAGTATGGCAAAGAGTTGCCTGGAGAGGTAAACGCTCATCCCACAAGTGACATGGTTACCTCTGTGGCTTGTTTTTGTGGGGTTTCAGCCACTGACTTTTGCACGGCTGCCATCTGGAGTACTGTCCATACTTTCACCAAGCAGTAGAGTCTGGATATTGCCTCAAAAGCCCTTACAGAATTTGACAGGGCTGTGATGCAGGGTCTCCTGTCTTAAGTTTGTGGTTGGCCTTCCTCCCAGGCTATCTGCACCTGTAACTGCTTGGGACTTGTTCCTATGGTGTGACCTGAAAACTGAGATACCCCCGAAAAAGGCAAAACAGTTACTTTAAGAACTTACCATAACAGTAAATCTTCGAGGGGATCTCAGTCATCAGGTCTGTTTTCCCTTCCACCGTCCTCCTTTTTAGGGACTCTGTACTCTAACTGGCTATCAGGTGTATACAGACTTCCTTTTAGGCCTGGGCACCTCTCTCTCTCTCTCTCTCTCTCTCTCTCTCCCTCTGTCCCTCATGGCTAGAGCTATGCTCCCTATGTTTCTGGGGAAAAGAACTGAGGGGGGAGCGGGGTCGCTCATGCCTTTATAGGGTTGATAATGTTGGTAGATGATGCCGGCATGGGCGGTCCCAGTTGTACTGCTGAAAATCTTCCATGTGGATCCTTCTTCACAGGTGCTAATTCACAATCAATAAAGCCACGACAGTACCGTCAATAACAGTACCGTACAAAGAGTGCTGTCAACAACAGTGTCAGGAAAAAACACTGCAAATGAAAGCAGTGCCAAGGGTAGCAGTCGTAAACCACACCGATGACTGCTACCATTGCTAAAAAACAAATTTAACACTTTTGTTTTGCAGGTGGGCTCCGCTTCAACCCCTCGTAACTTATATAACCAACTCCAAGGAAGTGGATCTCTGGCAAAAGGAGAAACTGGGGGTAGAACTTTTGTGTCAGGTGATTAAAAAAAAAACATCTGTACTTCAGATGGGGGAATAGTGAAGCTGCATGTGTCAGGAGACCAGGAACAGAACCCTTGTCTCCCACTTTGTGCTGCTGCCTCAAACCACTCTGCTACTGGAGCAGCTCAGGCAGCTACTGTGCTTTTCTTTTCCTTGTAAACCCTCACCATTACCTGAATAGCTACAGTGGTAGCGATATTTGATATACGCTATTCTACCCCTGTCACTATTCAGGCATTACTTGGTCCTGACCGCATGGTTTAGATGGCGGTCTTCAGGCGACGCTATTCTAATCGGGTACCACTTCACTGATGGTGAAGTTCCTACGGTGTGACCTGATGACTGAGATCCCCTCGAAGATCTACTGTTACGGTAAGTTCTTACCTAACTGTTCTATGTAGTAGTAGGGATTAGGGTAATAAAGAAAGCAAAAAAAAAATGGCAAGTAAACTAAAGCTACTGTCCTTTTCAAAGAACTGTGATCCAGCATTTATGGTAACAGGGTTCTCCAGCTGGGAAAAAGCGTCTGAAAAATTTAAGAAGCATGAGAGTTCCAGTGCACACTATGAGGCAGTAGGAAAATGGAAGTTATGCGAGGGGGACCAACATAAAGGCTCTCCCCTAAAATATAGTTTAATGATGATGTGAAGTGGGGTTGGGGGTTGCAGGTGCTCTATGTCGATACAGTATTAATAGGATCAGTGAAGGGGGGCTCTCTGAATCTGGTTGCATTAATTTTGCTGGCAGGTCTACATGTATGGGGTTAATAGATCTATACACAGAGAACTTCTAGCAAAAGTAATGCAACTACATTTTTAGAGTCCCCCTCCTCATATCTCCTGCAATGAGCACCTGCAGTCTGTTCCTTACTTTGTGTCCTCATTAAGCTTATTTTAGGGGCAGGGCTGCTGCAGCGCTCAGCAGCCATTTGGCTTGTACACGGAAATTACAAGTTCGGCAACTTATGGTACATGTTTCACTATGAAGGTGACTTTTTAAAAAAACAAGAAGAATCCCATAAGGCTCTGATAGCAATCCTCACAGTGCTACGGTATTTGAGTCAGCAAGGGCCATCAATTAGGGGTCATGAACAGGATTTGGAAAACTTCATGACACTACCTGGTCTCAGAAGTTTGAATGTACCTCTGTTGGAAAGGAGGATTACCAGAAGGCAGAACTGGCTCCCTTGTGACATATAAAATGAAATGCTGCAACTAGTGGCTCATAGAATTTTGGAAGACATTGTGGGAGAAATAAAACAAGTAAAATGGTTTGCCATAATGGTGGATGAAACCACAGACTCCTCTACTAAAGAATAAGTACCTTTATGTTTGTGGTATTGCAATAGGGAAACCTTTGCAATACACGAAGAGTTCATAGGATTCTATAATACATCAGCAGCAGATGCTGAAACACTTAACACTGTAATTCTTAATGTTTTGTTAAAACTGGTTATGGACATCAAAAATAGTAGCGGTCAGTACTATGATGTGGCAAATGATATGGCTGCTGGGAAAATTTATGGAGTGCAAGCAAGGATTTGTCAGCTGTGCCCTAATGCACTGTATGTCCACTGCTGTGCTTACAGTTTAAACCTGGCTTTACAAGATTCCTTATGGTGTGTGCAATTGGCATGCCTCTCAACCTGCCAGGAACAGAATCAGGGACACCGACACACACAATCAGGGACACCATTTTTTCATTAGCGTGGCAGTGGGCACCAGCCTCGTGGCCATGCATGTGAACTGCATATGGCATATTAGTCAAAATACTGAAGAAGAGCTCTGAAAGCATATGCATGTATCTGTAAAACTTTATTGAACAGCATTAACAGTAGAAACAAAGAAAGATAGAATCTGACAGCAGACCGCTTGGCCCACCTAGTCTGCTAATTTTCCTACCTAATGAATAAGCTGCAGATCCTAGTTAACCAACAGCCTACTTCCTCCTACCCCCCCAATAGAATTGCCTTATGTCTGTCCAATGCATCATTGAATTCCCCCACTGTTTTTGACTCCAATACCTCCTCAGGAAGGCTGTTCCATGTATCCACAACCCTCTCCATGAAAAAATACTTCCTCATGTAACCCCTGGGTGGTGCCACCTCCCAGTGTTACACCCCTGCCTACTACCCTGAACATAGGCTAAGGGCGTTGGGTTCGCTAACTTATAACATTTTTAAAACCTTTGTGCAGTGCCTCTACTCAGGGTGCTTTACGTGGGTGAGATGGTACTGGGTGTAGCCCCCTGAGCTGCTACACCACCCACGATGACCAGTTACCTTCCCCAGGCATGCCCCAAGACACAGCTCCCCACATTTCAACATTTTGAATTAAAGGCTCTCTCTAATAATATGCTCACACAGGATTTCAAACAACAACAACAAGATATTTATTTTTTCCGGGGGAATAAAGGAGCTAGGAAAGGGAAACAGGAGGAGTAGAGGTTATCTTACCGTATTTACACTTGTACAGAGATAATTTTGGATTTTGCTGGTGAACCCTCCAGCTGGGTGGCTACATATTAACAGGCAGACATAAATCACATTTTACCATTTGACTTAAGACATCCAGAGCCCTGGCTATCTAGCTGCTGATAAATCAGATGTTAAACACAATTATTATTAATACCCACACTGGTACCAGTCCCAGATACAGCAGAAACCCCACAATCTCATACCATACTGGTTAAACAGATATCACAGTCCAAGATGTTGCAGGCCTGATGGAGTTGCAGCTGGTTGAGGTGGCTGGCTATTAATTTGAGGGTGGGGGCAACTTGGAAACAGATTTGTGTAAAGCAGCAAATTACTATTTACAACCACAGCAAGGATTGCCCTGCACTTTAGCAGACAAAGCAGGGATTGCCCTGCACTCACAGACAAATCAGGGATTGCCCTGCACTCACAGACTTCTGAACATTCCTGAACAAACTATGTGGATCTTACATCCAGAACATTCAGCACAATATTTGAAAGTCCCATCCAAAGCAATACTGGTGATACTTTTGTCAAGCATCCTATATGCAATTCAACTACGGTCACATCCAGTACTTTATATACTAAAAGGCATCCATCCAGAGTAAATTGGCAATGACACTTTCATCAAGCATCCCATATACTTTAGTCACAGGCAGATGCAGTCCAAGAGATGCTGGCTGCGACTTCCAGCTCGCTGCACAATTTATATGTACACAAAACACTACCAGGCAAGCAGCTGGTCACCTCAGGAGATTGAGCCTGGCTACCTGGGCATTCTTCTCTGACTCAAACGCGGATTCAGATCGAACCCTGCTAAGGAATCACACTCCCAGCCCAGCACACAGTTCACAACATGAGGAATTACTCAGCGCTCAGTCCCCACAAGCACTCACACATTTATATGTAAAGGTCACTTACTGTACCAGACCACAGAGTCCTGACAGGCCGATCGCAATTTTGCACACTTTTGGTCTTCTTCAGGTTAAGTCTGGTCCCAAAATGACTTCTGCTGCTTCTCTCACTCTGAAAGCTCGGAACTGCTGTCTGAATAATTACTCACTAATGAATGCCGGCCAACTTCATGGCCTCACGCGCGCTTCCCGTGTGAATCTACTGCGCACAATGGCTGCATGAGCACTCGGGGCAGTTTCCCCCTCAGCTTCCAACTTCAAACACAGTTCTCTTCTGCCCCAAACCGCAGGGCACTTCAGCATCAAGATTCCTCTTCAAAATCTCTGTCTGAAAATCAAGGCTTCTCTTCAGAATCTTTGTCTGAAAGAGAATTCTTCTCTTCAGAATCTCTGTCTGAAAATCAAGGTTTCCACTTCAGAATCTCTGTCTGAACACTTGGTTGCCCATGATCTAGGCCACAACACTGCTTTCCTTTTTCACATAAGTTCAGATACTTGATCCAAGAAAACACAGTCCTTTTCTCTCCCTTCAGGAGAGCTGATGAAAAACTGGCCTCTTTCAGGCCTTCCGCGTGGTTCCTGCACTGCCCCACGGGCAGCAGCCCCTCAAGCTGCTCACTCTTCCAGCTCCATGCTCAGACTGACTCTCCCAGCAGACAGTCCGGGCATTTCCCCCAAATCCAAAAGGTTGCAGTTGGCTGATTCTCCTTGTCAGGCACAACAGGCTCCCTCTATTGGCGAAAAAAGGCACCACGGTCCAAACCACATTTCCCAGAGGCTCTCTCCATACAAGCCCCCTGTGGTTGGCTCCATTTGAGAGTCCAAGTTCTGATTTGCCAGCAGGCTCCATTTTAAGGAGCCCCTCCCCATTAATTGGACCTATTTAGCAGTTCAGATCCGAAATGGAGGGGCTAAACACACAGAGTCCCAGCTACAAGAAAGGCAGGTTAGACAAACTGTACTGTCATTATCACTCTAACAAATTCCCAGCAGCTAATTACATCTTTTGAAAGTGCTTTCCCTGCGCATATAGCGACTGCAGAACGGAGCGATCTGCTCAGTGGCCCAGGCGGGACTCGAGCAAGGAAAGGCACAGTCCCCCCAGTTCAAATTAATTATACTGCAGATTGGCAGCTCTTAAAGTGACAGTACACGGAGGCATTAGGCACTCTCACTAAATTATTTTAAATTGGAAGGCTTTTTAGTGACCCCCATTTGTAGGGGGATTACACCCACACTACCTCTGAGCCATCACCCTTCTATCTTCAAATTGTGCCCCCTTGTTCTTGCACTCACTTTTTCTGAAAGATGCTACCCTCTTGGACTTTGTTGAGTCCCTTGAGGCACTTGAAAGTTTCTATCATGTCCCCCCTCTCCCTCCTTTCCTCGAGGGTATACATATTAAGCTCATTTAATCTCTCTTCATATGTCTTTTGGTGCAGACCCTGCACCATTTTAGTTGCCCTCCTCTGGACACCCTCCATTCTGTCTATGTCCTTGTGGACATGGGGTCTCCAGAACTGCACCTGCACGCAGTACTCCAGATGAGGTCTCACCAACTGTCTGTACAGAGGGGTAACACCTTCCTGTTTTCTACTGGTGATGCCTCTCCCTATGCATCCCAGTATCCCGCCAGCCCTCCTTACTGCCTTTTCACATTGCTTGCCCATCTTTAGGTCATATGATATGACTACCCCCAGGTCCCTTTCCATTTTTGTTGTTATTAGTATCTCACCCCCCATTGTACACTCTTCCTCTGGATTTTCGTTTCCCAGGTGCATTACTTTGCACTTCTTTGCGCTGAATTTAAGCTGCCATACATTTGACCATTCCTCCAAGTTTGCCAAGTTCCTTCTCATCCTTTTCACCCTATTTTCTGTATTGACCCTGTTGCAGATCTTTGTGTCATCTGCAAAGAGACATACTTTTCCTTCCAGTCCCTCTGCAATGTCATTTATAAAGAGATTAACGAGGACCGGTCCCAGTAGTGAACCCTGCGGTACTCCACTAGTAACCGCCTTTCTTCAGAGAGGACTCTGTTTACTATTATCCTCTGTGTCCTGTTGTCCAGCCAATTTTTTACCCAGGCTACCACCTTGGGACCCACTCCAAGGCTGGCTAACTTGTATATTAATCTTTTATGTGGCACTGTGTCAAATGCCTTGCTAAAGTCTAGGTAGGCCATGTTCACAGCCCCTCCCTGGTCTACTACTTTGGTCACCCAGTGAAAGAAATCTATTAGATTCATCTGACATGACCTTCCTGCTGTGAATCCATGCTTCCTGGGGTCCTGTGCCCCGCTGGCCTCTAGGTACTCAACAGTTCTTTCATTCAGAAGTAATTCCACCATTTTCCCTACCACTAAGGTCAAACTAACAGGTCTGTAGTTTCCTGCCTCTGCCTTGCTCCCATTTTTGTGAAGTGGAATCACATCTGCCTTCTTCCAGTCCTCAGGTACCACCCCATCCCTATGATTTGTTAAAGAGGGTAGTCAGTGGTGTCACTAGTTCTACCCTTAGTTCTTTTAGAATTCTTGGGTGAATCCCGTCAGGCCCCATTGCTTTATCCACCTACAGTTTTAAGAGTTCTTTCAGAACCCTTTCTTCTGTAAATGGATTGGTATTGATCCCACCCTATCCAGAGTGTTTCTATTGTTTGATTTAGGTACCTCTCCCTCCTCTTCTTTTGTGAATACTGAGCAGAAGTGTTCATTCAGTATCCCTGCTTTTTCACTGTCACCCTCTGCCCACATTCCTTCCCCTTTATTAAGCCTCAGTATCCCTTCCTTGATCTTCCTTCACTCCCTAATGTACCTATAAAACGTTTATCCCCCTTCTTAACAGAGTTGACTATCTTTTCCTCAGTCTGGGCCTTTGCTATTCTGACTGCCTTCCCTGCCTCCTTCTGCTTTAACTGATATAGTTCTCTGTCCTGCTCCTTCTGTGTTTCCTTATATTTCCTGAATGCTATCCTTTTCTCCTTAACCTTCCCTGTCACCTCTTTTGAGAAACATAGTGGCTTTTCCCTTTGTTTTGATTTGCTTGATTTGTTGATTTGCTTCACACAAAGGCTTGTTGCCTCTGTGATGGCAGTTTTGATTTTTCCCCATTGTTCCTCCACCCCTCCTTCTTGCTCATTTGCTAGTCCTTTTCTGAGGCACTCTCCCATTTTGCCAAAGTCAGCCCTCCTAAAGTCCAACACCCTTGCTTTTGTATGGCTTGACTCTACAGCTGTGTCTATTGCGAACCACACTGTTTGGTGGTCGCTTGTTCCCAGATGGCTACCCACTTCTAAGTCTGAGATCCTCTCTCCATCCCCATTTGAAAATACCAGGTCTAAGATTGCTCCCTCCCGAGTGGGTTCTAACACTAGCCATCTGAAGCATGCCCCCTGTAGGGCATTGAGAATGGGCCTGCTCTTGGATGTGGCTGCAGTAAAGGTGCTCCAGTTAACGTCTGGCATATTCAGGTCCCCCATCAACAATATCTCCCCTTTTTCTGCCATTCTAAGGATTCCTTCTATCATTTCCTTGTATGCCTCCCCGTGAGATGGGGGTCTGTAAACAACCCCTGGCAGACTGTGGTGCCATTTCTTGTCTCCAGGGTGACCCACAGTGCCTCCTCCCCTCCCTGTTTACCCTTTAGTTCTGTTGCTTTGATTCCTTCCCTTATGTAGAGAGCTACTCCTCCTCCTCTTTTACCTTCCCTGTCCCTCCTGTAGATTATGTACCCCGGTATGTTGACATTCCGGTCATGGTTCTCTGTGTACCATGTTTCTGTGGCTCCTACAATATCCAGGCATCCCTCTTCCATCAACTCCTGCTGCACTGCTCTGACCCCATTCCCAGCCAGGTCATTTGTTCCTAGGTGGACAATGACATCCAGCTCCCTCCCCTGTGCAGCTGCTTCTACGAACCTGAGGATTCGCTTCCTGTCCTTCCAAGCCATGGCACCGGGCAGGCATCTTACCTCCCTCTCCCTTCCCTCCCCCAGTTCTACCCCCTCCCAACGATTGAGTCCCCCCACCATCTTTAAAAAATTCCAAATATAAATTCATAGAATTGTGATAAGTCTATAATCTAGCACACATATCTATATTACATTATAGTGTATAGTGGACCCTTATTGTGCATGGAAACTGGAGGTTCTAAAAATGTTGTTCTGCTGCAGTTCAAAAGGTCATGGAATGCGATTGTACCCTACTGCAGCAGAACAGCATTTTGAAAACCTCTAGAGGTTCCACGCGCTCAGTCTCCTACCTTTACTCAACGGAAATGGCAGGCTCCACACTCTCTGCAGCGGCAGTAGAAGCAGTTGCATCACAGCCTCAAAAGATGCAGGGTCAACCAGATATTGTGAAAATGCAGGATCAACCAGATATCTTTAGTTTTAACAAAAACAATGACCAAGCGATCCCCAAACCAGCTCCCGCTCACTTAGCGAGAACTACGACTGCCATGTTATTTTTTTTGAAAATCCCTCTCACACCGGAATGACAGCCAATAGAAGGCTGCTCATTAAACAACATAGCTTCTGTTCCCTAGCAACCACGCACACCACCTAGCAAGCACGCCCTAACTTGAACAGGAGGATGGAGCAACAAACTTTTTTTTCTATTTTAAAAATTAAAACTGTAATCGAAAATGGGGACTATACATTATAGGGGTTAGCTGCATGGGAATTATCACTGCGTTCTGACATTACACGACCCCTCGAGCTCGGCCTCGAGGTCTGAGGTAATCAGAACCCCTCTGTGGTACAATAGGCTGGTTGCGCATGGTTCCCCCATGCACTATTCTCTATATTGCAAACAGTACAAAAAACTACTATACCTTTATCCCCACCCCACACCTCCCAATGTTAAACACCTATACCTATCCCCACCCTTTAATATCAAAAAGCACACAGAATTCTATAAATTCAGATAAATTCACAGAATGTTGATCAGTCTATAATCTAGCACACACCTATATTACATTATTGCACAAACTGTAAAAAAAGACACTTTTATTCCCACCCCTTTAAAATATCAAGTAGCACTCATAGAATTCTAAACAAATTGCGAGTATTTCACCAAAGTCCCAAATAACTTATTGCACTCCATATAGTGCACATCCCTAATGGGCGACAGCATTACATTTTTGTTTAGTCTCATTTGGAGGTGACATGTTCTCTGTTATAAGAACGTGTTGCTGTCTTAGCTGTTTCAAGGACATCCTTGGAGTGCAGTACCTCAAAACATTCTCTATCTTCATTAAACTTTATGGCAAGAATGGAATTCAGAGTTTTTGTACTTAAAGACTGTCTGAGTCTTGTTTTCACCTTCCTTACAATGCTGAAGGCATGCTCTGGTTCTGCATTCAAGTGTGTTAACCATAAGAGTGTCTCCATTAGTCGTCTGAACATTGGTATGTTTTGTTCACACATTCCAGTGAGTTGGCAAAGAACCTTCCCCAAGTATTTTAGGGCAGAGGCATTGGTGGCAAATGTTGGCTGCTATCCTCCCTGAAATGTTTTTGCAAACTGATATATGCCAAACTCATCTAGAAGTTGGTCTCATTCAGCTGATGTAATGCAAATGCCCAGCTGCCTCCCTAAGTCCACTAGAGCCATCCCTGACATCTTCAGCTTTAAGGATGGGTTGAGCAGAGTGGATATGCTTTTCAAGAGCTTGCTGTTCAACGGAAATTTGGTTAGTGTTTTTTTTTTTCAGAACTGCTATGTAGAAAGCTCTTGCCTTCCTGTATATGTTTGTTTCGGCTGTTGTTCCAACAATAATCTCCTCATTTTCTTTGATGAAATCTTTGACTTCTGGCCCAACCCGAGTTTTCTGAAGGGGGAGGAAAATCTCTGCCTTATCCAGAAATGCACTTTTGCATTTGTTGAATAAACATACTGCTGGTTCAGGGCAGACTGGATGGGCCTTGCGGTCCTTATTTGCCGTCAACTTCTATGTTTCAGGAAGAAGTCTGCTAGCACACAACTGAATAATTTTGCTTATTTCCCCATGAAGAGTCATTAGCTGACTCTCCCTGCTCTGCAACTTTTTGTTAAATTGACATAGGGGCCCCAATGCATATTTTAGAAAAAGAAAATTCATCCTCATTTCTTGACTGCTCAACTGCTCTGCTATCAGTTGTACTTTTGCACTTCTTGGCTCACATGTCACAAAATAGGAGAGCAAAGCTAACCACATGTCCGCCATTCATTGAACAACTTTGCTCAAGCTGAGCCATCTTGTTGGCACATGTTTAACAATTTTCAAGGGCTTGACGATGTCCACAAGCAAACTGAACTCCTTTAACTGCTGTTGCCTCTGGAAACTTGAAGAAAAATGGCAGTAAATGTCTGAAATTAACTCCTCAACTGGTGATGAAATTGCTTTAACAGCTGATTTGGTGCAAAGATCTGCCAAATGACAAAGACATCCAATGTTTATGATGTTTAGACAGTCCTGCTTCAGCCCAGAAAGCAGAGAATTGTGTTTTCCAATCATAGCAAAAGCATTATCGGATGAGAATACAGCCAGATTGGTCAGTGGGATATGAAAGTGCTCCAGGGTTTTCATTACCATGTCAAACACTGCTTGTCCAGTTCCAGGCACACCAGCAAGCATGTCCAGGAAGCGAATGATGTTAGTTTCCAACTTCATATCATAAAAGCCCACCAGAATAACCAGCAATGTTTCATCCCCCATATCTGTGCTTTGGTCAACACACTGTATAAGCAGAATGGAAGCTGGCAACACTGGGCAGCTGCATCCTCCTGATACCTTGGGCCATGGACTTCTCGTGCAATGCATGCAGACTTGGTTGATCCACAGGTTATTTTTTTTTAACCACTTCTTGGTCTGTGCAGTGCTTCCTAATACATTTCAAGATGTGGTCTGCACATGAAAAGGAGAGGTTGTGCTCTGTCAGAAGGTTGACAAAGGCCACCTCAGCCTCCACAACCTTTGTGGAACTTTGTGCTTGAAAAAAAGTGGCTCAGTTTTTTCCCAGAAGCATGTTTCACATTCTGGTGCTTGTGTGATGATTTGTGGTGCTGGATATCATTCCTTCCTACATGCCTCACACTGATGTCAGATGCACAGACTTTGCAGAATGCGTACAGGGGCCCTTTTCTGCTGGCTGCTACCCACTCAAATGAAGTCTTCCATGCAGTCTGGAACACAGCATTCCTCTTCTTTGGCCCTGTTTACACAGCAGCAGCGCTTTACTTCCCACTGCGCTGTGACTTGCTTCAGACTTTTCAGTTTACACTCCTGGTCTTGATGCGCTGCTAATCCCGCAGAGAGGAGTGTCTAGGGGCTTGATATCCATAGTGACTCATGGCAGGGAAATAGGGGATCACAGCAGATTGAGTGCATTGGTCATGCACAACGTGGGGTGATGCGCTCGATCCAGTATGCATCCCCTCTTTTCCATCAGATTAAAATCCAGAGCTGGAGCACACTTATGGTGATGTGGTGAGTGTCCACATCACCGTCTTTGCAGTGCATCAACCAGAGTGCATGAGTTGATGTGCTACAAAGACGGTGGTGTAAACAGGGCTTTTGTCTTCTTGGTTGGGGTCATTCTAATACTTCCACTACAGACTTCATTTTTGGAGAAAGTGTTGTCACGGTCCATTTTCGAATAAAATTGCAACCAAGAAAAAATGCAGAACAAGTTAACTTCAGGTTCATGACATCCCTTTAACTGGGAGACAAATCTCCTGCTGGCCTCTTCACCTTTATTTTTTACGAGCTGTGATGCAGCATTATCTAGGCTGATTCTTAAACTGCTGTTCTTAGTCAAAAGCTGTCTGCATTTTCTCCATTTGTCCTGGGTTTTCAATGTTCGACCTACAGACATCTGACTTGCTAGTCTTGGACACCCTGACATTTAGCTTACAACACAACCAACCTAACACAAACACAAGTAAGCACCACACAGATATATATATATATATATATATATATATATATATATATATACATATATATACAGTATTTATATATATATATATATATATATATATATTAGAGGTAAAACTCTGTTTATCGCATCAGTTAAGGTGTTCCACAGCAACAAAAGTGAGGAAATTCATTATGGTTGAGCTTCTGACCACCCCAGTCATTCCTCAATCTGGCATCGGGTACGCTGGGGTCGCATTCCAACTCACCCCATCACGTGTGTAAATAAGCAGAGGTATAGGAGAATGGGGTGAGTTAGGACCAACGACCCCAACGCGCACCCCAATGCCAGCTGAGGAGGTGGGCTGGGGGTCCAAGGAGGGCTTTCAACCCCAACACCAAATTTCCTCACTTTTGTCGCTGTGGAACAACCCTAACTGATGCATTAAATGGATTTTTTTGCCTCTAATTTCCCTTCTTTTTGAGAATGAGGATGATAAATAGTGAATGGAATGGGGTGGCGGGAGCGCAGGGCCCGAACTGCAAAGCAAATGCAAGCGGCAATGGTTATGCACATGGTAAAGCAAACGTAAATGGTAAAGCAAATGTTAATAGAAACGCAAGCGTAAAGTGATGCCGAAGCGAACAGTGATGTAAATGGACACACAAACCTGTACGAAAACGCAACTGGTAATGCGCACAGTGATGGCACCGGTACTGTAAATGCAAATGTTAAGTGTTACAGCAACAAGCACGCCAAATGTAACAGAAACGAAAATGGAATTGCGCACGTAAACGCGAACCGTAACGCGCACTGGCATGGTACCGCAATTGTAAATGCCAATGATAAAGTTAACATGAACAATGACGTCAAAGGAAACAGAAACATAAACGCGAATGTAAATGCGTACATAAACACAAACCGTAACGCGCACGGTCACGTTACTGCAAATGTAAATGCAAATGGTAATGGTAACAGCAACAATAATGCCAAAGGAAACATAAACGCAAAAGGAAACACAAGCACATATGGAAACGCAAACCGTAATGTGCATGGGCACAGTAATGCAATAGGAAATGCAAATGGTAACAGTAACAGCAACGAAGACGCAAAATGAAAGACAAACGCAAACACAAAGGAAAGGGCTGCTGTAAGCGCTAATGCCAATGCACACGGTGATGCAAACCAAAACACAAACACAAACAGTAGTGGAAATGCAAATGGTAACAGTAACACAAACGCAAGTGTAAACGAGAACGCAAAGCGTAACGCACATGGTGACATACACGGGAACGGTAACGCAAACAGGTACATAAATGCAAGTGGAAACAGTAACTGTAACATTAACAGAAGTGCATACCCTGTTTTTCCCCAACAACTGCATAGAGAAACACAGTGGGCCAGATATTCAAACTGCGTCCAAAATGTGCTCAATAGCAGGAGCAAGCACAAGTCAATTGCGCACATGCACAACAGACGCAATATTCAAACGTGGAGCAAGTCAAATTGCGCAACCAGCCAACATCTGAATATTGCACAACCTGTGCCATAACGCAATTAGGAAGGGGAAGCTGAGCATATATGTTGCGCCATAGCGCAACAAGGCCAGCCCAGCTGAGCAGTCTAGAGGCACCATAGCGCAAGCAGGGAGCCCCCCCAGCAGCAGAGCAATGGAACTGCACAACCAGGGAGGTAGGCAGGGGGCCACCACTCATGCCACAGATGGGCACAGGAACACACTACAGAACTAACAACACAACCCCACACCCGAAGCACAGCATCACTGGTGGAGGGACGGAATATCCACTGGCCCACGGGGACAAGCCAACAAAGCACAGCTGGGCCATGGCACCCCAGCACACCCACTGGCAAGCAGAGACTGCCACACGAAGGGGCTGGACAACCCAAGTGTAAGCCAACAGCCTCTCCCCGCACAGCACACCCTGCACTAGAACCTCAAGACACCACCCATGAGCAGTGATCAGACCGCACTGCCGGAATCACCATGCCCCCCGCACAATGCAACCGTGTACCACAGAACTATACAAGCCAGAACCACCAGGAGCTCACAGCGGTGTGTGGCAGCACATGGCCAGACCGGCTGAAAGCCACCACCACACCAGGGACCCCCCCCACGCCGCACACACACACACACACACACACACACACACAATCCCAGGACAACACCACACCAGATGCCATGCACACCACTGCAACTGAGCACTTATAGCCAGCTGCAAATCAGAGACCACCACGGTATTCATAACAAAATATATATATATATATATTTCCAATCAATAACACAACAACAACAGGAACAACCATAACTATTTACAAATATATACAATACAGGGGTGGGGGTACGGGTACAAGGTAGGGGTGGGTGTGGGGCAGGGGTGAAGAACTTGGTGAGGGAAGGCAGGGTGTGAGGGAAGGGTAAAGGGGGTAGGTGTGGGGCAGCTACTGCCCACCAGGCTGCATATCAGCAGGCTGCCTCTGTCCCTGTGGCCTCCTCTGGCGTCGGACACCTCTCTGGTTCATCTCCTTCAGGATGTGCAGGGATTCAGTGGACAGCTCCAGCAGGCAGTGGATGGCCTGCTCAATTCTGCACAGGACCCAGACACCTAGGGCAAGGGAACAGAATCAATGGCTATGACTGTCCACAACCCTGAAGCCCACCCAATATGCATGGCATACAGCCAAGTGCCCTGCCCCTGTGATGGACTGCACCCACTCACAGTGACCGTGCACAGGCCAAGCCCAACCAGGCAGCAACAGCCATGTGTGCCACTGCACACACACCCCACCCATGCCCAGCACAGCACAACCAAGGCAGTACAGTGACATGGCTACGTGGTGGGAAGGTAGTGCCACAGCCATGTGCCCAGTGCATGCATGGGCAACCAGTGATGCACTCACAGACATGCAGTGCCACTGGACAGTGCTGACTGTCACACGTTGCATGCATGGCAGTGTTGTCCATGGATGGTGGCCATGCCCTTCCCCCCCATAGCATGCAATAGCATCCATGATGTAATGACACTCACCCTCATCAAGCCGCTGCTGCTGCTGCAGCGGCTGCTGCTGCTGTGGGCCCACACCGCTGCCACCTCTGCCGGCCACCTCCACAGCACCCCTCTGTGCCTCATCTTGGGCCCTCCTCTGCTCCTCCACACCTGTGGGAAACAAACGTTGAGAAACACATTAGTGAGATCCCAAAGCAGACAGCCCCCTGCCCCAATGAGTGTGCCTACCCACACAGCCAGACCCATACATCACACACCTACAAACACTGTCACAGCCAACCATGGACTAACCTTCCCCCATGCTCTGGCCACACTACACAGTGTTACCCCTGCGGACAATACAGGTGCATAGACAGCTCACCTACCTGGCCTAGGCACAATGCCCCTCCTGGCACGGGACCTCAGGTGCACCAGCAGTGCCTGCTCCCTCCTGCGCAGGTCATTGTACTGGTGCCTGCACTGCTCCGGTGTTCTGCGCCACCCAATGACCTGCTCCAGCTCGGTGGCGACCTGCTGCCACACATGGGTGCGGGCCATGTCTAGGGGTTCCCCCCCCAAACAGTGGCCCATAGTGAGGCTCCACCACGGCCACTAGGTTGGCCACCTCCAAGCCACTCCACTGGGGAGCTCTCCTGCGTGCCATGTCTACAGGTTGATAGTAGGCAATATGGTGCTCCACAGCATGGCAACCCCACGTGGAAATGTTGTGCAATACAACTCCATCTGACCCTATCGCGCTGTTCATACAGTGCCGCCAGTCTCCTATTGGCGCTTGTTAACAACAGCGCCGATAGAGCTGCAGACATGCCAGACGCATAGCGCCATGGGGCAAAGGTCGGGCACAAGGTCATGGTCTGTGGCACAAGGCCACGCACAGCACCATCAGACGCCCAGCGCGACGGGTCGCCCAAGCGTGCCAGTGCCACAGTGGACTATTGGCGCAGTTGCCGCACCATGTGGTGACAGCGCTGTAGCACCACTGGCACAATGGTGGCCGTGTCCTGAATTGCTGATCGCGCACAGCACGTCATCAGTGCAGCAGATGCCTGCGTAAGCTACCTGGGCATGCGCAGTGCGGTGTACTATGCAGTCACAGAACTGCGCCATAGGCTCAGCTGGCTCAACCGTATTGCACAAAGCGCAACAGCGCGATATTCAGCCATCATATGCAAATCAGCTGATCAGTCATTCAATGGCGCAATGGCGCAGTGGCGTGATTTGCATCTCATTAAAGTTGCTCCACTCCTAATTTGCATGCATTGCGCTATAAATGTGCGACAGTGATCTGCAGTGGCCATATTCGGTTACTGCAGGTGATAGGTGGGTTGCATGCTGTGTGATGTTCTGGACTATGGTCATGGGATATTGCTGTATACTGCACAGTCACAGGTGTCCACTTCCACCCATACAGACTGTGACATGGCCGAGCAAGGACTGGGTGAGGAGGATGATGGTGGGCGAAAAGGAGGCCCAACTTCACAAAGGCTGAAACAGAGGCACTCTTCGAGGCCTACCTGGATGAAGAGCCACTACTCAGTGGATGGCGGGGCACCCCTCAGGCCCATGCTGCTGCATGGGAGGGGGTAGCTCGCACCATAAACCTGCATGGAAGCCACCAGCGCTCCATGCAGGAAAGTAAGAAGAAGATGGGGACCAACAGGAGAAAGGTGAAGGAGAAGGTGGCAGCCCTCAGGGCGGCATGCGCTGCCACAGGCGGGGGCTAGATAGAGGTGGTGCAGCAGACCCCGGTGGAGGACCGTCTTGCTGCATCCATGCAGCGCAGTGCCATCGAGGGTGTTCCAGGAGGTGGCTTACAGACAGGTGGTAGCCCATCACTGCACGGTATGACATGGTCAGGGGGGAAGGTGGAGCCCATGCACTAACATGTTCTCATTTTCTGTTACAGATCCTGTGTGTCTGCAGGGGACAGTGGTGGAGGGCAGTGCACTGTGGACATCCAGCCAGAGTTGGAGGAGGGTCCATCCACCTCGGCTGGTAGCCGGCGTGCATTGCACCAGTGTGCATGCCTGGCTGCCATCTCCAATTTCGGTGAGTCAGGTGTGGGGGGTGCCCTTCCTGTGTCTCAGTGGTCTGGCATGCAAGCATGTCAGCACGCTGTGGCTGTGGCTGTGGCACGAACCTGCACTATTGATGATGCAGTGACCGCTATGGGCAGTGACACGTGTGTGTCGCATAATGGACACACAGCAGGACAGCTCGTGCCCATGGACCTAGCTGGTTCCAACGTGTGTGCCAGCACGTCAGCACAGTCCCAGGCTGTGCCTGTCAGCACCAGTAGGGCAGCACCGGTGGCTGTGCAGGTCTCTGGCACTGTTACGGACACAGCAGTGGAACGACTAGTCCCTTGGGCACAGCAGGCAGATGGGCAGCAGCAGCAGTCACCCACCGGGTCTGGGGGTACAGGGTTCAGCGGTCGCGTATGCACACCACCTGCTGACTTGCCCATACCTGGTCCTGGTGAACAGCGCCCACCCTCAAGGGGTGTTGAGCATCAGGCCCTTCCATACCCTGAGAGACAGGTTGCTGATGTGGCAGACGACCTATTTGATGAGCACACTCACCTGCTGTGGGCATCAGTACAGCAGCAGATGCGGGTTGCAATGTCCGTGGAGGCACTGTGTGTGGCTGTGGAGTGGCACAGCAGGGACAACGCGATGATCCTTGCAGGGATTGTCCAAATGTGGATGGATGTGACCGCCGCCATTGACAGGCAGACCCAGGCATTGGTCGCTGTCATGGCCGCATTGGGCACACAGTCAGGTGCCCCTGTGCCACGCACACCACACAGTACGCTATCCACTCCCCATTCCCGGCATCATGCGACACCCAGCCTGTCAATGCTGGGTTCTGCTGTGGGCATCCCGAGCACCCCTGGTGCAGGTATGTTCGGCATGCTGCAGACCCCTGTGTGGACAAGGTCGCACTCACGCAGTGGGACCCCTGGTGGTCCATCAGTGCCACCCCATGTGGCCCATGCTCAGCCTGCCAGTGCTGCTGGGTCTCGGCAGGGCTGCCCACGCATCCGAGGTGGCCGTGGCACATAGCCACATGACTGACCTGTCTCCCAGTGCAGGCCCTGTCCGGTGCTGCCCTGTGTGCAATGTGTGTCATGGTGGGCAGTGCACCGGTGGGTGCCCTGCCCAACACGCCGACACACGGACCACCAGCACACCCACCCGACTGCTGTCCATGGGTGCGTGTGCATGATGATGCCTGCATTGCACTGTACACCAAGGTGCAAGGGTGCCCAGCATCTGACACAAGTACATGGACAGTACAGGTGGTGGGGGTGGCCTGTGGATCTTTGTGTTTGACATGCCTGCTCTGCTGTGCACCTGCCCCTGTGCACTTTGTGCCTGGTGTGTGTGTGTGTCTGTCCATGTAGTGTGTAACTATTCACCCCTCCCTGGTTGTGTGTTTGTGCGCTTGTACCCTTCCACTCCCCTCGCCGTCATGCACCCCTGGTGTGTTACCCTATGTGTATGTGGGTTGCGCCTTGGACAGTGTTGGTTTGAACATGGCTCCATGGCTTACCTGTGTTGTGCAAAGTGCTCCTCTGTGATGGTGTCCCGGTGCAGCTGGGCCAGCCGGATCAGTCGGGGGTCACGCCGTCCAAGGGGGGGCTGATCATCCCCATCATCACTGGCGTCACCAGCATCCCCATCGCTGTCCCCCTCCTCGACCTGTATGGCTATCCCACAGTCTTTGGCCATGTTGTGCAGGATACAACAGGCCAGGAATATCCCACAGGCCTTTGAGGGGCTGTACTGTAGGGCATCGCCGGAGGTGTCTAGGCATCGGAAGTGTGCCTTCAGCATCCCAAACACCCACTCGATGATGTTACGTGTGGCAGCATGTGCCTCACTGAAGCGTTGCATCGATGGGGTCATGGGGCGCCGGTAGGGTGTGAGCAGCCAGGGACGGAATGGGTATCCACTGTCACCTGTGTGGAGATAGTGGAGGTTAGTGTCATGTTCAGGACCATATTGCCCCTAGCCCTGTGTGCCACTCCCATGGCACCTGTGGCTTGCCCACCTGTCCCCCAACTTTGCCGCTCCTACATGCATACTCACCCACTAGGTGTCCTATGGGGATGTCCCCACTCTTGAATCGATGGCACAGTGCAGACTTGTACCATATGAATGAATCCTGTGCTCCACCAGGGTGTGTGGCACAGACATTGATGATGTGCCCACTGGCATCACACACCCCTGGCAGTTGACACTGGAGAACCCCTTCCGGTTGTGATATGCGGCCCCGTCGGGGGCCAGGTGGCATGCAAATAGCCACATGGGTGCAGTCTATCACCCCAAGCACGCCAGGCATACGTGCTACCTTGTGGAACTCCTGTATGTTTGCTGTACGCTCTGCCGCAGTGCTGGGGAAATGGATGTACTCCGCAGCATGTGGCAGCAGTGCACTGAGGAATTGGGTGAGGATGCGTGACGTGGCCGACTGTGTTATGCCTGTGGTGTCCCCTGTTTGCCTCTGGAAGGTACCCGTGGTGAGCAAGCACTTGCAGGCTGTCACCTTTGTCTCCACTGACAGAGCGTGACTCCGTCGTGAGGGTGCCTGCATCACATCACTGCACAGCTCACAGAGCCGCCTCAGTATTGCCCTGTTCAGGTGGTACCGGCCCACAATCTCGACATCCGGATACAGCTCGAAACTGATGCGGGCACGGTACTGCCTGTTGGGGGCGTACTGCCGACGGGCCCTTCCACGGCCACGCCCCCTGCAGCATGCCTTCACCCTCACTACAGCTTCCATGTGGAAGCTGGCACTGTCCATCTCCCTGGCTTGTGTCCCCCCCCAGCTGTTGTTGTTCTGTTCCCCCCACTGTCCTGACTGCTACCTCCACTGCACCGGGTACACCTACTGGTCTCCAAACTCTGTGGCCCCACACGCCTTCAGCTGCCACTATTCTGTCCTGCCTACACCCTGGCCTGCACTGGTTGCTGCTGTGGCCTGCTCTCTGTTGCTGCCTCATGAGCATTCCCTGTCGGGTTCTTGCACCTCTTCCTTGAGCCTTTTTATTTTGGCTCATTTCTGCCGTGGCGCAAGTTCCGGCTGATCCACTGTTGCGCATTGCGCAAGCCTTTGAATATCGCATTGCACTCTTTATGCATGGATCCACCCCCTTCGGTTGCGCATGCCTTCATTTGCATTGCGCTGTTGCTCAGCATGTTTTCAGTGGTGCAACTGCCTCCCGCTGAATATCGCAGAATGGTGCATTTTCGGACTTGCACTGGTGCAACCCTATTGTGCATAGCACAACCCTTTTGAATATCCCACCCAGTGTGTACAAAGAATGTATGCATAATAATGGGCCTCGGAGCCGAAAATGAGGTGTTGGAATACTAAATTGCTTATATCTTAGTAACCGTACGATGTAGAAAAAAAAAATTCACATGATTCATTATTTTCCTGGCTACGTTTTCACTGATGAAAATTCCGTATCTTGCACCATTTTCGAGATACGAGCCCCGAAAGGCATAGTGTACACCACCATGTTAGTCTATGGGAAAAAATGTCAACTTCGGAGTACCATAACTTGCCATCCATGCAATATTTTTTCACCAAACCACTAATAGGCACATCTGTGAGATGTTGGCTGCCTTCCCTCCAAATTTGAGCCCAAAAGACCAAACCGTTCTTTTGCAGCAGGGTGGCAAAGAACTCCTGTCATTTTGGCCATAGTCTGGAAAAGTAGTGTCACAATTTGTGAAAGCTTTTGCAAACTTTTGCGAAAGTGTCGCAAGTGCGACACTACTTTTTCCAGAAACTAGAAAAACATATTTCTGGGGTGTTTAACCCCAAAATAAAGACATGGCTATCATCCTGAGGGTTCGACTAGGTGAACACAAAAAGAATTGTGTTCCTACAGGGTCCCAATTTTAAATGCCAAGCATTTTTCTGATCAGTAACTGAAAAATGGCAGATTTGTGACACTACTAGGGCATTTATGACACTCAAAAGTGCATTTGCGAAAGTGTTGAACTTTTTGTTAACTTTTCCATTGACTTATAATGGGAACTTGTTTTTGAACAACTTTTGAACCGCTCCAATATTTTTCACAAAATCTTCAAAAGGCACATCAGGGACCCTGGCCGCATGTTCCCTGAAGTTTTCGGACCGGTCGTGCAAACCGTGTGACCTGTAGGTGAGAGCAAAGAATTCGCAAAAAAGCGTAATTGTGCTTTCGGTTGTTGCTTAATAACTCTGCAGTTGTATATCTGACCAGTACAAAAGTTGGCATATCCCAAGATCTACCATGCCCAACTGTGCCTGGCAAATTTCAGGCAACTCAGTTGAACGGTGGCAAAGTTATTAAGGTGCAAAATGTCACCCTTTAACCTTAAAAGTGCTAATCAACCCTAACTATGGTAGCACTACTGTGCTACCATAATATATACAGTATATACATACATACATATTTGTATAATAGGGGTGAGTGATAAATGAGTGAGATAAAACAGTGCATCATCTACTGCAGTGTGATATTTTTACCCTCTGCTGTACTGTGATGATATCAGCCATTTACACACAGGTGGAAGACTAGGTTTGCTGGCCAAGGCACATAGCTTCACCTGAGCTCTTTCCTTCTAGCTTGCTTGAAAGGACAGGACAAAGAACCTTACCAGAGTAAGGGAAAGGATTAATACTTCTTTTAGCTAGGCAGATTTACTGTAAGTGGTTGTTTTTATTTTGTACTCACAGGGATTGTTACTGTTTGTTGCTAACATTTTATTGCTTTATTTTTCTCTGATTCGAATTGCTGTTGTTGGGTATACCTTCTGCTGCATTATTACAAGGTGTGCCTACAGGTGTGTGCTATTAGATTACTGCTGTAATCTTCTGATTCAAATTGTCTTTTGCAAGGTATATCTTCTGTTACTGCTTTATTTTTCTCTGTAGCAAAGTGTTTCTTACAGGGTATATTTTCTGTGAAATTATAACAGACTGGTGCTTTGCAGGTTTTACAGTTTTATCTAGCATTAGGATAAGCTTTCAGGGTTACTGCATTTGGTGCTGACTGATTGTTTCTGCTCTTACCTCCTTGTTTCTCTCGTCCGTGGTTCTTCTTTTTCAGCAGGGGAAGGGCCCAGCCACCCACCCCCATCCCCAACCACCCCACACTGCACTCCTTTTATAGGGTAGCACAGTCGTGACATTTCCTCTGGCAAAGCAGCAAGGGGCGGATCAGTGGGGTATCCACATGGTGACCTCATTTACAGGGGCACTAGTAATTTAACTTGTTATACCAAGTTATACAAAAAAAAACAGAACACCAAATCAAACTTTTGCTTGCATTTTCCTCCTTCTAATTACTCTGACCAGGTTATAAACCGAGCAGATTATCTGGAATGGGTATCATTAACTGCTGGTACTGTGGAACACTTTTCAGAAGGGAAGTTTTACAGGATTTAGGACACTGTCGTACATACTGGGCCATTGGAGATCTTAAGGCTCAGCTCCAGGCAGCATGGGCAGAGGTTGCGCACCTCAAATTTCATATTCAAGAGGAAACTTATTATAAGAACCACCCGCCATTTCCCCAACATCCAACAGAAGCACCTTGACCACAGAAGGTAGTTGGTCCAGGAGGTTGGCAGGTGGTTAGGAGGGGCAAATCGGGTGCCCCATCACTCAGTGCTCTCCAACATATTAGCTCCACAAACCATATCAAAACTAGAAACAGGTATCTGCCTCTATCTCCGAAATCAAACAAAGGGGTAGAGGACACTGCAGAGCAGGTCACTGCAGCACAGGAGCTAGCACAACAAAAGTCACCCAAAACAGGAACCAAAACAAAAAAAGCAAAAAGGAAATCCAAAAAACTTCTGATCATAGGAGACTCCATGATTTGGGGAGTTGATAACTATTGCCAGCCAGGGGTAATGGTCGGGTGTCTCCCTGGTACATCAGCGTGGAGAGACACTGACCACATTGCTAAAATTGTTCAGGAAGCAGGGGAAAACATTGACATCCTGGTACACATAGGGACTAATGATCTCGCCAGACGGTCAGTTGTGGAGACCAAGGAACACCTGGCCAGGCTGGGTGACAAACTATCATCCATTTCATCCAGCATCTCCTTCTCTGAGATCCTGCCAGTCTAGAAGAGGGGGACATATGGACGGAAAGTCAGAGAAGGGGAGATAGGGGAGCTAAACATGTAGCTCAAGGGCTGGTGCCAGGAAAAAGGACATACATTTGTAGGGAACTGGCAACAGTTTTGGGAGTGAAAATTCTTTACATTTGATGGACTGCATCTGACTAAGGTGGGAGTCAGTGCATTGGGGCAGAAGTTTGACATCTTTGCAGAATATTTAAACTAGCAATTGGGGAGAGGGGTGTAGCACCCCATACGTCGAATGGGAAGAACACCCTTCCCCTCTCAGCTAGTGGTCAAACAGGAGTTCAGTGTTTTTGCAGTTCATTTGCATCACCAGGTAAGGAAAAAGGTCCAGCTCCCCATACAACGCACAGGGGAAACACCAGACCTCACCCAACATCTAACCGCACCGAAATCTGGCCAATGGAAAATCATGTACACAAATGCTCGCAGTCTGGGAAACAAGATCCTAGACCTGCAGGCAATAATGACAGAGGCTAAACTGGACATAGTAGCAATTAGTGAGACATGGTTTACCAGTAACCACACTTGGGAGACTTCAGTACCTGGCTATGCAGTGTTCAGAAGAGACTGAGTTGCAAAAAGGGGCGGTGGAGTGGCCCTGTATGTCAATGAAAATATCAAAGCTACAGAAATTCAGAATACACATAAGGAGCCAGAAGAACTGTGGGTCACCCTGGAAACAGGAAATGGGACAGCCATAAGAACTGGGGTTGTCTACAGACCCCCAGACCAGGGGGAGGACATAGACACATTACTGTTAGAAGATATACAAAACATGACAGCTAAAGGGGGAGGGTCTGATAATGAGAGACTTCAACATGCCAGATACAGATTGGTCAATACCAGCAGGAACATCTGCCAGAACTAGACACATGGTGGATTCCCTGCAGGGGGAGGGCCTCAAACAACTGGTACAACAACCCACAAGAGACAGGACTACCCTAGATCTAGTACTGACTAACAGGGAAAGGATCACAGATCTTCAGGTAGAAGGTCACCTGTGGGGCCAGTGACCATCACATGGTATGGTTCAGTTTGGCCACTACAACTAAATCATCCCATTCCAAGGCAAAAATATGGGACTTCAGAGGAGATGACTTTGATAAAATGGCCAACAGAGTTAAGCTAGCCCTGACAAAAAGAAATACAGGTGAGGGGGTACAGGCAAAGTGGGCAAGCATTAAGGATGCAATACTTGAAGCAACATCCCATTGTGTTAGAGAGAAAAGGAAGTGCAACAGAAGAAGGAAACCACTTTGGTTCTCAAAAACAGTAGCAGAAAAGGTCAGAGCCAAAAGGCTGGCCTTCAGGAAATATAAGGGAATGCAGCAGGATGAAGATAGAGAGGCATACAAACTTCCCTAAGGGAAGCAGGGAAGGCAGTAAGGCAGGCAAAGGCCCAAACCGAGGAAACACTAGCACAGACAGTAAAAGAAGGTGACAAGACTTTCTATAGATACATTAGTGAAAGGAGAAAGTCCAGAGTGGGTATTGCTAAGATCAAAGGAGATTACATCTCAATTTGGAGGGGAGGGGAATCCTTAAGTTGAAAATGGAGGAGTTCATTGGTGAAAAGTGGGGTTTAAACTTGTGAAGGGGGGTGGGATGGGAGAAAAGGCAGTCAAGGGGATGCCGATAAAGGAGGGACTCTGTCTCCACCCCCCTGGGGACCAGGAGGATTGCAAGAAAAGACCAACTGGCAAAGTGCAGACCAGGAGAAAACAGAATCCTCAAGGAACATGAGCAGGGAAATGAAACTATAGGGAAAGGGTGGAAGGTAGTCCCATAAATGCCAGGAGCTTGGCAATAAAATGCCTGAGCTCCAGGCGATGTTAACTGAGGGAGCAGTGGATGTGGCAGCAGTCACTGAGACTTGGGCCACTGCAAGACATGACTGGGACCTGAACCTGGAGGGTTACACTATGTTCAGGAAGGACAGGGGGGAGGGAAGGGGAGGAGGGGTAGCAATGATAGTAAAAACTGCATTGGCATAGGGGGAGTTGAGGAGGCGGAGGGAACCGTGGCGGCGATTTGGGTCACCTTGATAACAAGGGGGCAAGAGAGTAAAAATAGGAGTGGTGTATAGACCCCCTGCCCTGGCGGAGGAGCTGGAGGACAGTCTGGTGGCAGATGTTAGGAGACACTGCAGACTGGGCAGAGGAAAGGTGGTGGTGTTAGGGGACTTAAACATGCCAGGAACAGACTGGGAGACTATGACATCCTCTGTGACCAGGGAACAGAGGTTGTTGGATGTCTTTCAAGACGCGTTCCTAACTCAGCAGGTGAGGGAACCGACCAGGGAGGCACGGGTACTGGATGTGGTCCTGGCAGACAGTGACCAGATTGGGACCTGGAGGTAAGGGACCCATTGCCGGGGAGTGACCATGCCACGGTCTGGTTCTGCCTGGACCTAGGAGGGTAGAAGGCTGCACAAAGACGGAAGTAACTGACTTCAGGGGTGGATTTTAAGGAAATGGGAAGGATCCTTAAGGAGCATTTGGATGGGATTGGGTCAGACATGGATGCTGACAGTAGGTGGGAAATCATCAGGAGAGGGGTGCAGGATGCTACCAGCACCTGTGCAAGAGTAAGACGAAAATGCGGTAGGGCCCAAAAACCCTGTTGGTGGACCAGGGAGGTCCAGGAGGTGGTGTGGGGAAAGAAAGCAGCCTATAAGAAATTCAAGTGCTCAAGGAGTGAAAGGGATCGAGGGGAGTATGAGCTGTTGGCTAGAAGGGCCACTAGAGTGGTGAGGGCGGCTAAGGCAAGGAAGGAGCAGAACCTGGCCAGGGAAATTAGGAGAGGGAAAAAGGGGTTCTTTAGATACATTGGGGAAAGACGAAGGGTGAAGGGGCAGATTAGCAGGATTAAATCAGGGGAGAGATGGGCACAAGACCCAGAGGAGCAGGCTGAGGTACTAAATGAGTACTTCACCTCAGTTTTCACCAGGGAAAATGGGGATGCTGCATCATACATGGGAGGAGACAGAGATAATGAGGAGGGGGACCCTTACCAATCGGCAGGTCTGGGGAGGGGGGCATCACTGGCAGGTGGGGGGAGGGCTAAGCAGGGAGAAGAGGTACTGGAAGTGGAAATCACAGCAGAGAGAGTGAGGGAAGCCCTCAGCTCCCTTAAGACGGAGAAAGCACCAGGGCCAGATAAATTACATCCAAGAGTGCTGAAGGAACTTGCAGATGTCCTGGCGAAACCCCTGGCAGAGCTTTTCACCATCTGTCTGAGGACAGGGTGGGTGCCCCAAGACTGGAAGGTGGCGCATGTAGTGCCTATCCACAAGGGGGGATCAAGGGAGGTGGCAGGGAACTACAGGCCTGTCAGCCTGACATCAGTGGTGGGCAAGGTGATGGAGGGCATTGTCAAGGAGTGGCTAGGGGGGCCCTGGATAAGTCAGGGTGCCTGGACGATAGACAGCATGGATTCATCCCGGGGAAATCGTGTCAGACAAACCTGGTGGAGTTCTATGACTGGGTGACAAGTGCCTTGGACCTGGGTAGACCAGTGGATGTCCTCTTTCTGGACTTCAGCAAGGCATTTGACTCTGTTCTCACGGGGCCTGTTGGATAAACTAGGAGAAATGGGGTGGAAACCAGATGATCCGATGGATAGGCAATTGGCTCCAGGACCGGACCCAGAGGGTCTTAGTTGGTGGGATAATCTCTTCCCAAGGAGGGTCATTAGTGGGTCCCACAGGGATCAGTCCTTGGGCCCTTCTGTTCAATGCCTACGATCTGACATAAGGACAGAATCAGGAGTGAGATGAGTCTCTTTGCAGATGACTCAAACTGGGGCAGTGGTGGATGGGGAGGAGGGAGGGTGGCCTGCAGGGACCTGGAGGCTCTGGAAAGATGGTCTAAGAAGTGGAAGCTGAGGTTTAATGCAGGGAAATGCAAGGTACTCCACCTGGGGCCAGAAACCCAGGCCAAGTGTACACCCTGGGGAGAAATACTACAAGTCTCAATGGCTGAGAGGGACCTGGGGTGGTGGTGGATGTCAAGATGAACAACTCTGAGACTTGTAGGAGGGCAGCAGCCAAGGCCAACAGGATGCTGGGATGCATCGCTAGGGGATCACCTCCAGAAGGAGGAAGTGATACTCCCCTGTATAACTGCTTGTGAGGCCGCACCTGGAGTACTGCATGCAGTTTTGGAGGCCACACTTAAAGAGGGACATTAACCTCCTGGAGAGGGTCCAGAGGAGGGCAACCAAAATGATTTGGGGCTTGGGGACAGGACCTATGAGGAGAGGCTCGAAGAGCTAAATATGTACACTTTGGAAGAGAGAAGGGACCGGGGACATGATAGAGGTCTTCAGGTACATGAAGAGGGTAAATAGGGGAGGAACAGTGAGGGTGCTTCGAAGGAAGGAGGAAGGGCCACTAGAGGGCATGGGTGGAAGCTGGAGGGGGAAGATTCAGGGGAGAAAGAAGGCGGTGCTACTTCACTGAGAGGGTGGTAGAGCCATGGAATGCACTACCTAGGGGGCTGGTGGAGGCAGAGACAGTGGAGGGGTTCAAGAGGGGGTGGGACAGGTACAGGGGAAGGGTTCAGGAAGCAAAATCCAATGCAGCAAGAATATCCAGAACTGGGAAGGAGAAGCCAGAGAAGGCGAGGGGACAGCAAGGTCAGCACCCAGGGTGGGGCTGACCAAACAAGCAACACGAAAGACCATTAGGCCTATTCTGCTGGCATTTTAGTATGTTAGTATGTTAGTATAAGGGGGCATGTGAGGAGGAGGACCATGTAAAAGCATCTATCCTAAATAGATACTTCTGCTAAGTATTTACTGAAAAGAAGGTAGGGCAGGGCCCACAGCTCAGCACCATGGACATGGGGGAGGGAGGTAGGCACTAGTCCCTTCACAAAAGAAAGGGTCCTACAAGAGCTCGATAAGCTCAAGGTGGACAAGGCAATGGGACCAGATGCCATACATCTCAGGGTACTAAAGAAGCTAAGGGTGGAACTAGCAGAGCCATTATCAGAACTGTTTAGTGAGTCTCTGAGCACAGGAGAGGTCCCAGAAGACTTGAGAAGGGCTCATGAGATCCCGCTCCACAAGAGTGGTAGTAGGGAGGAGGCAGGGAACTACAGACCAGTCAGTTTTACCTCAGTAGTGGGCAAGATTATGGAGACACTCCTTAAGGAAAGGATAGTGCAACACCTGGAATCCATAGGAGCATAGGATCCAATACAGCATGGGTTTACAAAAGGAAGGTCCTGTCAAACTAATCTCATAGATTTCTTTGACTGGGTAACCAGAGTAGTACACCAAGGGGGAGCAGTTGATGTCGCCTACCTTGACTTCAGCAAAGCTTTCGATACTGTTCCACACAGAAGATTGATTAATAAGCTGGGTAGGCTTGGAGTGGGTCAGAAGTTTGTCAACTGGGTGGCAAACTGGTAGACAGGCAGAAAACAGACAGTGGTGGTAAATGGTATACAGTCAGAAGAGATGCAAGTCACAAGTGGGGTACCTCAGGGATCAGTCCTGGGGCCAGTCCTCTTCAATATTTTCATCAGTGACATTGCAGATGCACTGGAGGGTAAGGTTTGTCTGTTTGCAGATGACACCAAGATCTGCAACAGAGTAGATGATCCAGATGGGGTGGGGTGGGCAGAATGAGAAGAGATCTGGATAAACTAGCAAAATGGTCGGAAGAGTGGCAACTGGGGTTTAATGCAAAGAAGTACAAAATCATGCACATAGGGAAGAGAAACTCTGAAGCCACCTATAGGCTGGGAGGGGAGTTGCTGGCAGTCACAAGGGAAGAAAGAGACTTGGGCATCATCATCACCGATGACGTGAAATCATCCAAGCAGACCACTAAAGCAGTAGGTAAGGCTAGGGGGATGTTAGAGTGTATTAGTAGGGGTATCACAAGTCAGAAGAGGGAGGTAATAATCCCTCTTTTCAAGACACTGGTTAGGCCCCATCTGGAGTATTGCATGCAGTACTGGAGGCCACACCTTCACAAGGAAATTAACCAAACTGAGGCAGTCCAGAGAAGGGCAACCAAAATGGTGCAGGGACTGGATCAGAAAACATATAAGGATAGATTAATAGAGCTCAATATGTATACCCTAGAGCAAAGGAGGGAGAGAGGTGATATGATCGAAACATTCAAACACCTTAAGGGCATTAACCAGGTGAAAGAGTCTAACATGTTTCAATATAAGAAAAATAGCAGGACAAGAAGACACAGCATGAAATTAGAGGGAGGTCGATTAATGGGTAATGTGAGGAAGTTCTTTTTCACAGAAAGGATGGGGGATGCATGGAACGGCCTACCTCAGGAAGTGGTGGATATGAATACAATGCAGGGCTTCAAACAGGCATGGGATAGGCATAAGGGAGCAATACAGATGAGTATGAAAAGATAGGCCATTGACAGAGCAAAGGCCGATGGCACATTTATAAGGTAGAAAAAGAAATGGGCAGACTGGATGAGCCTTTCGGTCCTTATCTGCCATCAACTTCTATGTTTCTATAGGTCACAACGGTCACTGATATCATCACTCTAGGCAGCTTTCCCCTCAGCATGCAAGAAACACCTGTGTTGTTACCATAGACACAAATGCAGAACTACATGAGAGGTCGCACTGCTGCCTGCAGCTAACTCAGTTAGCTTTACAAAACACACCTATCCCCCACTCTAACTTCCAGCTCATTACTGTGATACTCTCAGCTTGACTGCAGCCAGAATTCTAAAGAGCACAGCTTCACAGAACAGTCTGTTCCTCACTGCTGCCCATAGCTAACTCAATTACCACTAAAAAACACTCTCACTTGTTCCTCAAACTCTGACTCTCAGTCCATTACAATTACTGTGATACTCTCAGCTTGACTGCAGCCAGAATTCTAAAGAGCACAGCTTCACAGAACACTCTGTTCCTCACTGCTGCCTGCAGCTAAATCAATTACCACTAAAAACAGTCTCAGCCATTCTGACACTCTGGCTCTCAGCCCATTACCATTACTGTGATACTCTCAGCTTGACTGAAGCAGGACTTCTAAAGAATACAGCTTCACAAAATAGTCTGTTTCTCACTCCTACCTAAAACTAACTCATTTAGCATTGCAAAACACACTCATCTGTTTCCCAGAGTTTATAACCCTGCCAGCCCATTCAGAAAACTCATACACAGAATGAGCAAACACATAAATAGGAACAGAACACAAGACAACATTACAATACTTCTGAAACTCCTAGCCCTATTGTATAAATTGAATACATGATGGGCAGATCGTGTGCTATGGCAAATATTGTCACTCCTGCATCGTGAGCTCTGGATATCTCACTCTGCAGGAGTGTCAATATTTGCCATATCACACTCATGCCCATCATGTATCCCCACTATATATATAATCTACAGACAACATATATATTTTTCTTTTAAACAGTGCCCACAGGGGAGGGCTTTGATGCAGTGACACTGCTTCTCACCAAATTGCATGTCATGAAATAATAATAAAAAAAGAATAGCCTGGCCATAGGGCTTTGGCATAGTGACAGTGCTTCTCACCAAATTGTATGTCATGAAATAATAATAATTAAAGAAAAAAGAATAGCCTGGCCATATTTGTTATCTACAGAAACAATCAGAAAAAGGAAAGAGCCTGTATTTCAGTCTATTGTTACTAACTAGCTGGAGCTGTCCAGTAAAAATAATATATTCTTATGATTTTCAGATTTGATAGGGTCCATAGTACTTTTGTCATATAAGAAAATACAGACAATGACAAATGCTTCATTTATAAAGAAACATGTCTAGTTTCATCATGAGTGCCTAGTTCAAAAAGAGAAAACTTAGTTGTTTAGGGCTGAATACAAAATGAAGTTATCTTGTAAATAAGAAAAGGCAATGAGGTAGAAGGAAAGCACAGTGGGTTCAGGAAATATAAGGAGACCTAAAGGGAGGAGGACAGGGAGGAGTACCTAGAGTGTCTAAGGGCATTGGGAAAGGCAGTAAGGAGGGCAAAGGCACAGACTGAGAAAGGTTTAGCACTGGCAGTTAAGAAAGGGGAAAAGACATTCTTCAGCTACCTCAGTGAAAGGAGGAAAAACAAGGGGGAGATTGCAAGGCTCAAGGAAGAGGGAGGGGAATGCAAGGAGGGTGACATGGAAAAGGCAAATATACTGAATTTTTGTTCAGTAGTCACAGAAGAGGGGTTGGGGCAGGGGCACAGCAGTACAGCAGTTGCCAAGGGGGTGATGAGGTGGACAATAGTCCATTCACAGGGGAAAGAGTCCTGCAGGAGCTCACTAAATTGAAGGTCGACAAAGCGATGGGACCAGATGGCATACACCCAATGATATCAAGAGAACTGCGAAGGGAGATAGCAAAACCTCTGGCAGCCATGCTCACTGAGACATTCAACACTGGGGTGGTACCAGAGGATTGGAGGAGGGCACATGTGGCCCCCCTACACAAATCCAGCAGCAGGGAGGAGGCGGGGAACTACAGGCCGCTCAGCCTCACCTCAGTAGTGGGAAAGATCATGGAGACATTGCTTAAAGAAAGGATAGTGGGGCATCTAGAAGCCAATGGAGCCCAGGGCCATAGGCAACATGGATTCACAGTGGGGAGGTCATGTCAGACAAATCTGGTTGATTTCTTTGACTGGGTGACAAAGGAAGTAAATCAGGGTGGGGCAGTGGACATTGCTTACCTTGATTTCAGCAAAGCCTGTGACACCGTCCCACATAGGAGGCTGATAAACAAGCTGGGTAGGCTGGGCATGAGGGACAGGGTGGTAAACTGGGTTAGAAACTGGCTAACAGACAGGAGTCAGGGGGTGATGGTAAATGGGGTGCAGTCTGGGGAGGGGGGGTGACAAGTGGGGTGCTTCAGGGATCGGTCCTGAGGCCACTCCTGTTCAATGTCTTCATTAGTGACATTACAGAAGGGCTAGAAGGAAAGGTCTGCCTGTTTGCAGATGACACCAAGATCTGTAACAGGGTGGATACCCCAGAGGGGGTGGAGAAAATGAGGAAGGACCTGGGAAAGCTTGAAAAATGTTCTGAGGACTGGCAACTGAAGTTTAATTCAAAAAAGTGCAAAATGATGCACCTGGGACACGGAAACCCTGGGGAAAGTTATAGGATGGGGGGGGGGGTTGCTGACAGTCACAAAGGAGGAAAGGAATCTGGGGGTTATTACTTCAGATGACCTGAAAATGTCAAAGCAGAGTGCTAATGCAGCTGGGAGTGCTAGTGGCATGCTGGGGTGCATAGGCAGGGGTATCACCAGCAGAAGGAGGGAGGTAGTGTTGCCATTATATAAAACCATGGTCAAGCCTCACATGGAGTACTGTGTGCAGTTCTGGAGGCTGCACTTTCGTAAGGATATTAACAGGCTGGAGACAGTCCAGAGAAGGGTGACTAAGATGGTACATGGCTTGTAACACAAGACTTATGAGGAGAGATTAAGGGACCTCAATATGTACTCACTGGAAGAGAAGAGGAAAAGAGGGGACATGATAGAAACATTCAAGTACCTCAAGGGTATAAACAAGGTGCAGGGGGGAGACATTTTCCAATACAGGAGGAGCATAGGAACAAGGGGGCATGACATGAAATCAGAAGGTGAGAGGTTAAGAGGGAATATGAAGAAGTTCTTCTTTACAGAGAGGGTGGTGGACGCATGGAATTTTCTGCCTCAGAAGGTGGTAGGAGCGAGCACTGTGGATGGATTCAAGCAAGCTTGGGACAGGCATAGGGGAACCATAGCAGTACAGCAGTGCGTGGATCGGAAGCAGCAATCCAGTACAAGGGCTTATGGGCAGACTAGAAAGGCCAGATGGTCCTTATCTGCCAACAATTTCTATGTTTCTATGTGGAAGGAACTGAGGGATGCAATAAGTGCAAAGGATAGTAGGTAATTTGGGTTATTGGTTGCCAGGATATCAGGGAACTTTATCAAAACTTGTGGAGTTTGGCATGGTTTTTGCAAGCCCTCCCCCTGAAACAACTTGGAACTTAAATATTAATTCAAAAGCAGAAGAGCTCAGAAGCAGAGTGTTTATTAAGATGTTCAAAATTAACTCAAATCTGAGGAGCTCTGCAATGTCCACCTGCTTTGTGATGCAATATCTTCCAAGTATACCTAAGCAGTTGTTAATGAGCCCAAATCAAACTTAACCTGCCTGCATTTTTTTTATTTGTCCTACAAATTCTACCAGGTGCACATAACGAGCTGCTAATGCATCCACGTCGATATGCATGCTTTCCATTTGGCCTACAACAAATTCTATCACACATAAAGAGCTGCTAATGAGTCATCATGAGTTGACTGAATCACACTTTTGTAAAAGTGCTCCTGCCAGGTCTGAAATGTCATGATTCGGCTGAATGACACTTTTGTACAAGTCCTCCAGGTCTGAAACTTCTAGCCCTTGTCAACTACAGCATGAGGCAGCCAAAATGGACAATATACATATATGTATATATATATATATATATATATATATATTTATAAAATGGGTCGGAAAAATCATGTCTGCTGATCGGTTGAAACAAATCACATGACCGTATGTGATATCAGAGCGCAACCGCACACCTGCACTTTCATCCCTCAAAACAATTTTGCTATTTATAAGCTAGATAACTCATTTATGGGTGTGCGGTCGCTCTGATATCTGAAGCCTTGGATGGTTGATGCACTCGGCCTGCGGCCTCGTGCATAACAACACACACCAAGGCGTGCGTATATTAGAGCATGACCACACACCTTAGAGTGGGTTATCTATTACATATATGTGTGCATTATTTAAACAGTGCCCACAGGGGAGGGCTTTGACATAGCGGCACTGCATTTCTCCAACGCTTCCCTACACCATCGTTCACAATCACAGGGCCTGAGTGAGAATTTCATCCTCTAGTCCCCCCCCACCCCATGGCAGTACTGCTGCATCACATGGCTCCCTCTCCCATGGGAGAAGGAGTGTCCACTGCAATGCTCAATCCTCCCAGGTCCCCGATGACCCAGGCTTGTTCTCAAACCTGGGTCACCGGTGCTGTGTGTGGTAGCCATACCACCACACCAATGGTCTGGCATCCCTCTCCCTTTCTAACCTCCCTGGCTTGCCCCCACAGGAGGGACTAGAGAGGGGCAGCCCACTTCTGGAGCACATATGGGTTGGGATGGGAGAGGGATACATGAAGCTTTGTGATGCCCAGCTTCCAAGTGCACCTGACTTCATCAAGTTCTAGGCCTGGTTATTTTCCCTCCTGCAAATCTGGAGACCTGGGTTTGAATCCCACAGCTCCCACTTGCACACTGTGTGACCCTGAGCAAGTCACTTAACTTCCTTGTGCTCCCAGGCTGCACCTGTAAACAAGCTTCAGCTTAGAGTGTCTCTCCTGGTTAAAAAAAAAAATGTCCATCTTCCCCACCCACTCCACCTGTACTTCTGACCACTGGCATCTTAAGTGATAGCTCTGTTGCTGTGCTGATAGGCCACAAGAACCATAGCCTATTAAATAGCCTTACTGTCTAGTGGGCTGTTCCTGAGTTGACCAGAGTCTGAAACTGGGTACAAAGTACAGAACATATATTAAACAAAGGAAATAACATAACATTATCAAAGTGTCTGAGTTTTTTTGGGCTGTTTGCACAGAAGAATCAGCATGGCAGTTCCAAATCTAGGCATGCCACTAGAATGACAGGCTTGCCAGTGTCAAAATAGGTTCTATGTGATACGGCGAAAGCCTAAAGGCAATCGCCAATATCAAGAAGTCAAGAGTGCCAAAATAATTTTTTGGCACTCTGACACAGCAAAACGGTGCCCCCTGCACCACCCTACTTAAGGATTTTGAACTTCAGGAGGGTGCATGTTGGAGGAGGGGGTGAAAACATGAAAAAAATAAAAGGTTTGGGCCGGGCGCAACAAAAATGCACCAGCGGCCAGACCCGAGCCCAGTACCCTGCCAACCAGTGCCGGCAACCCACCCACCACGCCATTGGGTCGGCTTGGCAACCCACCATGGCACAACCCCTCACATCCCCTCCTGCTCCTTGCTGTGCATGCTCATGCTCCACCCCCCCATGCATATGTATAGGGACATCCCGTCGCTATATTCACAGACCCCCCCATCCAGCTGCCCTACCCTGTCATAGCCCTCGAGGGATGCACTGGGGAGCTGGTCGCCGTTATTCTCGGTGCCCTTTCCCCAGCTCCCTCATCACCGTATACCCCAAATAACGGAATGAAATTATAATTACTAACGGGCTACTATCTAGCTCTGACATTACACTGGGAGTCTCACAGTATAATGTCAGAGCTAATTAGTGCCACATTAGTATTGAAAATTTCATGGGAGGAACTAGCATGCTGTTCAATACACAGACATGCCATTTCAAAACAACATACCTACATAAAACCCCTACGTGTTGCCACGGTGGCACCAATTCTGACATACCAGTAGAAAAGCTAGCAGTGCACCAGGGTCTGAAAGAACCCCCACATTAAGCTGCCATTAGACAAACATATTAGCAATTACTTAAACATGTCTGTGTTTAGCTATGGGTGCCACTGCCAGGAGATTTAGGTACAAATAGTGTTTAGCTAACCAGATTTCTACTGTAGTGTCACAGTTGCAGTCAGATCAAAATGCAATATTTCAAATACCCTCCCATGCAAAGAGCAATGCAAAGATATGATTTTTTTGCACTTGTAGTCACTGCATGCATCATGCGTCTCCAGCTACTCTGGCCTGTAACATTGGAGGGTATTTTCCTGCAAAAAAAAATGTTGTATGTTTTGCAGTACAGCATTAAGAGAGAGAGAGAGAGAGAGAGAGAGAGAGAGGGAGACTGGTTCCTGAATGCTCCCTAAATGCACAGCTCCCACCCAAAACATAAAGCCCCCACAATGATACCCTTCCTTAACAGCTCCAGAGTCCCTGCCCTCTCGTCCCTCCCCCCCATGGCCTTTCTTTGTGAGGGTCTGACTTTGACATTTGGTTAAAAACATGTTCAGGTGCCAATGGCAATGTCATCTAGCCAAAATGTTAAAACTTGAAAAAGATCAGGGTTCATTTCAGATATTTACCTCCGTGGGATGCTTTCCCAGTGAGTATGAAAAAATAAGGGTCAAATGAAAAACAATGGGTGAGGTCATGTTCTTCAACCCAGGCCAGATTTGCACAAAGAGCAGTTTAAAGCTGCTGTTGTAAGTTAACAAAGAGCAGGTTGTCGGTCCCCATGCAAGAAGGAAAGATGGGTTAAAATTGAAAACTGCATGTCAGTTGTGCCAGTCCCCCTCTCTGAAATGAACACTGAATAGGCAAAGATCCCCTCTTAAACACGACCACCATCCTCCTAGTTTACACTCCCTAACCTAATCTATCTCCCCTTTCCTTCCCCTGCCATTCACCTTCCCTCACTCCCCCCCTTACTTTAACCCCCAGGCCTCCATGTGCCTCAACCCCTGGCAGGGTTCTCTGCATCCTGGAGGGGCTAGCGCCAGGCCGTCCCTGACCCTCCCTGTCATCTCCCCTCAGCTCCCCCTCCCCCCCGACTCCTTACTTCTCAGCACTTAAATAGGTATTAGTTTACTCATACCTGCTCTATTTGCACTTCCTGACCTGTCTGGGCAGTGTATACTATAGTATGTATAATTCTCAGTCATGTTACATATTAATCCTGTAAGCTGCTCCAAAAATGTAAAACGTATGTATCTTTTTAAATGCTAATGTATGTGTTTCTATCCATTGCTCTGATAAATGTTCATTGGATGTCTAAACTCACATCCTCTGTAACCCCAACCCCCACCCCCGTCACACTGGGAGATAAGCAACTTGTTGTTCAGTGTGCCTTCCTGGTGAAACATTTCAATAAATAAATAAATAAAATACACTGCCACATTCCCATTGCCAATGCACTTATGCCAGTCCACTCCAAAACCACATGGCTGCTGCACCACCCTTCAGGAATTAAGCAAATAAAACAAAAATAACATAATTAAGAAGGAAGGAAGGCTTGGTCCGACCAGATTATACATATACTGCCTGCCAGTCTGCCACATTCCCATTCCCATTGCCAAAGCCACTTCCACTCCAAAACCATCCATGGCAGCACCACCATCCAAGAATTAAGAAAAAAAAACATACCTAATTAAGAAGGAAGGAGGCTTGGTCCAATTGATGTCAAACTCAAGAATTTCTACACACTGTCCGACTCTCACTGCTGTCTGTGCTGCTCTGGGGTGGGCGGTCTACTGCACTGCCATTGAGTCCTGAATAGCTGCTACTGCTCTTTTAGTTTTACTGATATGATAATAATACAGCTGTTTTTGTTTTGTTAGCAGCAGCTGGCCAGCGAATGCAGTGGCAAGCACAGGAGGGGGGGTCTCTGGCTGGCTGGCTGGCTCACACTCTGATGGCGCTGTCTGTCTTGGTTCAGGGCTGCACTCCAGCCGAACAGGATCCTCCGATGGTAGCGGCTTCAATCACAGTTTTCTCTCTGGTGCTCTGGAACTCTCCTTGGCTGTAGTTCCAAGAGCACCAGAAGGAATCCTTTAATTCTGCAGCATCGAACCTGAGGTGGAACAGAAAAGTTCAGGTCCAAGGGGGCGGAGGTGTGACAAAGAGCAAAGGACTGAGTGGTGCCCTGTGATTGGTTGGAAGGGCACACATGTCACCACCTGTGACTTAAACATACTCAGTCTGTGCTGCACAATAGGGGAATGTACGAAAACAACAGGGAGAGATGGCATGGACTGCGTGGCTCCTTAAAACCAGGACATAGACAAGGCGATACAGGATGGCGGGAGAAACGGCAGAAAACTGGGACTTCACAGACGATTTGGGACACTTGAAAGGTATAACCATTGATATGGGATTCTTTGGAATGTGTAAGAGAGATTAACAACATTATAAAAGGTTCAGCAAAAAGGCTTGGCATCTTTGAAAAAATTAAAGATCACTTAGATGGAAACAGTAAAGGTTTGAGTCCACTATGTCCAACCAGATGGATAGTCAGAACATCTGCTTTTGAAGCAGTCCTTGCTAATTACAATTTTATCATTGAGGCGCTGGAAGAAATTGTTGCAGAAGATAACGGTGAAGCCGGAAGTAAGGCAAATGGACTGGCTTGTCTTCTTTAGCAGTTTACAGCATATGTTGGTCTCAGGATGGCTATATTGCTGTTTGCACCATGTGAAGAGACCAGCAAAATTTTGCAGCAAAAAGATCTAACTGCAGTTGGCACAAAACTTGCATCCGAACATCTCATTTAATGCCTGTGGGGACTACGAACTGAAAAGGCCCTTGCTGTCATGTGGCAACAAAGTATAGCAGAAACAATGAAATGGGAGATTTTGAAGCCATTAATCCCACGTTCCAAAAGGCCACCTAGACACCTAGACAGTGGGTCAACTCCTGCTTCATTTACAGACCCATGTGAGTACTTCAGAACAATATACCTTCAGTTTCTTGATACCTTAATGACATCGGGTCATGCCTGCAAATAGGCATATACTATGTCTAGTGTACTTACCCGGTTACCAAAAACAAATAAATATGTCCAGTCCAGATCTGATCAGCAGCGTTTTGAAATTTTGTTGAAAACTGAAGATGTCCTTCTGTAACAGGCAAATGATGAATCAGTAGAGTGGGATATTGCCAAAGAAATAATCTAATAACATTCACTGGATATTGACATACAGTGATTCAAAGTGCAGCTACCAATGCTGGCAGAGGTAAACAGACGAACACGTTCCACAGTTGAAGAACTCTCTCAAAGTATGCTACAGCTTGGCGATGCCAGATTTCTATATTCTGAGGTCCTCAAGCTTATTCAGATTCAGAGAACAATTCCATCCTCAACAGCAACAGCTGAGTGATCATTTTCAGCTCGTCAACAACTGAAAACTTACCTGAGATCCACTGTGAGTGTAAGAAGGCTAAATAGTATTGCTGTCCTTCACATCCATTGGACAAGGACTGCAAATCAGGATTTGACTGACATTGCTAGGGCATGTGTGATGCGTGTTAGTTCTAGGCTAGATATCCCCTAAGCAAAGAAATAACTTTCTATTTTTATTTATTTATTTATTTGTGTCTAGGATGACAAAGTACCTTTGAGTCAAGGCTCTTTTACAAAGGTTCCACGTCATGCTGGTTACAGGGTAACAGACACTAAAACATAAAACAATTACAGGTACATGGTTTTAGACAGTAACTTTGCTTGACAAAATCAGACTGGCCAATGAGTAACTCAAGAAACAATAGAAGGAAGAGGGCAAGAAGGGGAGAGGGCTGAGGGTAGGGGAAGGCATAGACGTAGAGGGTCAGGATGAGGCAGCCGAGGGGCCTTGTCAAGACAGACACAGGGCAAGTGCATTAGAAGTTGCATTGGACAGGTAAGTGCAAGAAGAGAGGGCAGAAACTGACACCTATAAGGTCAGAAGCAGTGTAGGGAATGAAGATGTTATGGAGTGCAAGCACAGGTGGAGATGCCAGTTATGGAGTGGCAGAGCTTTTTTTTGAATGCTCCAAGCATTGTTGTGGATGAGGTGTCACTAGAGAGCTCGTTCAGCCCACTTGGAGCCCTGTATGCAAACGACCTTTGGCCTTGGGACATGCGGCAGCGGGGGATTTGAAGGATTTGGGGCTTAGAGCTCCTGGTGTTGCGATTGGTGATTTTGGGTTTGAGGAGAGTGCTGACTCCTGGTGGTGCCTTTCCCATCATGATTTTCTTAGCAGTGATGCAGGTTTGGTATTTGATTCGGTTGTTCAGTTGCAGCCAGCCTGTTTTGGAGTAGAGGTTGCAGGTGTGGGTGAGATGGTGGGAACCAGTAACGAGTTGGCAGGCTTGATTGAGGGAAGTCGAAACAGACCTGAGAGATGAGGTTGTGGCAGATCCATAGATAATGAGACCGTAGTCAATGATGCTGATGATGGAGCTCAGTACAGCTATGGACAGAACTTCTGGGGTTAGATGTTTCCTATGTCAGAATAGTAGGCCCATCCTGGTGTTGGCTACTTTTGCCATGTTATTGATGTGTGGGACCTAGGAGAGATTACAGTTGAAGGTGAGGTTGAGGTATTTGAAGGTATGAACTTGTTTGAGGGTGATTCCTTGCTTGTTTTTAATGGAGAGCTGATATTGTTTGTATTTGTTTTGGGAGCTGCAGAAGATCATGGTCTTTGTTTTTTTCTGGTTAAGTATAAGTCTGTGTTTTGTGAACCAGTTTTTGACTGCAGAGAAGGCCTGTTGGAGGTTACCTTGTAGATGGACTGGATCATGGTGGGATGCCAGGATGACAGCATCATCTGCGTAGAGTAGGATCTGTTCGGGGCAGGATTCTGGCAGTGAGTTCAGAAAAAGGTTGAAAAGGAGGGGGCCCAGGATTGAGCCCTGTGGGACACTGGACCGGACTGGTCTTTGGTCTGAGAGTGTGCCAGCAATTCTCACTCTTTGGGAGCGGTTGTCTACGTAGCTTTTGAACCAGTTCACCGAGTTAGATGAGAGCCCTGCTAGTCAAAGCTGGGCAAGTAGGAGATAGTGGTTGACGGTATTAAAGGCTTTAGTTAAGTCGATGAAGGTGGACCCAGTAAGATGACTGTTATCGAGTGAATGATGGATTGCACCAGTGAATTCAAGTAGCGCCATGGAGGTGCTATGACCTTTTCTAAAGCCATGTTGCTCCTTGCACAGGATGTTGTGATTGTCTAGGAAGTCAGTGAGCTGGTCTGACACAATCCATTCTAGGGCCTTGGAGAGTGGAGGTAGGATGGAAATTGGATGGTAATTCTCAGTAACTGTTTTGTCACCACTTTTATGAATTGGGGTTACCATGGCAGATTTCCATAAGTCAGGGAACTGACTGAGGCTGAGGGAGAAGTTGAAAATCCTGGTCAGTGGTCAGAGTACTTCTTCAAGTGTGAGTGATAGCAGTTTGAGGTCAAGGGGGTCACTGCTGGCTCTGGAGTTGCAAATGGCTTTGGTAACGTAGCTGCAGACTGGATGCATTTTTACTGCTTTAAAGTAGAAGGAAGGGTGGCTGGGGGGGCAAGGGGAACCACCTCATCGAAAAAACGCTGTGGGAGTACAGCACTGAGGTCCGTGAAGGTGTCATTGAATGTATCAGCAATGAGTTTCTGGTCAAGTGTAGTTTCACCATTTATGCTGAGAACTGATGGGGGTGATTTAGATTGCTTCCCGGTGACTTCTTTAATGTTATTCCAGAAGTCCCTACCATTGCCCCATGAGTTAGTGAGAGCATTATGGAAATAGGTGATCTTCGTATCCCGGATATATTTGGTGCACTCATTTCGTGCCCGTTTATAGTTAGCAATATCAACTTGTCTCCCGGTGTTTCTGGCAATCTCCCAAAGGTGGTCTCGAGCTTTTAGTCATCTAAGTAGGTCTCCAGTGAGCCAGGGCTTACATAGGGCACTGGCCTTGCGCTTCTTGAGGGGTGCAAATATGTTGCATGCTTGGTTGAAGATCCTGATGAAGAGTTCCAGTGCGGTGTTCAGATTGGTTGCAGTGAGAATTGGGGACCAATCCTGTTGACGAAGGAAGGTTTTGAGATGAGGTAGCTTGCCTCTAGGTAGAACTTGGCTAGTAATGGTTTTGGGGGGGGCTTGATGAATTTATTGGACCAGTAGCAGATGATGGGGGGAGTGATCATTAAGTGTGTCAGGGAGGAGAGTGGTGTTTGTGATCCTGGTGGGATGGCTTGTTATGATCCAATCCAGAAGGGTGCTGGTACTCATTTTACAGTTTGTCCTAGTTGGGAAGCTAACCATCTGAGAAAGTATGCTGCTGCTATCAAGTCCCTGTATGCCCCTGCCTCTGCAGCAGGACAGTTAATATTAAAGTCACCGAGGAGGATGGTTTGTGAGTCAGGTGAGAGAGATTTGGTAAACTCCAGGACTGCGTTAAGCCCATTATCTTGCTCTCTCGGTGGAATGTAGACTGTGACTACTGTGATGGCTTTATTGTGCGCACCGAGAAGGATCTTGATAGGAAGAATCTGTGCAGTGGTGTTTTGGGGGGTTAAGTTGATGAGGTGCCCCCGGATCGTGTCCTTAAGGTACAGGCCACAGCCACCACCTCTTTCTGATGTTCAATCAAGCCGATAGACATTATACCCAGGGAGGGTGATAGCATGGTCGGGAACCGAAGGTGAGAGCCAGGTTTCTATGACTGCGAGTATGTCTGGGTTATGCTGGCAGACAAAAGTCTGGAGGTTGTCAATTTTGTGAAGAAGACTGCATATGTTAAGTGAGATTATTGAGAGGGATCCTGGTTGATTGGCCTGAGTTGTTCTTACGGTAGGGGCTGGTTTGGGATTGGGATAAATGTTTCCCAACAATAGCAGGAGGAGAAGAAGTATATGTTTTAGAGCACTAGTGTGAGATACCCATGACTGGCACCTATTTTTTTGGGCCAGAGAACTCCGAGATTCACCAGGGCAAGTAAATGGGTGGAGCCATGAGTAAAGCATGGCAGTAGTAGCGGTGGACAGGGGTAGAACCCAACGGCTATTTGGGGGAGAGGGCCATATCGTAGTGATTGGAGATGCCCAAGGCGGGTACCTGAGATCGAGAGGGAGGGTACCATGGAGAGGATGAGAGAGCGTGAGTTGGTAGATGTTCAGGACAGTGGGGAAGCATGAGCAGGGGGGGATGTAGGAGTGGGAAGAGGGCAAATAAGGTGAGGAGAAAGGGGTACAGAATACCGGTATCATACATGATTCAATGTGAATGGGGGGGAGAGAGGGCACAGGGTGCTGGGTAGGTGGGAGGCAGCTGTGAAAGTGACAGGAGGTAGGCAATAAGGTGGAGGCTCTGGGGGGCAGGGGGAACTAGATAAGCAAGTGGCTGAGGGAGAATGGGCAGAGGGTGGGGCAGTGAGGAGACAAGGGCAGTAGCAAAAGAGGAGGATGTAGCAGAGAGATAGTGGGGGGCATTAAAGAGTGTAACAAGACAGGGAGACAGGAGGTAGCAGCTCTAGAATAGAGTTCAGGAGTGAAAGGGCGTGTGGGAGCTACGCAATGCCAAAGGGGGGTTGGCCAGTCATGGAGTGACGGAGTGTCTGGCAGTAGGAGATATAAGGAGAGTGTCAGGCACAGAAAGGAGGCAGGGGCAGTGAAAGGACTGAGTTGATTAGTAGAGGGGGAGGAGGAGCAGGGAGGAGGGAAAGTGGGCAGTAAAGAGAGGAGGTACAGGAGAGAGTATCCAATAGGAAACAAAAGGGCGGTTCCCTAGGCAGAAGTGGGCAGAGCTAAGGCCTATTTAATTAAGGTAGGAGGTTGGGGGGGGTGGGCAAACATTTTCATCCAAAACCCACTGAAGTCTATGGGAGCAGAGCCCAGCAGAACAGTTTGAATCAGTCAAGATTGCAAGGCCAATCAGTGGCCGCGCAGAGCACAACAGTCCAACAGGAGATGGAAGCAACAGGCAGCAGCCAATGGGAGCCTTTCAGCACTTCCCGGTTCATCCTGGGAGCTTACCAGCAAGAGGAGGGTTCCTTGGCGGTAAGCAGTGTTGGTGTGGACGGCTGGCCCAGGTAGCCCTGGCTGCTCAGATGTTTTCCTGATCAGGGGCTGAGAGATCTGAGGGAAGGAACAGAGCAACAGATTGTGAGTCACAGTAATAACAAAGGGTGACACTGGAGAGTAAATCAGGGGCATGTGTAGTGGAGAGGCAGAGGGGAATTTGGCAGAAGGGTGGAGGGAGGCTGCCACAGACAAGAGAAATAAGCTTGAACTGGCACCAGGGGGAGGACAGAGAGGAGATTTAGTAGAATATGAAATTTACAAGGGGAGGAGAAGAGAGATGCAGGGTTTAGCAGCAGGGGGGAGGGTGGAGAGAAAGAGTGACCGCCGAGGGGCAGGAATTACTTCACAGCTCTAAATTACAGCAGTTTCCAACGCACTTTACAGTTCAATGCTAAAACATTTAGGCAGGTCTACACAATTAATTTTGACTTTGACAAAAAAATAGCAAGCACCCTAGTAATTTAGCCTGGATTATCGGCTGAGAACCGGAGTTTTTAGAAGTCGAGTGCTAAGAACATCAAGACTGGTCTACACATTAATTGAGACTTTAACAGAAAAATAAGCAAGCTGTGTAGCAATTTAGCCAAAATTTTCTTCCGAAACCCACTGAAGTCTATGGGCGCAGAGCCAAGCAGAACAGTTTGAATCAATCAAGACTGCAGGGCCATTCAGTGGCTGCGCAGAGCACAACAGTTCAAAAGGAGATGGAAACAACAGGCAGCGGCCAATGGGAGCCTTTCAGCACTTCCCGGTTCGGCCTGGGAGCTTACCAGCAAGAGGAGGGTTCCTTGGCGGTGAGCAGTGGTGGTGTGGACGGCTGGCCCAGGTAGCCCCGGCCGCTCAGAAGTTTCACCAATCAGGGGCTGAGAGATTTGAGGGAAGGAACAGAGCAATAGATTGTGAGTCACATTAATAACAAATCTAACCCCTAGGTGGTGCTATCCTAAGGGCTACTACCCCTGCCTGTCGGGCTAGTGACAGGTTAAGGGGCTTAGGTTCTATCACGGGTGCCTCCACCCAGAGGTCAGGGTTAGTAGTGGTTAAACTAGCTCGGGTGCAGCCCTCTGGGACACTGCAACCCCCCCTCTGTTCCCACTAGTGGCCCACACAGTACACGGGAGTTACCTTCCCAATACCCCACATATGAATACTTTGCACACATATAGATACCACTTACCCTCGAGACTGAGTATGTAGCATGTCTCTGAGGACCCCCCTGTAAGACAAGATTAAACAACATACACAGCAAAATGCAATACTGTTTCTATATGGACTGACACCCCAGACAGTATACAGTATAACAACAATGAATCTGATTTATTTAGGGAACAGCAATACCGGAGGGGGCAATCAGGTTGATTAGTTTTTGCAAAGTTCAAATCACAGTACTGTGCACATATATAGGGTCCAAAAAAGTCACACTCTGGGTACTCAGGATGGTGGGGGGCTAGCCAGGGTCGGTGCAGCTAGTTGGGACCCTTTGATGGAAAAAACACATGCACACACAAATTGTAATCCGGAGCCCTGGGGTTCAGTTCGTAAAGAAATGAAACAGCAATAATCAGATGACACACTTGTAATTGATAACAGGCTGCAGGGAGAATACCTTGATTTGTACTCACAATACCCAAGCAGAGAACTGGATGGTGGATGTTCTTTTTGGGTTGCCAGAAACAACAGGGCATGGAGACAAGGTCCTTGTGACTGGACCCAACTGCAGTTGATAACAAATGGATTTAATCCGACACAAGCTGGGGTTTTGCCTCCAGCTTCAGCACTTCAGCACACAGCTCACAGTACAGGGGACATGAAATCGCGATCCCCACAAGCACTAGGCACATTTATATGTAAAGGAAATTACTGTACCAGGAGGCTGCTTTCTTGATCCTGATCGCAAACACTGCAGAAGCCCGGGAGAACACACAGCATCAGCAGTCTCTGACAAGCTGATTGCTCTTCAGCACAATCTTTGGTCTTCTTCAGGTTAAGCCTGGTTTCCACACTTCTAACTTCTCCTCTGAATTTGGGTTCAGCCTGATTAACACACTCTAACGGCTGTAGGCCGGCTTTAGCGCTTCCCACGCAATCTTTATGCCGCAGCAGCACAGAGTTCCTTCTCCTTACACAGTCAAACCAAATCTGAGTTTTCCAGTAACACAGCAGGGCATTTCCTCCAAATCCAAAAGGTTCCAGTTGGCTGATCCTCCTTGTCAGTCACTACAGGCTCCCTCTATTGGTGAGAAAAGTTGCCAAGTATTCCAAAACTACATTACCCAGAGGCTTCTTCCATTCAGCCCCATTTTGAGCAAGCCCCAGCTTGTAGTCCCTATTCTGGTTGGCCCAAGCAGTCTCCATCTTAGGGCTCTCACATATTGATTGGTCCCACTCGGCAGTCCGGGACTAAAATCAAAGAGTTACACTACACAGTCCTTGCTGAAGGGAAAGCAGGTTACACAAACTGTATTTTCATTATCACTCTAACAGACTACCAGCAGACAGTTACACCTTTCAGTAAAGCTCCCTCTGCACGTTTAGCGATGGCAGAAACGGAGCGAGTAGCCAGCAACTCGGTTGGGATTCGGGCATTAAAACACTCAGTCCCCCCATTCGAACTAATTATGTCTGCAAGCAGACAGATCTTAAAGAGACAGTACCAGAGGCTCTAAAAGCACTCACAGTTAAGCAGCTTAAATGCCGAACACCAGCAGGCAGGGGAGCACTAGGCAAGCTCCTAGAAGGTAGGAACTCCCATTTGTAGGGGGGTTACACCCTTCCTGGCCTGGAAAAAATTGGTGTCCGCGTCAAGTAAGTCCTCCCATAAACTTCAATGCAAAATCATATACATTTACATCACTAACACATTAGGAATCATCAGTAAACACATTTCTGATACTTTTCAGCACATTACCTTTTTTACATAGCATTATACACATGTTGTACCTTAACTCAAGTTATTATCTCCTATACATGAAACCTGGAGAGAGGGGGCCTTTTCTTATCAGCTACCTTGGGGCTGGATGGGGCAGGGGCGCCATACCTAGAGGACAACACAATTAACTTGGAGTTAGCACATATGCTCAGTTTGGGCAATGAGCTTGGGGACACATACACTTCTTTATGGACAACATTGAGAGGCAAGTCCACAGGCCTCCCAGGGGAATCATAGCTTAAGCGCATTACAGGCTTCACAGCTCGATCAGTCTTTCTAGTGGGAACTGTTACAGTCTCTGCAATTTAAGGCTCACTTTCAGCACTGTCCTTACTTGCCAGGGGAGTCTCCTTGGGGGTAGAGAGGCTAGAACTTGGGCACTTTCAGCTCCATGATTTGCAATCTCAGAGTCCACAACACTTGGCTCACATGGAGAGTTTTCTGACACTGGAAGTGAACCATCAGGACACTCAAAATACTCTTCTTGCTCTGGTATATCACCAGTCTGTCCCAGTTCATCATTTTCCCTCTCTGAAAGCTCATACAGTTCCACCATGCACAGTGATTCCATGTCATCTGACTTGATACTCTGCACTTCACTTTTTGGGAGCATTGGCTCCAGGGACAAAGGTGGGGGCTTAGACAGTCCAGAAGGCCCAGCTTCATCTCCACAATTGACTAGGAGATTGCCTTGAAACAACTGACTCAGTTCATAAGAGGGGTAGTATTCAGAGTTACACTCACTTTCCTCCGAACTAGACTGACAGTCATCTTCGACTGGAATTTGCTGTGGAGCAGACTTTAACTCAACATCTGTAGGTGCAGACTTTCTTTGCTTTTGCTTACCAGATGCTCTTGTCACTGGTCCAGAGGGAGGACTTTCTGGGGGCTCAGATTCAATCAATATTTGGCCAATAGGCAGCAAATGATTTCGATGCATTGCCTTAGCATCTTTTGAATTATTTTCCAACCTTACTTTGTACACAGGCAGATCATCCAGTTTGCCTACTACAAAGTGAGGGAGATGGTGCCACCTGTCAGCAGTCTTGTGTTTGCCATGCAGTCCCATATTTCTTTGCAATACCCAATCTCCCTCCAGGAGTTCCTGTGCTTTCACCTTTTTATCATACCTTTCTTTGTTGGTCAGATTTCATTTGGCAGCCATGGTTTTAGCCAGTTGGTACACATGATTTAGCTGGGCCTTTAACTTTTGCACATACTGGAGATAGTTATCAGCTCGAACCCCATCAGGAGAAACTCCGAAACAAACATCTACTGGTAGTCGGGCCTCTCTTCCAAACATCAGGTGGTAGGGGGAGAACCCAGTGGCATCACTTTTGGTGCAGTTGTAGGCATGTACCAGGGTGCTAATTTGTTGGCTCCATCTAGGCTTGTCCTTTGGGTGGAGGGTGCCTAGCATATCTAGCAAGGTGCGGTTGAAACGTTCAGGCTGTGGGTCCCCCTGGGGGGTGGTAAGGGGTGGTTCTGGACTTTCGCACTGCCCACAAAGCATCTCTTTGATCAGATGACTCTCAAAGTCTCTCTCTTGAGCAGAATGGATTCTTTGTGGAGCCCCATAGTGAACAAAAAAGTTTTCTACAAGTACTTTTACCACGGTGGCTGCCTTCCGGTCCTTGGTGGGGAAAGCTTGGGCATATCTTGTAAAGTGGTCAGTGACCACCAGCACATTACTAATATTTCTTTGATCTGGCTCCAGACTCGGAAAGTCAATACAGACCAGCTCCATGGAGGCGCTGGTGGTGATGTTAACAAGGGGAGCAGCCCTCTGGGGCAAGGCTTTTCTCTGTAAACAACGACTACAAGTTTGAATGTTTGCTCAACATCAGTCCCCATCTTAGGCCAATAGAATCTGGATCTCACCAAGTCAAGTGTTCTGTCTATACCAAGGTGCCCCATGTGGTTGTGTAGGGACCTCAGTACCAAGTCTCGGATGGTAGTGGGCAAAAGTAGCTGTTGTTTGTCTATTTGTCCCCCTCTGTCTACTGTTTCTCTGTATAACAGTCGATTAATCAGTTTCAACTTAGGACCTTCCTTGTACAACAATGCAGTTCTCAAATCAGTGGAGTGTAACTTGGATACATCTTTCCCTGCGTAGAGGGCTTCTAAAGCTGATTTGATCATAGGATCACGGGATTGAGCCCGCTGAATACTGTCATTGTCCAGCTGAGGCAGTGCACCAATGTCTAATGCAGAAAAGTGGCAATAAGCAGCAGGTATGCAATTCTCAGAGGGCGCCAAACAATCCACCAGACAGTCCACTGTGTCTGTGAACATTTGTTCCTCCCTGTCAAACTTCTGGCAGAATGCTCGAATATCAGGTTCTGACAATCTGACCCAGTCATTCCAGGAAACAGGCCTCCAAGAGAGAGCATCAGCATCTATGTGGTTCAGGCCTGCTCTGTATTCAACAGCACAGTCATATGTAGCTAATGTAGAAAACCACCTATGGCCAGTGGCATCCAACTTGGCTGAAGTCTGCACGTAGGTCAAAGGATTATGGTCAGTTTTTACTAGTATCTTAGCCCCATACAAGTACTCATGGAATTGATCACAATGGCCCACTTCAAAGCTAGGAACTCTAACTTATGTACAGGATAATTCTTTTCAGATAGGTTCAGGCTTCTGCTGGCAAAGGCCACTGGTCTCAGGCCATTCTCATGCTCTTGGTACAACACAGCCCCCAATCCTTGCAAGCTAGCATCAATGTGTAGGACATAGGGTTTTGTTGGATCTGCATAGACCAGGACAGGAGTGTGGGTAAATTGGTATATAATCTCATGAAAAGCAACTTCACAATCAGATGTCCATCTTGCCCCCGAAAACTTCATTGGGATAGAAATACACTCTCTCAGTCTCAGGGGAAACCAACGTCTTATATTTTTTGTTGGTAGGAGGATAACCTTGAGTAAGATTAAGTAGAGAATGGATCACTCTGGAATAGTCCTTGATGAACTGGTGATAGTAACCACAGAATCCCAGGAATCTTTGCACTTCTTTTAGATTGTGGGGCTGTGGCCAGATGGTCAAGGCCTCAACTTTACTCAGGTCTGTTTCTATTCCCCTCGGTGGATACTATGTGTCCCACATACTTTACAGAGGTTTGGAAGAACTGACATTTATCGATGGGTAGTTTAAGGCCAAAGTCTTCCAGTCAGTCCAACACCTTGAACAATCTGCTGTCATGTTCCTCCAGTGAGCTGCAAAACACAATAACATCATCTAGGTATACCAGGCACTCTAACAAGTTCATGACCCCCACCGCACGCTCCATCAGTCATTGAAAAGTGTCTGGAGCACCTGAAATCCATTGAGGCATCCTCATGAATTCATAGAAACCAAGTGGACAGATAAAGGCTGTCTTTTCATGGTCTTCTGGGGCCATCGGAATTTGGTAGTACCCACTGCAAAGATCCAACACTGAGAACCACTTAATACCGTTCATGCAGTCTAAGACATCCTGAATGCGGGGCGTTGTGTACTGATCAGGGATAGTCCACTGGTTCAAGGTGTGATAATCCACGCACATCCTTACTGTCCCATTCTTTTTCCTCATTACCACGATAGGTGAAGCATATGGACTTCTGGATTCTTGTATTACACCAGCAGCAAGCATCTCTTGCTGATGCTGTCTCACATCATCTATGTCAGCAGGTGCCAGGCGTCGAGACCTCTCACGAAATGGCCTTTCATCATGCAGCCGGATGTGGTGCTCAGCTCCTTGCACACATCCTATGTCCAATTCTTTGAAAGAAATCACCTGGTCTCTCTGGGCAAGCTTTCTACTGATTCTCATCTTCCATTCGGCTGGCAACGGGGAGTCACCAAAATCAAACAAGTCAGGCGTCACTCTGTCATTTTCCCCCGAACACTTGTTACTGGGTAGCACTGCCATATCTGCACAATGTGCATTAGCCAGGGTGCAACCTCTATTTACTCGAATTTCTCTATCAGACACATTATGAACTTGGACCATTACCTGTCTGGCATAAGCATGGGCTCTGGCAGGCAAAATACTTGGCTTGACCAGCAGTCCTTCCAGCAATTTCCCATTGCCTGGTGCATCCAGCAAGAAGATTTTATTCTTGACATCCTTTCTGATACGAACTTCCCCCTGTAAGGTACACTGGGCATTTGGCACCAGAATCAGAGACTCAGGATCCTTATTCCAGGCAATTCCAACCGGTTCCTCTGGTTCCACTTTTTCAGCATCTCTCTGTGCCTCATAGGCCTTCTTGATCAAGGTGGAATTCTTAAAGCTCTACCAGTCCTTGACCCATGCTTTTCATAACACAACTGCACCAACCATCCAAACATATGCGCATTCATCCCAATTAGTAGAGGAACCCCATCATGCAGTCCAGTAGGGGGACGCGCTAAGGCCAGGGTCTCTACTTGCTCTGCTACTCCAGCCATGAAAGTGGGGAAAGACAGCCAAATTTGGATATACCTGGAGTAGGAGTAGGCCTTCTCTCTCTTGACCCCCATACATGCAGTCCTTCCAAAGGTTGTAAAGGTACATCTGACAAATGCTTCTGATACCAATCCTGGAACATAATTATCACTTGGGAGCCACTGTCCAATGCAGCTCTGGTGGGCACACCATTCACTTTTACTGTAGGTTCCATTGAAGGGCCCACTATTCTGGACCAGTCTAGCGAGGAGGTAGCAAGGGCCTGGGTAGACGATCTAGCCACAGAAGGACATGAGTTAACATTTCTGGGACCCTCACTGCGATCATTTTGTGTACCTCTCAACCACTGATTTGTCCTCAGAAGCTCTCCTTGTAGCCTGTATACAGCTTTGTCTGTGTCTTTTGTGGACCTGCATTCTCTCCCACAATTATAGAAAAACATACCTTGCGGAGATTGAGCTGGCCGAGGCATCACACTGGGAGCCGGGGCGGGGGTACTTCCAACAGAAAACCTTGGTCCCACCTCTGTCGGCGGTATGGTGAGCATTTGGAGACATCTCATCAATTCCCTCACTTCCATAGTCAAGGCATCAAGTTTTGAACTGTTGTTAACATGAGGTCCTTGGGTGGGCACCCCCACCTCCATAGCAGATGCAGTCTGATAAGGATCAGAGCCTGTACTCGCAGTTAGGGCCTTCATAAGGTAGACTGTTTTTTGCTTCCCTGAACTCCCTCAGCAGTTCATCCCAGGGCGGAACATCCGTAACCATCCCTCTCTGACTGGGCCCCCCTTGGCTAACATGGGGATCTTGGATAGTGTCATGAGAGTTCAATGATTCCAGACCATCAGCATCTGACCCGGCACCTGGAACAGGGGATGTAGCAGCTATGACTGCGCAGGGCTCTGACAAACCTTCTTCCTATTCAACTTCTCGTACTTCCCTCATCAACACATGGAAGGGCAAGGGACCAGATTTCCTTTGATGCAGTTGCAATTTGAGTAACACCCAGCTGGAGTGCTGGGCAGAGCAGAGTATATGATCCAGCCTTACCTGGTCCACTTCACTAGAGGTCCAGCCCCCTTTCAAAAAAATGGTCTGTAAGATCCCCTCTAATCGATCCATATAGGCAGATAACAATTCCCCCGGCTGTTGTCTAACTTCTTTAAGTCTCCATTTCAAGGCCTCAACACAAGTAGTACCTCCAAACACATTCTCAAGGGCGACTAGGTACTCTTGGGCTTTTGCGTCAGGGTTAGAGGACTTCAGGGAGCGAAAGGTACATTGGGTGGGTCCCTGGAGGCTTTCCCCCAGGTGGGCCCTTTTTTCAGCCTCCGAACATTGCCGGTCCTGTACCGCAAGAGCAGCAGAATCTATCCAGGTCCCCAGGTTAACTTCCCCATTTGGAGTAGGGCGGATACCAGAGAATACCTTGAGTTTGCGGTAAGGTCCATCCTACTTGCTGGCTCAGGGGCTGGAGCGGGTGTGGAGGTTGTGGGTGGTAGGTCCCCAGATGGCAAGAACAGTTTCTTTAGGTCTGCCACAGTTCTCCCCTCTTCCAGCAACAATTTAGCACATTTCTCCTCAAACGTTTCAGATAATGGGGGGGGCTTACTCCCCCTGGGGTCTTTACTGTCTTTAGTTATCACCCTCCAGGCAGTGAAGGCTCCTCCAGGGGCAATAGTCTGTGGCACCTTGGAACTGTCTGTGGGGTCCTTATACTCTACTAGGACCATGAAAGTGTGGGTGAGCAGATTAGCATGTCGACCCACCACCACAGGGTTTTGTAAACCCTCCACCTTGGAAAGTACTCCCTCTGCAGTGTATGTATTGGTACCAAGGGGAATGTCCAGGACAAGCACAGCATTTTGGGGTTCAATCTCCTGCCCAGTACACCACCCCACCAACTGGTGTACAGCCACTTTTGTTGGGGTATCCATTTATTTTTAACAGTGATTTGTAAATGTGGCCACTAGGGGACGCTAATCCCAGCGGTGTCTCCAAGATGTAAGCCCTAGGTGGCGCTATCCCAAGGGCTACTACCCCAGCCTGTCGGGCTAGTGACAGGTTAAGGGGCCTAGGTTCTATGACGGGTGCCTCCACCCAGAGGTCAGGGTTAGTAGTGGTTAAACTAGCTTGGGTGCAGCCCTCTGGGACACTGCGACCCCCCTCTGTTCCCACTAGTGGCTCACACAGTACACGGGAGTTACCTTCCCAATACCCCACATACAAACACTTTGCACACATATAGATACCACTTACCCTCGAGACTGATTCTGCAGCACGTCTCTGAGGACCCCCTTGTAAGACAAGGTTGAACAACATACACAGCAAAATGCAATAATGTTTCTATATGTACTGACACCCCAGACAGTATATAGTATAATAACAAAAAATCTGATTTATTTAGGGAACAGCAACACAGGAGGGGGCAATCAGGTTGTTTAGTTTTTGTGAAGTTCAAATCACAGTACTGTGCACATATATAGGGTCCAAAAAAGTCACACTCTGGGTACCCAGGATGGTGGGGGGCTAGCCAAGGTCAGTGCAGCTGGTTGGGGCCCTTTGATGGAAAAAACACATGCACACACAAATTGTAATCCGGAGCCCTGGGGCTCAGTTCGTGAAGAAATGAAACAGCAATAATCAGATGACACACTTGTAATTGATAACAGGCTGCAGGGAGAATACCCTTGTAACCCCTAGATGGCGTTATCCCAGGGGCTACTACCCCTGCCTGATTTGCCACTAACAGGTTGAGGGGCCTGGATCCAATGGCGGGTGCCTCCACCCAGAGGTCAGGGTTTGCAATAGTTAAACTAACTTGGTCACAGCCCTCTGGGACACTGCAACCCCCCTTTCTTCCCACTAGTGGCCCACACAAATATCAGAATTACCTTCACAGTATACACTTACCCCAGGTCTGGTTCCGGCACTGGGACCTCCTGTGAAATAAGATACAGTGCAACAATCACAGTACAGTACTTTAACATAGACAAATACCTCAGGCAGTATAACTTTGCTGAAACAAGCAGCTCTGATTTATTTAGGGGGATATAACAAGGACAGGGGAAATCAGGTTAATTAGCTTATCACTTTACTATCTACCTATGGCTCTGTGCACAGGCCTATCCCTACCAGTTACTGTCCCTGGGTACCCAAGCCCTAGTGGCTAGTCCAAACTGTGGCAGTTGGTGAGGGCCCTTTCACACAGTGAAAAGAAAAATTAGCTTAAACAGTCAGCAGTACAGTGATTCCATTTGGATTTAATGTGGCAATTCAACAGGAGCGACCTGAATTAGTACTCACGACCTCCAAACAAGATAGGGTCCTTCAACATCAGCAGGGCTACTTTTGAGCTCCACGAGACTCTTCACACATTTATATGGTAAAAAAGAAAGTACTATACCAGGCAGGCTGCTTCTCTATCCCGATCGCATAATTACTGCACAATACCGGGAGAACACACAGCAGATTCAGTTCCTGACAGACCGAGTGCAATTCAACAATTTCTCCAGTCTTCTACAGGGTGAGCCTGGTTTCTACTCTTCAGAGATCCTTTGATTCTTTTCACAGGACGGATTCAGTCCTAACAAGCAGTTACAAGCTGCAGACCGAATTCGGGCCTTACACGTTTTTGACTGAAACTTGCACTGAAGAGCACAGGGTTCCTTTCCCTTCACTGCCAGAGCAGACTGAAACTCCAACAGACAAACGGGCACTTCCTTTGAGTTCCTCCCAGTTCTTGACTGGATTGGCTGTCACTCACAATAGACTGCTGCTGTTGGTCCAAAAAGGCGCCTAAGTCTAAACTACATCTCCCAGAGTCACTGCCCATACAATCCTCTTGTGGCTGGCTCAGATTATGAGTCAAGTTCTGATTCGTCCAAGGCACCATTTTAGAGCTAGCTTACCCCACACTGATTGGTCCAGTTCAGCAGTTCAAAACCAGAATGGGGAACTAGGCAGACACAGTTCTGACTGCAAAAGCAGGTTAGACAAACTGTAATTTCATTATTACTCTAACTGATTTCTGGCAAACAGTTACATCTTTCAGATAGGTTCCTTTGTACTCCTAGTGACTGCAAAAATGGAGTGAATTGGCAGTAGTTGGTGGCACTCAAACAGAGAAACACACAGTCGCCCATATAAACTAATTATGTCTGCAAGCAGACAGCTCTTAAAGAGACAGTACCAGAGGCTCAAAACACTCACTGATAAATGGCTTAAACGCCAAACACCATTCAGGCTTGGAGCATTCAGCAAGCTCCTGGAAGTCTTTTGGGAACCCCATTTGCGGGAGTTACACCCTTCCTGGCCTGGGAAAGCTTGGCGTCGCGTCAAGCAAGTACCCCATAAGTTTTAACTGCAACCATATACATTTGCATTAACTCACACATGAATCATCAGTCAATATATCATTTTACCAAGAACACATTTCTGAAACATTGCAGTACGTCACTCTTTACACAGTATTACACACATTGTACCATAACTCAAGTTATTACCTCTTGTACATGAAGCCTGAAGAGGGGCCCTTCCTATCAGTTACCTTGGGGCTGGATGGGGCAAGGGCACCATATGAAAGGGCAACACATGTAACTGGAGTTAGCACTGACGCTCAGTTTGGGCAATGAGCTCGGGACACATACACTCCTTTATGGACAACATTGAGTGGCAGGTCCACTGGCCGGCCCAGGGAATCATAACTGAGGTGCACCACAGGCTTTACAGCTCGACCAGTCTTTCTAGGGAGAACTGTTACAGTCTCTGCACTCTGAGCCTCATTTTCAGCATTGTCCTCACTTGTCAGGGGAGTCTCCATGGGGTAGAGGCTAGAACTTGGGGCACTTTCAGCTCCAGGAGTTACAGTTTCTGAGTCCACAACATTTGGCTCGCATTGAGAGCTTTCGGACACTGGCAGTGGACTGTCAGGGCACTCAAAATACTCTTCTGGTTCTGTGTATCACCAGTCTGACCCAATCCATCATTTTCCTCCCTGAAAGCTCAAACAGTTCAACCATGCACAATGATTCCATTTCCTCTGATGTGATGCTTTGCACTTCACTTTCTGGGAGCATTGGCTCCAGGGACAAGCTGGGGCTTAGACAGTCCAGAAGGCCCAGCTCGTCTCCAGTATTGACTAGGGATTGCCCAAACAATTGACTCAGTTCGTAGAAGGATAGTATTCAAAGTCACTCTCACTTTCTTCTGATATGGACTGACAGTCATGCTCAACTGGGACTTGTGGAGGGAACACTTTAACTTTGCTTCTGTAGGTGCAGACTTTCTTGATCTTTTCTTAGCAGCAGCTCTAGTCACTGGTCCAGAGGGGCATCTTCTGGGGGCTCAGACTCAATCAAGATTTGTCAATGGGCGTAAATGATTTCTATGCATTGTTTTTACATCTTTTGAATTATTCTCAGGCCTTACTTTGTACACTGGCAGATCATCTGTTTGCCCACTACAATGTGAGGGAGATGGTGCCATCTGTCAGCAATCTTGTGTTTGCCATGCAGTCCCAGATTTCTTAGCAATACCCGATCTCCCTCCTGGAGTTCCTGTGCTTTCACCTTTTATCATACCTTTCTTTGTTGGCCAGATGTCTTTTGGCAGCCATGGTTTGAGCCAGTTGGTACGCATGGAGTTAGCTGGGCCTTTAACTTTTGCACATACTGTAAATAGTTGTCAGCTTGAACCCCATCAGGAGAGACCCCAAACACACATCTACTGGTAGTCGAGCTTCTCTTCCAAACATCAGCGGTGGGGAGAACCCAGTGGCATCACTTTTGGTGCAGTTATAAGCATGTACCAGGGTGCTAATTTGTTGGCTCCATCTAGGCTTGTCCTTTGGGTGCAGGGTGCCTAGCATATCCAGCAAAGTGCGGTTGAAACGTTCAGGCTGTGGGTCCCCTGGGGTGGTAAGGAGTGGTTCTGGACTTTCGCACTCCCCACAGAGAAAGCATCTCTTTGCTCAGACGACTCTCAAAGTCTCTCCCTTGATCAGAATGGATTCTTTGTGGAGCCCCATAGTGAACAAAAAAGTTTTCTACAAGTACTTTGGCCACAGTGGATGCTTTCTGGTCTTTGGTGGGGAAAGCTTGGGCATATCTCGTGAAATGGTCAGTGACCACCAGCACATTACTGATATTTCTTTGATCTGACTCCAAACTCAGAAAATCAATACAGACCAGCTCCATGGGTGCACTGGTGGTGATGTTAACAAGGGGCAGCCCTCTGGGGCAAAAGCTTTCCTCTGTAAGCAGCGACTACAAGTTCGAATGTGTTGCCCACATCAGCCCCCATCTTAGGCCAATAGAATCTGGATCTCACCAAGTCAAGTGTTCTGTCTATACCAAGGTGCCCCATGTGGTTGTGCAAGGACCTCAGTACTGAGTCTCGAAGGCAGTGGGCAGCACTAGTTGTTGTTGTCTACTTGTCCCCTCTGTCTACTGTTTCTCTGTATAACAGTTTATTGATCAGTTTCAACTTAGGACCTTCTTTGTATAACAGTGCAGTTCTCAAATCAGTGGGCGTAATTTGGACACATCTTTTCCTGCATAGAGGGCTTCTAAAGCTGCTTTGATCATGGGATCGCGGATTGAGCCCCCAATACTGTCATTGTCCAGCTGAGGCAGTGCACCAATGTCTATTGCAGAAAAGTGGCAATAAGCAGCAGGTATGCAATTCTCAGAGGGTCCCAAGCAATCCACCATGCAGTCCATTGCGTCCGTGGACATTTGTTCCTCCCTGTCAAACTTCTGGCAGAGTGCCCGAATGTCAGGTTCTGCCAATCGGACCCAATCATTCTGGGAACAGGCCTCCGGGAGAGAGCATCAGCATCTATGTGGTTCAGACCTGCTCGGTATTCGAGAGCATAGTCATATGTAGATAATGCAGAAAGCCACCTATGGCCAGTGGCATCCAACTTAGCTGAGGTCTGCACATAGGTCAAAGGATTATTGTCAGTTTTTACTAGTATTTTAGCCCCATACAAGTACTCATGGAATTGGTCAACAATAGCCCACTTCAAAGCTGGAACTCTAACTTATGTACAGGATAGTTCTTTTAGGATAGGTCAGGCTTCTACTGGCAAAGGCCACTGGTCTCAGGCCATTCGTGCTCTTGGTACAACACAGCCCCAACCCTTGCAAGCTAGCATCAGTGTGCAGGACGTAAGGTTTTCTTGGATCGGCATAGGCCAGCACTGGAGCATGGGTAAGTTGATATATGATCTCATGAAAAGCAGTCTCACAATCAGGAGTCCAGCGGACTCCAAATACTTCACTCGGATGAAAATACACTCTTTCAGTCTTGAGGCGCTGACTTTTAGTTTTTTGTGGGTTGGGGATACCCTTGAGTAAGGTTAAGTAAAGGCGGATCACTCTTGAATAGTCCTTGATGAGCGCCGATAATAACCACAGAATCCCAGGAATCTTTGCAGTTCTTTTAGATTTTTGGGCTGTGGCCAGGTGGTCAAGGCCTCAACTTTACTTGGGTCGGTCTCTATTCCTCGTGGATACTATGTGTCCCACATACTTACTGATGTTTGAAAGAATTGACACTTATCAATGGACAGTTTAAGGCCAAAGTCCTCCAGTCGGTCCAATACCTTAAATAATCTGCTCTCATGTTCCTCCAGTGAGCTGCCAAACACAATAACATCATCTAGGTATACCAGGCACTCTAGTAAGTTCATGTCCCCACTGCACGCTCCATCAATCATTGAAAAGTGGCTGGGGCACCTGAAATCCTTGAGGCATCCTCATGAATTCATAGAAGCCAAGCGGACAGATAAAGGCTGTCTTCTCACGGTCCTCTGGGGCCATCGGGATCTGGTAGTACCCACTGGAGATCCAACACAGAGAACCACTTGCTCCGTTTAGGCAGTCCAAAGCATCCTGAATGCGGGGCATTGTGTACTGATCAGGGATAGTCCGCGGTTTAGGTGCGATAATCCACACACATCCTTACTGTCCCATTCTTTTCCTCACTACCACAATGGGGAAGCATAAGGGCTTCTGGATTCTTGTATTACACCAGCAGCTAACATCTCTTGCAGATGCCGTCTCACATCATCTATGTCAGCAGGTGCCAGGCGTTGAGACCTCTCAAGAAATGGTCTTCGTCATGCAGCGGATAGTGTGCTCCAGCTCCTTGCACGCATCCTCGTCCCATTCCTTTAAAGAAAACACCTGGTCTCTCTGGGCAAGCTTCTCACTGATCCTCACTTTCCATTCAGCTGGCAGCGAGATGCGCCGAAATCAAACAAGTCAGGCGTTACTCTGTCATTCTTCCTCGAACTCTTGCTGCTGGGTAGCACTGCAGTGTCTGCACAATGCACATTAGCCAGGATCCAACCTCTATTTACTCGAATGTCTCTTTCAGACACATTATGAACTTGGACCATTACTCTTCTGGCATAAGCATGGGCTCTAGCGGGCAAAATACTAGGCTTGACCAGCAGTCCCTCTGGCAATTTTCCATCGCCTGGTGCATCCAACATTAATATTTTATTCTTAACATCCTTTCTGATACGGACCTCTCCCTGTAAGGTACACTGGGCATTGGCGCCAGGATCAGAGACTCAGGATCCTTCTTCCATACAATTCGACCAGTTCCTCTGGTTCTATTTTTCAGCATCTCTCTGTGCCTCATAGGCCTTCTTAATTAAAGCTGGAACTCTTAAAGCTCTACTAGTTTTTGACCCTGTTTTCATAACACAACTGTGCCAGCCTTCCGAACATATGAGCATTTGTTCCAATCAACAAAGGACACCATCATACAGTCCAGTGGGGGACACACTAAGGCTAGATTCTCTACTTGTTCGGCCACTCCAGCCACGGAGGTGGGGAAGACAGCCAAATTTGGATATACCGGAATAAGGGTAGGCCTTCTCACTTAACCCCCATACATGCAGTCCTTCTAATGGTTGTAAGGGTACGTCTGACAAATGCTTCTGATACCAATCCTGGAACATAATTGTCACTTGGGAGCCACTGTCTAATACAGCTCTTGTAGACACTCCATTCACCTTTACAGTGGTCTCCATGGAGGGACCCACTATTCTGGACCAGTCTGGAGAGGCGATAGTGGGGGCCTGGGCAACTGACCTTGCCACAAAAGGATGTGAGTTAGCATTTTTGGTGCCCTCACTGGGATCATTTCGTGCACCTCTTAACCACTGATTTGTTCTCCGAAGCTCTCCTTGTAGCCTATATGCAACTTTGTCAGTGTCTTTTGGGGACCAGCATTCCCTTTTCATGTGCCCATCCTTCCCACAATTATAGCAAAACATACTTTCTGGAGTTTGAGCTGGCCGAGGCGCCACACTGGGAGCCAGGGCGGGGGTATTACTAACTGGAAACCTTGGTGCCATCTCTGTCTGGGGCGTGATAAGCATTTGGAGACATCTCATCAGTTTCTCCACTTCCATGGTCAAGGAATTGAGTTTGGAGCTGTTATCAGGAGGAGATACATGGGTGGTACCCCACCCCATAGCAGATGCAGTCGGATATAGGTCAGGGCCCGTACTTGCAGGCGTGGCCTTCATAAAGGGACTGTTTTGGATTCGGATCTCTCTCAACAGTTCGCCCCATTGTGGCATATCTTTTCTTTGTCAGAGCACTCATTGACTGCCAACCTCTGCCCTGAACTTCACTTGATGGGCCACCCTCAGTCACTCGGTCGTAGCCGCAGCTATTGGTGCAGGTCCCTCCGAGGTCGCTTTTCTCAACTCCTCGAATTTCTCTCATTAACTCATCATAGGAGGGTGGGATTCCAGTCGATTTGCCAGGCGTAACTGAAGCAACAGCAGTTCTGAGAAGGGGCAGACTTAAGGATCCTGTCCAGCCTGGTTGGTCCAGTTCAATCGCTGGCAAACTACCCTTTCTGAGGCATTCTTGCAACAATTTTCCAGCCGAGATACTTACACAGACAACAACTCCCTTGGTACTGTTGTGCATTTCTTACTCTCCACCATAGATCCTCATCAGAATCTGGGCTCCATACACATTCTCCAAGGCCTCAAGATAGGCCTGTGCAGTCACTTCAGGGTTACTGGCCCGTTTAGCAACGGATGGTAGCCAGGGCAGGACCTCGAGGCTCTCCTAACCCTCTTTCGCTTTCGCTTCCGAGCATTGCCATTCTAGCACTTGGGGGCAACATAGTCTATCCAGGTCTCCCAGTCATCCTCCCTTGGGGGTGGGGAGGGTGCCAGAGAAGATCCTCAACCTTCGGTAAGAGTCGTGACTAATGGCAGGTGCAGAAATAGGAGTCTGCATTGGTTCAGCCACCATTACGTGGTACTGGGCGGGAGAGGGTGTTGGGGAGAACACCCCAGGTGGCAAGAATAGTTTCTTCAAGTCCTCCACAGTTTCCCTTCCCCAGCAACCATTTAGCAATTTCTCCTCAAAAGTTTCAGACAGTGGTGGGGCTCATTCCCACTGGGTCTTTACTGTACTTAGTTATCACTCTCCAGGCAGTGAGGGCTCCCTCTGGGGTAATGGTCTGTGGCACTTTGGAGCTAACTATGGGATCCTTAAACTCTACTAGGGCCAGGAAAGTGTGGGTGAGCAGATTAGCATGCCGACCCACCACCACAGGGTTTTCTAAACCTTCCACCTTGGAAGGTACTCCCTGTACAGTGTCCGTATTGATACCCAGGGGGATGTCCAGGATAAGCATAGCATTTTGGGGGTCAATCTCCTCCCCAGTACACCACAGCCACTTCTGTCGGGGTACCCATTTTTTTTCTTAACAGTGGTTCGTAAATATGGCCACTAGAGGATACACAATCCCAGCGGTGAGCCTCCAAGATGTAACCCCTAGATGGCGTTATCCCAGGGACTACTACCCCTGCCTGATTTGCCACTAACAGGTTGAGGGGCCTGGATCCAATGGCGGGTGCCTCCACCCAGAGGTCAGGGTTTGCAATAGTTAAACTAACTTGGTCACAGCCCTCTGGGACACTGCAACCCCTCTTTCTTCCCACTAGTGGCCCACACAATATATCAGAATTACCTTCACAGTATACACTTACCCCCAGGTCTGGTTCGGCACTGGGACCTCCTGTGAAATAAGATACAGTGCAACAATCACAGTACAGTACTTTAACATAGACAAATACCTCAGGCAGTATAACTTTGCTGAAACAAGCAGCTCTGATTTATTTAGGGGATATAACAAGGACAGGAAATCAGGTTAATTAACTTATCACTTTACTATCTACCTATGGCTCTGTGCAAGGCCTATCCCTACCAGTTACTGTCCCTGGTTACCAAGCCCTAGTGGCTAGTCAAACCGTGGCAGTTGGTAGGGGCCCTTTCACACAGTGAAAAGAAAAATTAGCTTAAACAGTCAGCAGTACAGTGATTCCATTTGGATTTAATGTGGCAATTCAACAGGAAGCGACCCTGAATTAGTACTCACGACCTCCAAACAAGATAGGGTCCTTCAACGTCAGCAGGGCTACTTTTGAGCTCCACGAGACTCTTCACACATTTATATGGTAAAAAAGAAAGTACTATACCAGGCAGGCTGCTTCTCTATCCGCTTCTAATTACTGCACAATACCGGGAGAACACACAGCAGATTCAGTTCCTGACAGACCGAGTGCAATTCAACAATTTCTCCAGTCTTCTACAGGGTGAGCCTGGTTTCTACTCTTCAGAGATCCTTTGATTCTTTTCACAGGATGGATTCAGTCCTAACAAGCAGTTACACAAAGCTGCAGACCGGAATTCGGGCCTTACACGCTTTTTGACTGAAACTGTGCACTGAAGGAGCACAGGGTTCCTTTCCCTTCACTGCCAGAGCAGACTGAAACTCCAACAGACAAAACGGGCACTTCCTTTGAGTTCCTCCCAGTTCTTGACTGGATTGGCTGTCACTCACAATAGACTGCTGCTGTTGGTCCAAAAGGCGCCTAAGTCTAAACTACATCTCCCAGAGTCACTGCCCATACAATCCTCTTGTGGCTGGCTCAGATTATGAGTCAAGTTCTGATTCGTCCAAGGCACCATTTTAGAGCTAGCTTACCCCACACTGATTGGTCCAGTTCAGCAGTTCAAAACCAGAATGGGGAACTAGGCAGACACAGTTCTGACTGCAAAGAAAGCAGGTTAGACAAACTGTAATTTCATTATTACTCTAACTGATTTCTGGCAAACAGTTACATCTTTCAGATAGGTTCCTTTGTACTCCTAGTGACTGCAAAAATGGAGTGAATTGGCAGTAGTTCGAGTGGTACTCCAACAGAGAAACACACAGTCCCCCCATATAAACTAATTATGTCTGCAAGCAGACAGCTCTTAAAGAGACAGTACCAGAGGCTCTAAAAACACTCACTGATAAATGGCTTAAACGCCAAACACCATTCAGGCTTGGAGCATTCAAGCAAGCTCCTGGAAGTCTTTTGGGAACCCCCATTTGTAGGGGGGTTACACCCTGATTTGTACTCACAATACCCAAGTGGAGACTGGATGGTGGATGTTCTTTCTGGATTGCCAGAAACAACAGGGCATGGAGACAAGGTCCTTGTGACTGGACCCAACTGCGGTTGATAACAAATGGATTTAATCCGACACAAGCTGGGGTTTTGCCTCCAGTTTCAGCACACAGCTCACAGTACCGGGGACATGAAATCGTGAACCCCACAATCACTAGACACATTTATATGTAAAGGAAATTACTATACCAGGTGGCTGCTTTCTCGATCCCGAACGCAAACACAGCAGAATCCCGGGAGAACAAACAGCATCAGCAGTTCCTGACAGGCTGATCGTTCTTCAGCACAATCTTCGGTCTTCTTCAGGTTAAGCCTGGTTTCCACACTTCTAACTTCTCCTCTGAATTCGGGTTTAGCTCGATTAACACACTGTAATGGCTGTAGGCCGACTTCAGGGCCTCTCACGCGCATTCCGCGTGAACTTTACGCTGCAGCAGCACAGATCTCATTCTCCTTACACAGTCAAACCAAATCTGAGCTTTCCAGTAACACAGCAGGACATTTCCTCCAAATCCAAAAGGTTCCAGTTGGCTGATCCTCCTTGTCAGTCACTACAGGCTCCCTCTATTGGTGAAAAAAGTCGCCAAGTATTCCAAAACTACATTACCCAGAGGCTTCTTCCATTCAGCCCCATTTTGAGCAAGCCCCAGCTGTAGTCCCTATTCTGGTTGGCCCAAGCAGTCTCCATCTTAGGGCTCTCACATATTGATTGGTCCCACTCGGCAGTCCGGGACTAAAATCAAAGAGTTACACTACACAGTCCTTGCTGAAGGGAAAGCAGGTTACACAAACTGTATTTTCATTATCACTCTAACAGACTACCAGCAGACAGTTACACCTTTCAGTAAAGCTCCCTCTGCACGTTTAGTGATGGCAGAAACGGAGCGAGTAGCCAGCAACTTGGGTGGGATTCAGGCATTAAAACACTCAGTCCCCCCATTCGAACTAATTAAGTCTGCAAGCAGACAGATCTTAAAGAGACAGTACCAGAGGCTCAAAAATCACTCACAGTTAAGCAGCTTAAAAGCTGAACACCAGCAGTCAGGGGAGCACTAGGCAAGCTCCTAGAAGGCTGTTAGGAACCCCCATTTGTAGGGTGGTTACACAAAGGGTGACACTGGAGAGTAAATCAGGGCGTGTGTAGTGGAGAGACAGAGCGGAATTTGGTAGAGGGTTGGGGGGAAGGCTGCCACAGACAAGAGAAATAAGCTTGAACTGGCATCAGGGGAAGGACAGAGGGGAGATTTAGTAGAATATGAAATTTACAATGGGAGAAGAAGAGAGCTGCAGGGTTTAGCAGCAGGGGGGAGGGGGGAGAGAAAGAGCCAATGCAGGGGGCAGGAATTACTTCACGGCTCTAAATTACAGCAGTTTCCAACTGCACTTTACAGTTCAATGCTAAAACATTTAGGAAGGTCTGCACAATTAATTTTGATTTTGACAAAAAAATAGCAAGCAGCCTAGTAATTTAGCCTAGATTATCAACTGAGAACTGGAGTTTTTAGAAGTCGAGTGCTAAGAACATCAAGACTGGTCTGTACATTAATTGAGACTTTAACAGAAAAATAAGCAAGCTGTCTAGCAATTTAGTCAAAATTTTCTTCCGAAACCCACTGAAGTCTATGGGCGCAGATCCCAGCAGAACAGCTTGAATCAGTCAAGATTGCAGGGCCAATCAGTGGCCATGTGGAGCACAACAGTCCAACAGGAGATGGAAGCAACAGGCAGCGGCCAATGGGAGCCTTTCAGCACTTCCTGATTCAGCCTGGAAGCTTACCAGCAAGAGGAGGGTTCCTTGGCAGTGAGCAGTGGTGGTGTGGACAGCTGGCCCAGGTAGCCCCAGCCACTCAGATGTTTCCCCAATCAGGGGCTGAGAGATCTGCGGGAAGGAACAGAGCAACAGATTGTGAGTCACAGTAATTACAATGGGTGACACTGGAGAGTAAATCAGGGGCGTGTGTAGTGGAGAGACAGAGGGGAATTTGGCAGAAGGGTGGAGGGAGGCTGCCACAGACAAGAGAAATAAGCTTGAACTGGCACCAGGGGGAGGACAGCAGGGAGAGTTAGTAGAATATGAAATTTACAAGGGGAGGAGAAGAGAGATGCAGGGTTTAGCAGCAGGAGGGAGGGCGGAGAGAAAGAGTGAATGCAGAGGGGCAGGAATTACTTCACAGCTCTAAATTACAGAAGTTTCCAACTGCACTTTACAGTTCAATGTTAAAACATTTAAGCAGGTCTGCACAATTAATTTTGACTTTGACAAAAAAATAGCTAGCAGCCTAGTAATTTAGCCTAGATTATCGTCTGAGAACCAGAGTTTTTAGAAGTCGAGCTCTAAGAACATCAAGACTGGTCTACACATTAATTGAGACTTTAACAGAAAAATAAGCAAGCTGTGTAGCAATTTAGCCAAAATTTTCTTCCGAAAGCCACTGAAGTCTATGGGCGCAGGGCCCAGCAGAACAGTTTGCATCAGTCAAGATTGCAGAGCCAATCAGTGGCTGTACGGAGCACAACAGTACAACAGAAGTTGGAAGCAACAGGCAGCGGCCAATGGGAGCCTTTCAGCACTTCCCAGTTCAGCCTAGGAGCTTACCAGCAAGAGGAGGGTTCCTTGGTGGTGAGCAGTGGTGGTGTGGATGGCTGGCCCAGGTAGCCCTGGCTGCTTAGATGTTTCCCCGATCAGGGGCTGAGAGATCAGCAAGAAGAGGGTTCCTTGGCGGTGAGCAGTGGTGGTGTGGATGGCTGGCCCAGGTAGCCCCGGCCACTCAGATGTTTCCCCGATCAGGAGCTGAGAGTTCAGCAAGAGGAGGGTTCCTTGGCGGTGAGCAGTGGTGGTGTGGACGGCTGACCGAGGTAGCCCCAGCCACTCAGATGTTTCCCCAAGATCTCTCAGCCCCTGATCTCCCATGTGCCTATCCCACACATTCTTGAATCCCTGAATGGTGGTCACCCCCACCACTTCCTGGGGTAGACTGTTCCATCTCTCCACCACCCTTTCAGTGAAGTAGAACTTCCTCAAGTTCCACCTAAGTTTTCCCCCATTTAGTTGCATGCTGTGCCCCCTTGTTCTGATGCTTCCCTTCATGTGAAAGATGCTGCCCTCTGGTAAACTGTTGATCCCCTTCAGATACTTGAAGGTCTCTATCATGCCCCCCCCCCCATTTCCTTCAGGAAGTACATATTGAGAGCTTTGAGTCTATCCTCATAAGACTTATGCTGCATCCTGGACACCATTGTTGTCACCCTCCTCTGTACTGTCTCCATCCTGTCTGTCTTTCTGGAGATGGGGCCTCCAGAACTGAACACAGTACTCCAGATGAGGCCTTACTAGGGAGTTGTACAATGGTGCCATCATTTCCCTCTTTCTACTTGTTATACCCCTCCCTATACTCCCTAGCCTTTTCAGCTGCTTTGTCACACTGTTTGGCCACTTTGAGGTTGTCTTCTATGACTACCCCTAGATTCTGTTCCTCTTTTGGCCTCCAGTGTTACCCCAACTAGTTCATACTCGACCTTAGGATTCCCTCTCCCCAGGTGCATAATCCTGCACTTTTTTGCATTGAAACCCAACTGCCATTCCTTGGACCAGTTTTCTAGCCACTTCAGATCTCTCTTAATTTTTTTCTATACCTCTCTGTGTATCTACCCTGTTACATAGCTTTGTACTGTCCACAAACAGGCTAACCCTCCCTTCTAGACCGTCTGCAATATCGCTTATAAAGACATTGAAGAGCACTGGTCCCAGCACTGATCCCTGTGGTACATGACTTGTTACCTGTCCCTCTTGTGAGCTAATCCCATTTACCACCACTCTTTGTGTTATGTTACTCAACCAGTTTCTAATCCACATGACTACCGTTGTCCCTACCTCCACATTTGCCAGTTTGTGGATTAGTCTCCTGTGTGGGATTGTGTCTAAGGCCTTCCTGAAGTCCAGATAGACCACATCTACTGCTCTGCCCTGGTCTATTTCATTCGTCACTCACTTGGAGAAATCAATCAAGTTGGTCTGGCATGACCTGCCATTTTACCTACTCTCGAGGTCAAACTGACAGGGCTGTAGTTTCCTGCCTCCTCCCTGCTTTCACTTTTGTGCAGGGGTACCACTTGTGCCCTCCTCCAGAACCACACCTGTTTCCAGTGATCTACTGAGCAGCTTAGCCAGAGGTTTAGCCAGTTCCTTCCGGAGCTCCATTAGGATCCTCAAGTGTATCCCATCCGGCCCCATAGCTTTATCCACCCTGAGCCGTTCTAGTACTATTTTTACTCTGTCCTCTGAAAAAGGTCTAATGTCCACCATTTCTCCCTGTTTGCCCTTCTCCATTAATGGGGGACCGTCGCCATTGCCTTCTTCTGTGAATACAGAGCAGAAGTATTTGGCAATACATAAATGTTACCATGCTGTTATCCCTATGCTGAAGGAGGGCAGGAACAACGCCAAAGCTGAGGGCTTCACACATTTCTCACTACTTATTTTTCGAGCTGTACTCAGGAAGTGGTGGATATGACTGCAGTGCAGGGCTTCAAACAGGCATGGGATAGGCATAAGGGAGCAATATAGATGAGTATGAATGGATAGGCCATTGACAGAGCAAAGGCTGGTGGCACATTCATAAGGCAGAAAAAGAAATGGGCAGACTGGATGAGCCTTACGGTCCTTATCTGCCATCAGCTTCTACGTTTCTATGTTTCTATGTTACTACATCAGTTCTGTGACTTCCTGAGACTAGTGGGGTGTCATTGCAAATCCTTTCAAATGCAGGATCCACAGTATGTGGATGTGAATCCACGAGTATTTTGGGCAGTTGGCTAGTTAGAAAACATGAAAACTGATCCAGGCCCAACCCTGACAGCTTTTCAAGAAGCATGTCAAAGAGAGACTAATGATAATGGACAAATGACAACATGTTGGAAAATACAAGAATATCAGAAAGATGACATTCAGACAGTTCAGGTTGAACTTAATGCTTAGAGAAGATGACAACACAATCTTTAAAATTTAGGGAAAAGTATCTAAATGCTGTATTATACAATGGGGTCTCTAAATCCACTAACCTATCTGGTCTGCTGGGATCTTTACCCTTGGGTAAATACCAACATAACCCATGGGTAATGTTTTGGCCATCTCAGCCGACAACTGCAGAACACAAAAAAAATCACTATATCTTTTCCATTTAGTTTTCCACCTCTGTTTAGCCGCGGTGTTGGCTCTGTCCCCATAGTCCCCACAGCTCTCCAAACTACAGCTGCACAGTACATGCTCCTTGAAAAAATGAAAAAATTAAATGCAGAGCAGGAGTGTCCCTTTGCGTCACTACCTCCTGACTGGAAAAAAGCACAGTAACTGCAGAACCAGACCCTAATGGCAGCCCTTCAGCGGTAACAACCACGCTGGGCAGAAACATGCCACCAAATGGAAATATTTCCTTTTTTTTCTACAGTATGACTCAGCAAGGAACTGATCAGCTATAACCTTTTGCTGAAATTTCAACAGGCATATTTTGTACTGAACATTTCCATCATCATGCATCATATTGTCCTTTCCTGCCTATAGGGTCCAAAAGTAACTAACTAACCCTTGCCATTATAGATGTTACAATTACACTTTAAGGGCCAGATATTCAAAACTGTGCTCTGGGGCTAAAGTAGCACTGCCCAGCAGGCAAACATAGCCTGGAGCAAAAAGCAAGCTATATTCAAAAGGAATAGCCCAGAGCAAAACCTGCTGAATATAGCAAACAAAGGAAGACTGGCAAACAGGGCCTGGAGTGCAGGGCAAAAATAGCCCAGGAATAAGATAGCACTGAGTATAGCAACAGGGAGGTGCACAGTGCCACTGCAGCCCATTAGACACTGAAGAAAGCTGGTGTTGCAGGTGGACAGCATTGTGTGCGACTGCACAGAGATGTCTCACATCCACTGCAAACAACAATGTAAGTCACACACTGCAGAACTGTGCTATGCTGATGTGAGGTTTGCCCATGCTAACCTGAGTACACAGTGCTAACGCATTAGCCCAGTGCAAACTGAATAGCCTGGGGCAAATGGGAGACATATTCAAAGCTCCCATGCAAATGAGCCTACTTAGGTAATCTGTGGGCAAACAGGTACATTTGCATCTCATTATCTGTTGCTTAGCAGTCAGTACCACGCAGTTTGCCCGGTGCTTCTGCATGGAGCACACAGCGCAACCTATTGGTCGGAATGGTAGTACAAGCTGGATGAGGGCAGACCAAGGAATGCCCACAGCATCCCCTGTTGGTCGGCAGGGAAGTACAGGATGGAAGCAGCAGGAACTGTGTGCTGGCAGGCACAAACAGAGCAGACATCCTGCCCATGCAGCACTGCAAGCTGTACAACACAAGGTATGAATATAGGGAGAGAGAGACACGGAGAGAGTGATACCTATGTGTCACATACCTAGATATACAACTGATATACACACACACAGCCATATATATCTATACAGATACAGATATATATATATATATATATATATATTTAGAGAAGGAGAGAGAGGAGATAGTCACACATGTCCACTGGCCATATGTGCCCTTGTAGATGCCCCCCCCACAACATAGGCACCCTACGGCAGGTGTTGGTGGAACACAGTGGGGGGGCCCACGAATGCATGGGACAAGCATAAGGCACGCCTGGTGGGGGTGGATGGACATATGCTGTAGACTACTAGGGTGTGCAGCATATCCATACAGTAGGGACCTGGGCAGACTGACTGGGCCAGGCTGTCCGCCCTGTCATCATGGTCCCACTCCCTGTTGCCATGTGTGCCTGTTGCACTCTCTGGTAGTCTAGTGGCACCCCCCCAGTACGTTTCCCGACCCCGATCCCCGTAATGTCACAGAGATCCCTGGTAGTCTAGCGCCCCCCCCAGTACATTTCCCAACCCGATCCCGTAATTTCACAGAGATCCCTGGTAGTCTAGTGGCCCCCCCAGTACATTTCCCAACCCCGATCCCCGTAATTTCACAGAGATCCCTGGTAGTCTAGCTGCCCCCCCAGTAGTGCCACCCTCGCACATTCCAACCAGCAGCCACGAATGGAGCCGTGGACTGCCCAGCCTTCCTCACACCATCATGGCCGCCACCGACTGAGGAATGAATGAGCTGGCGCTTGCTGGGGAGGCCATAGATCTACTAGGATCTCTGTGGAAATTATGATCGGGGTTGGGAAATGTAATGGGGGCCACTAGACTACCAGGGATCTCTGTGAAATTACAAGGATCAGGGTCAGGAAACATACTAGGGGGCCGCTAGACTACCAGGGATCTCTGTGAAATTACGGGGATCGGGGTTGGGAAACATACTGGGGGGGCCACTAGACTACCAGGGATCTCTGTGAAATGACGGGGATTGGGGTCGGGAAATGTACTGATGTAATGATGTTTGCTATAGGGAACGGGGGTTGGGATAGTTGCTGGGAGGGTACCTCTGCTATTAGCGCTGCTTTAAGAGCAGCTTTTCTTCGGCGGTAACTAGCGCCGCGCTACAGGTCGTGCTAATGCCTGTAGAGTAGCGCTCTGCTTTTGAATATGCCAGTGCTCTGGCATTGAGGGACCCTCCCCTCTGTCCCACCCCCTGCTTTCATTTTGGTTTAGCGTCAGCGCTAACACCTAGCGCCGGCGCTAAAGGTGCCTTTCAATATTGCAGTCAGGCACAAGGTCGGCGCTAGTCCAGCGCAACAGCTTTGCGCCCGGCACTGAGCTCTGAATATCTGGCCCTAAATCCCAAATTTTAAGCCAGGTAATTTTATCTAAATGTTAATTGAATGCTTTAATTATAGCCTGGAATGAAGCCCAGATTTTATTGAATTTCTGCAACTGACCCTCTCAGATGTAAAATATATGCTCTGACTGAATTACATTTTTAATAAGATTTAACCAGGATTGAAATTCTGGTGGTTCAGTGCTCTTCCAATTTAATAAAATGCACTTATGGGCTACATTCATTGCAATGGTATGCAATATATGAGCAGATTCATCCATTTTAATGTCATTCATATAAACCGACAGCAATGTTACCATCGGAATAAAAGGTGTATTGTAATTAAATAGAAATATTTCCTGTACAAAATATGCACATTCAGTTCTTGTAAACCACAGTAAACAGCCTTCTGATACCCGCCTGTCGATTACTGCAGCTCCTCACACCATTAAATCCAATTCTTCACACCGCTAACTCCACATGCACACTGCCCGAATGTCACCTGCAGGTTTACTGAGATTTTTAAAAAATATATAATTAATAGATTTGCCATTGCCAGCATGGGAGCTACAAGCCACATCAAGTGTGGGTGGCAGTTCCTCAGGTCAGTGCCAGAGTTTCAAAAATTAAAGTGCGGGCAGGGGCTTGCTCGAAGCTGGGAGTGAGCTGCAGTTTCATTTTGGCCTGCATTACAAACTGCTGTATCTTCTTGATAATGTGCTGACTGTGTAACATCCTCATGACTACGTTATCTCTCTTTCTTCCCCAATCCTTATGGTCGCATCTCTCTCTCTCACATCAGAAGTGTACCACCGATGATGCCCTTCTACTCGACAGCACCAGCACTTGTTTCAGATCACTTGTTTCTCTCCCTGACTGCATGCTTTACTCACAGTGGTCTCTTTCTACAGCAACAACAGCTCTCTTCCTTGCTCCCGTTCAGTGATGGCTCACAGTATGAATGGGAGGGAATTTTTTGTTACCAGTGGAGGGGTATTATCTGTGCAATATGAAAAAAACTCCAATAAATTTTATTTAACTAACTCTATTAAAATTATTTTTTCCTTTAATTTAAGGCCATACTATAATCACAATAATCCACTCCAGGATGTGGGTTATGCTGGGATTTACCTGCTTCTGGTGTGGATCTGGTCACTCAGAAACCACACCAGATGTGGGTAAATCCTAGCATAACTGACACCCTGTTGTGGATTATTGCTTAAATAACCAACATTAAGTGTAGATTGTGCTCAGATTCAAAAACAGAACCACTTTTGGATGCCATTGGCAATCGAACTGACCCACAGTCTGTAGTAGACTATAATACAGTCACCGTTCAGTTCAGTTTTAATAATTTCAAGTATATACAAAATCAATTTCTAACACACAAACATTTTTAAAATCATACAGACATACAAATATATTGTACATATCTGTATTACACCATTCCTATATTTTAGACTTATTACAAATGTTAACTTTCTTATGCTGCAGAAGTTAAAAAGTTCTTCCCCAGCACAAAATTCCTAAATTGTACATTTGTTCTCAATAAATTACATAGATTAGTGCAATTAATATCATGCCCCATATCATTTTTTCATTGCATTAAATTGTCAGCTTTTCCATTTTAATGTATTTGCTACCCTGTAAACAAAGCAAGCAAATGCAAAGATATGTTTTTGTATCCATAGTAAACATTGTGGTTATTCTGGATTTTTGCTTCATACGTTCTTTAAAAACTGGTAGCAACAATTCTTCTCTTTCATCTTTAAAATCTTGTCAATCCCACAACAGACGAATTGCACTTAATCTGATATTTCCACAACTACCACAACAGCACGGTATACCTAGCAAGTGCACATTATCAACTTTCCAGATGTTTCTAAACAATTGAAATCTCAGTTTAGTGAGTGCTCTTCTATGTTTAATGTTTTCACAGTATAATAGATACATTTCGGTACAAAATGTATCTTTAACCTGTTTTAAAGTTCCTTAGTCCCACGAATCTCTAATGCTAGCAATATCATTTTGCACAGAGATGTCAACTATTCTCTCAGTAGCTGTTTTTGCAAACATTCTAGAGTCCATTTGATTTTCATACACTGCACTCTGTATTAATCCTGCCTTGTTACGCTCCTGATTTAGTTCCACAAACCATCCTACTGTGTATCGTTCTTGTGCATTAATAATATGAGCTTGACACTGAGCCAGCAAACTTGCTAATGTTGCATTGAAACTTTTCTCCAAGTAACAGATACACAGATACATTTTTTAAGACTTTAGTTTGTATTGACAGTGTACCAGTTTCTGCACATACCGCACCATTCAAGGTGCATCTTGGGACTCCTAGAGCATTTTTCAAAAATTAATTCTGTTCTATCTCCAGTTCCCTTAAATTACTATAACAACTCCATACCTCTGCTCCATAGAGCATTTGGGCATTGACTTTTGCTTTGAAACACCTATACTGTGCTACATAAGAATGCTTTGTGAATATATATACAAACTGATGTATTCCTAACATTGTACTCATCACATTTTCCTTCACTTTCTTAATCTGTGATTTCCATTTAAGATCTTGAATACTGAATATTACCCCTAAATACTGGAACTCAATTACTTCCTCAATATATATACCATTAACATTCCATATGTCTAGGTTTTTTTTTTTGTAGCTCCAAAAGTTACTATCTTTGTTTTTTTCAACATTTAATGTTAAACTTAATTTTTCCAGGGAATTCATTACTGAAGTCACTGCCCTCTCGAGGCCAAGTGGGGTCTCTGCTAGAATCACATCATCTGAATACATTAATACTTTTATAGGCATTGTATTAACTTCTGGTGTGAAGGTATCTATATTACAAATATCATGAACTAGGGTATCAATATATATGTTAAAAAATGTTGGTACCAATAGGCATCCTTGCTTTATATCAGTAGAGGCCATAATTGAATCAAATAAATACCAATCTTTACTGTATCTGACTTTAAGATTGGTATCAGTGTACAACAATAGTATCATTATTATATTAGCAGTGTCAGTGGCTCAGCAGGTTGCACACTCACCTCTAAAGCTAGAAGATCAGAAGGCTATGGGTTCTATTCCCACACCAGGCACTTGCATTAAATCCCAATAGTGACACTGTAGTGTAGCATGAGGGTGGTGCTGCACTTCTGAGGTGCTGTCTTTCAGATGAGACATTAAACCGAGGTTCCATCTACCTGTTCAGGTGGATGGTAAAGATCCCATTGCACTTTTTGAAAAGAGTAGGGCAATTTTATTAGAAAAATTGGACTTCATTAAAATCACAAAGCAAATTAAGATATACAAATTTACAATTCATGTAGAACATACCTGATACTGAAGCATATTATAGAAATACATTTTGTGACATTCCTTGCTTATTCAATGTATCCATTCATCACAGTTTACCCATAAGTGTTTAACTTTTTCTGAGGAAAAATGCGCCATGTCATATTAAGACCTTGTGTAATGCTTTTTTGATATTGGCTAAGATTTCTACCTGGGAGACCAATTTTTGCTGTAGAACCCGCATACAGTGTGCTTGCCAAATGAAATACCTTATCATAGTAAATACAACATATACAGTATCTATGTGGTATTTCCCCCATGTCCCCCTACTTGTACCATACATTATTTCTGAAAAGGTCAGTTGCATAAAAAGGGGTTCCTGCCATTCTTTGGCTATCAATTTCCAAAATTGTTTTACAAATACACAGTCTACAAATAGATGCTGCTGTGATTCAATAAGCAGTATGCAGGAATCCCTAGGGCACTAGTTCTCATACACTGTCATAGTGAGCCTCCCCCAAGCCTTGGAAAAGAGTGTGAGCCATCCCAATATAGAAATAATTTTGGGCCTTCCCATAGTTAGAACAATTATTGTACTTTGCACAGTACACAATGAATATAATGACACTCCTTTGAGTAGTTGAGTTTATTCTTATTTTATTAAACTTATTATTCTCCATCTGTATAACCCCCCTCCCCATGTCAGCCTACTTGCTCCACACGTCTGGGTTTTGGACCTTTTTTACTGTACCCCTTGTTGCAATACCTCCATGAGTCAGATTACTTTCTTTGTCAGTTTTATTGTGTTTTTAAACACCGTCTCAGGGATCATTTTGCTTTGTCCTGCTCTTGCTCCTAGTACCTCTCAACCTAGCCTTTGCATTTGTGCTTTTCTGCAGCCAGTATAATGGGTCAGTTGTTACCTTATACCTATTCATTTGTATTATTTTGAATTTTGTTTTGCACAGTTTCCAAGAACTGTACTTCCTTCATTCAGCTTTCCCCCATGACATACCAGGAAACAAGTGTTTGTTGAGTGCGACCTGCATCCTATCACACAAAGCATCCAAAACCTGACATTTAAATATAGTACATTTTAAGGCTTGCTTGTGTTTCCCTGGAACAGGTTGGGGCTTCCCCTGGGAGGCTGGCCTCACCATTTGAGAAACCCTGCCCTAGGGCAATATCTGTCTGAAATCTGTTTGTGTTTATTGTTCCCTTGGACACTCAGCCTCCCATAGTTCCCTAACCAGAGGGTGTCCCATACAAATAGGGGGGATTCTGGAATTGGATAGTTACCTGAGGACCCTGCTTCTCTGATCATCTATACATGGCTGGCATGGTCCATTTAAAAGAGCTGGGAACCCCCTACACTTGCCAGTAATGGCAGTTGTGGATCTGTGGATGGTCATTTCAGAGTCTGGTCTACAGTGGTATCCAGGGAAAGAACAGAGTTAAAAGATTTGGAGGGGAGAGGGAAGTTATGGTGAAGTTGGGATAAAACCCACCACCTGCAGGGCCGATGCTGTATACTTCCTTGCATTTTGTCTCTGAAATGTTGGATACATACACTCAAACTGTAGGGAAATGAGAGGCACTGGTCTTAATAACATGGGACAGATTGTTAGACAGAGACACATTCAGAAAACTGGAAGCTAGTACCTTAACAGCTCTCTACCCTTGATCACACCCTGGACACTAGCTGAAAGTTCTAACAGTGGAGTGATAATGACTCACATTGAGTCTTTTGTGGGATCCCCCTCTAGAACTGCCAGATAATTGCAGCTCTTAATGAGCTGCTAATCACACCAGACCATCTGGAAGCATAAGGACTAGAGCCTGCTAAAGTAGACTTTTTTAACTTCATTAACGACCATGAAAATCTGCACTAGTCAAGACGGACAAGTAGAGAGTAAGCTGCACTAGCCCTGGTCAATTTGCACTAGGGTTTGGGCTAGTAAAACAATGTTAACATTGACCCCTGCCTAAGACTGGGATTGGGTCTTGGGAAACTCTAATACTTACTATGCTGCCTGAAGCAGGTAAAGGCATAGACCCCAAAGGTACCCTTCTACTTTTCTCAAAATTAATTTGAGACCCAGACATGACTGAAAATGTGTGAAGTTCCTCTAACAGGGAGGCTTCATTAGTATCAGGGGCTATGGTGAGGCCCAGGTCATCTGCGTAATCAAGTGTTTAGATGGGGGAAGGGTAGCCTCCTTTATCGAAATACCGTTAACTCCCTATGCTTGAAGTATTGCCCTAACAAGTGTATCAATCCCAAAGGCATACAAGAGGGGACTGAGAGGGCATCCCAGTCATACGCCCCTATGTACCCCGATATGTTTCCCATACCATCCATTAATATTTGGGATTATAACAGCACCTTGATACATAGCCTTTAACCAGTTCACAGAGGTAGATGGTATCCCAAAGGCCAGAAGTGTGGAAAACAGGTATTCATGTGTTAACTCATCATAAGCTTTTTCCTGGTCCACCCCCACTACTATTCCCTGTAACTCGTTATACTCTCCTCTAAAGAAGGGCTCTCTCAGAATTATTAAATCATCATGTTGCTGTCTATCTGGAACAGCACATGTTTGCGCTGGACTAATCAGATAAGCAAACAATTTGAAGAGTCTTGCTAGGAAAATTTTGGCTAAAAGCTTAAGGTCTGTATTCAAAGGACTGAGTGGTCTCCCATTACTAATGTCTACTTTGGGCCTTTCTTGTGAATTAAAACTAAAATAGCTTCCTGCATGGAGGGAGCAAATTTAGAGTTTGCCAACATGTAGTTAAATAAAATAATTAAAGCAGGGGCCAAATCATTACTGAACTGCTTATATATTTTTGCCCCAGACCCTCAGAGCCTAGGACATAATCTGTTTTTAATTGATCAATGGCTTTAGTGACTTCTTCTGCTGTTACATCTTGGACTAACTCTAGTGCATCAAATTTGGAAGCTTGAGGCAAATTCAAGGATTTCAAATATTCTGACGCATCTGGACCTGACAGTATTGTCCCAGATAACTTTGTCACATGTGTTTCAATAATCTTTATTATTCCCTGTGGTGTGGTAACTTTACACCCAGTTGGGGAAAAGGCTTGGTAATAATTATATTATCAATTCTAGTTTTGCACTCCTTGAATGGATCCATTGATCCTTTCTTTACCTGTGTGCCAAAACGGGATTCTTGTTCCAAGGATTTGGCTCAATTATATTGGATAGCCATCATTTGTTTCCTAATATTGTCAATCTGCTGGCTATAATCCAAAAAGGATGATTCTACTTGAGATATTAAATGCTGGAGTTGTCGTAACTGTAAATAATGTAGATATTCTTATTTTGAATCATAATGTGCTTTTTTCTGGAATAGGGCCCTCCAGGATTTTTTTGTGTCCTCGCAACACTCTGAAACATCATCATAACATTCAATTACCGAGAGTCTGGTGGACCAATCCCATTTCCACATGTACTGAACCTTGGGGTCCTCCAGGAGTGACTCATTTAATCTCCATTTATTCTTTTTACATCGTGGTGAGTCGTTCCATGAAATACTAGCTTTTATTGCTACACGATCAGAAAATCCACTGGCTTGTGTCACTGTCTCTAAGATGTGCAAGATCGAGGATACAAATATAAAATCTATACGGGTCTGAAGGGTGCCCCTAAAATATGTCAATCCTCCTGAGGCATATTCACTGCTGTAAGCATCCTTAAGGCCAGCTGTAGATATAGTTTGCTATAATGCTACCGAATCATAAAAGAGTTTTGGGGTTTGTAAACCCCTGTCCGAATGTTGGAGGCCACAATTAAAATTGCCTAGCCAAATTACTAGTCTAGAAGTGTGGAGGAAGGGCTGGACTTCTCTAAACAGTGTAGCTTTTTGGGCCTTGGTCTGGGGAGCATATATTGCTATTAAATGAAATCTTTCTGAAAGATAGGAGATGTCCAAAAGCAAGGCCCTCCTGGGGTGGATATCAACCAATCTAGAAACCTGCAGCTGGAGATTGGAGACAAGTATACCAACCCCGTCACAGGTATCCAACTCTGTGGACCAAAATGAAGGTCCCAAAGACCATGCTTTTGAGGCCTGTTGTAGTTCCAAGTTTGTTTTAAGTCGGATATCTAGAATACAGGTAATATCGCTAGACCATTTTTGCAATGTGTGCATAGCTCCAGCTAGCTTTCTCTCCTGTTTAATACTATTAATGTTGAGTGTGGCAAATTCTAGATTGTTCATGGGTAATTAAAATTAAAGGAGTCTAATATCAACAGAGGGCTAATACTACAGGGTTTTAGAGCACCTTCTCTGCCAGGTGTGTTTTGCGATAAAGTCTTCTCCTTCCCCTTCCTCTTCCTCTGTATCTGTAGTGGACATAATAGAAGAAATGTCAGTGCCTTCTTCCTCTGACTGTCTCTCTGTGCCTTCTGAAATGAGGGCTGCATATTTGTTCCCTGATTTCCAAGAAACCGGGGGTGGGTCTCGTCTTGCGTCAGTAGCTCCTACCTGTTTCCCCAAGTCTGGAACGTTTCTTCTGGGCTACTACTTTAAAAGGCCTTTCCACAGGCCAGGGGGGCATGTCTGTGGGTGGCCTCTCTGTCTCCTCTATGGGGGGGGTGTCTAAATTGTGATTTACAGAAGAAATGTGAACCTCGGCCTGCTGGAGATCAGATGCCTGAGGGCCTAAAGGCTCTTGTACTGGGGGGGGGGCCCGAGTCCTCTCGCAAAAAAGCTATATCTACTTTCAGGCTTCGTTCTGCCACTCTTTTAGCTTGCTATTGCTGAGCCATATTTATAATCTCCTCATGTGATCGGCATTCTTCCCTATTGTGGGAGGCCCACATGCATCTTCCATAGGCATGACCAGTACGCTCATAAGATTGCATTTGAAGAAATTCAAACATTTCGTAGAATTATGTCCAAACTCTAAACAATGACTGCACCGAGATGTGTTCCATGCAGAGCTGAGGTGGGCCACAGAGCCACACTTAAAACATGACCGTGGCTGACCAGCGTAGAATATGGATCCCCGGTCTCTCCCCAAAAAGAAAGTACTGGGCAGGTGAACTGGCCCTGTGTTGGTGGAAAAATGTTTTACTCGCATCCTTCACCCTTCATCCCAGATTTGGTCACTATCAAGGGTGGGAGTGGGCTTGCCCAAAATCTCACAATGCTGCCTTGGCCAAAAAATAATATTTTCTATATTAACCCCTTTGTTCTTAAACATTATCATGATGTTCTTGACTAGGGGCTTGTTCAGAGGTATAGCCTGAAAGGGTACCCAGACAGGATTTTTTTTTGCACATGTTATTGGGCGGAAAAATTATCTAAGCTTGAGACGTTTTTAAAACTGACATCATAACTGGCATGCCCAATACTAATGAGCGCAAAGATCTCTGAGGAAAAAAAAAGTTATGGATCCCTTCAACAAAGTTTTTGCAATATGTATCCTGTCTGGAGGTGCCTCCAAGCCTCCTTTGTATAGGAGCCTGACTGCGTTGCCCTAGGGGCTGGTTCACCCCTATTTTGAAACAAATCAGACATTTTAAAGGTAGTATCTGATCCTGCCCCTTCAGTTGTATCCTACAAAATTTCAGACAGGGGCCCTAACCTTACAGGGCCCTCTGCATCAAGATTTACACTAATAGCATTATTTTCAGAAGCAGCAGCATTAGTAGATGTATTATATCTGAACACTGTTCAATAACAGCAACATCAGCATTAGAATCATTAGCAATAGTTTCAGAATTACCCCAGAGTGTGTTGGCGCTTGCACTTGCTTCAGGGGTGGTGGCCACAGTAGGGTCAGCATTTGCCAGCATTTGTAGAAAGGAGGAGTCCTGAGGATCTGGAGACCAATGTCCATCTTCAGATTTAATCCATCCTGCATCTTCCAGTGCGTGGATGGGTGACCAGCTTTGTCCCCGATCTCCCTGTTTCTTGGGGCTTCAGGTTGAGGCCTAGCATCAAAGTCTATTTTATAGGTTGTTTTACTCCAGCCTTGAACATTTTTATCCTTTGGAAATGAGTAAAGTTCTCCTTCATCCAAGTTTTGTACAGCCCCTTTGACAGATACAGAAGAAGCATTGGAAGCTGCCCGAGAACGGCATCCCCTACTAAGCCTGTGCTTGGAGGCCTTTTGCGCTTCCATCATTTCCAGAACTTTAGATGCAGACTGTTGGCACATGGTTTTTCCTCAATTTAAACTGCCAGCCTTTCTGTTTTTATCAGTATCAAAGTTCTTTGCCAGTTCCTTCAATAATTCTGAAGCACCAGATGGTTCTAAAATCTGAGCATCAGACGCCTGCTGACTCACCGTTGCACTGACAGCCATGGCTTGTTTTAGGCACCAGCGAACCCTGTGGTCTCTGGGGGCCCCTGCTTATGGGGGGGCCCCAACTAGAACAGTTTACCTTAATTAGTTTTCATTTTTTTTTTCTTACCTTCTTAAAACAGCAGCAAAGGGCTGTGCACAGATTTTGATGTGGGATCATGATTTCATGAAATGCCTTATTAAGCTATGACCCAGGTAATAAGGGGCAGATGGGCAACAATGGATGTGATAGAAGGAACAGTATACACTGACACTGCGGTCTCCCTCTAAATTTTTTTTAAGATACCACTAGTAACGAAAATAAAATACAATTATGTGTGCATTGGTTACAGTCAAACATGTGGGGTGAAGGCCAGTCAAGTAGGGGGCCCCATGACTTCATTAATCTGCTGGGGGCCCCCAAACCCTAAAGCCTGCCCTGCTGACAGCTACTTCCGTTGATTTGACAGGCAATTTGTGTTCCACAAGAGGGGCAAGTTCTAGCCCTAGCTCACAAGCTTTTAACAGACATTGCTCTCTCTCCGAGTGTAGACATGACCTACGATCCGTCAGCTATTCTTGTATTTCATTAGGTTCAGGTAAGTCAGTAGTCACAACAATTTCTTCCCGTAGCTCTTCTGATGAAAAGAACATTTCATTAGCTGTTTCGTCCTCTGAGAAATCTGCCGCTACCAAAGCAGCATCTATAGCCTCTTGAGCATTGATAACAGGGGAGGAGGCTGTCTGCCCTGTCTGCCCTGTCTCCTCCATATCCATCTTGTTCACTGGCTCCTCAGAAGTGGCCATCTTGGGAAAATGGCCAGAGGTCCCCCTATAGGAGAGTAGGGGAATTTCTCCAGTGTACTTACCAAATTTCCCTATTCACTAAAAATACCACCAACAGCTTAATCTGGTTCAGTGTCAGTTGACATCTGTCTGTAACCCCGGACAAGGCTGAAAACAGGCAGAATTGCCTAGTCCTCCTTTTCCGGTCAACAAAAACTAAAAAAAAAAAAAAATCATACCAAGTAGATTTTCTTCCATACCTCTAGCTTTTAAGAGGCTTCACAGAGTACTTCTGTTTACATAGTCAAATGTGACTTTAAAGTTAACAAAAGCAGCATATATCTTCCTATTTTTCTGTCTTATGTATTTGTCTAGTATATAGTTCAGAACAACTATCTGATCCACCGTAGACCTTCCCATACAAAAACCTGCTTGGTAAATTGACAAGATCTTGTAGTCCTCCATCCAGTACTGCATACTGCTTAAAAGTAATCTCAAGAAAATGTTCAAAATTACATTCAATAAGGTCATTGGACAGGAATTTGCTAGCATATTGATCACGCCCTTCTTATGAAGAGGTACTATGATTCCCATCTTCCAATGTTCTGGAATAATGCTGTAATTTACAATATACTCAAATAGGGGAAGGAATAAATCTGCCCACCATTCTGGGTCAGCCTGATAAACTTCAGCTCCGATATTGTCTGCCCCTGGCGATTTATTTTGTTTCTTGTCCAGTGTGGCCTGAATCACTTCCTGTCTAGTTATTGTCAGCATCCATGTCTTTCTCCTTCATTCCTTATATATCAATTCCTAATGGCTTTGTACTGCAGTTTTGTATTCCATTTCCCCCACTTTCTCTTCCAAATATGTTTTGATAATGATGATACCAATATTCCTTGGAAATAACTGCTTCAATATTAAATCTCACTTTACCTAGACCATATGTAATCATATTCCAGAATGTTATATTGTCCTTGGTTTCAATTACAGTTTGCAATGAGTCCCATAAGGCTGTTTGGTATTTTGTTCTTTTACCCTTTAGCAGATCTCTATATTCTTTTTTAAGATGCTTTAGGGCTATTCTATCCGTTACAGAACTGAACCTTCTGTTCCTTCTTCCAATCATAAGAATTAACTTTCTCATATTCATACATTCATTATCAAACCACTTGGCATAACATGCCTTGTTGGGTTTTTGTTTTCTGATTCTTATTAATTTCCTGTACAATAATCTGTTCTACTATTCCATATAATTCCAGGGGACTTTTTCCTTTTCCCAAATTGGGTCCAAGGTTCAATATGCATTACTGTTTTAGTTTATTCACCTCTTCTGCCTGTAATATTAGTTCTACTAACTTTGCAGTATATTGAGTCCATCAGATTCTTTTAGAATTACAGTATATATCATCATGTTCTCATCTGCCCTTACTTTTTGTTCCTATCTTCAGATTTAATTTCCTATACCCCCTTCAGAGTAATTTTCAGTGGTCTATGATCACTATCCCACTATTCCATTACCTCTAGCTGAATAATATTCAAATAGGAAAAGATGTCCACAATGAAATAATCAGTTACACTTCCATCTTTTTGATAACTATATGTAACGTTCCCCAAATTATCTCCCGGCCATCTTCCATTAATTATTCTCTGATTCAACATATTCAGTACTTCTAGGAACAAGACCCCTTGTTTGTTAACTTTTGCATCAAGCAACTTTCTGATTGGAATTTTGAAGGCATCATCCAGGTTTCATTTGTTACTTTTATCTTCTTTACATAAAGCTGTTCGGGCATTACAGTTTCCTTCCAGTATAATTATGGCCCCCACATACTGAAGCTGAATTTGTGTTACCACATCTTTTAGTTTGACCAGATATTTTGTTATATGTTATGCTTCTGTATGGGGGTATACGTTAGTCAGTATACAAAGGAGCATGTTCTGTCTAGCTATTTCAATGCACAAAACATCATAGTTGTAATCTTTCAGTATACTCTTTGCTTTAAGTCCAAGGCTGACTTTCATCAGCGTGCACACCCCCACCAGATGCTCTGCCGTATTTATTTAACTTCCTAGCAGATATGTTCCAACACTGGAAGCCCTCTACATAACAGTTATCTTGATTAGTAGCCCATGTTTCATGTAACATTATTATAGCGTGTGCTGCCAGAAATCTAATACAGCCAGTGCCATTAATTTTGCCAGCAATATCTGCAATGTTCCAGGGCAATATTTATAAAATAGGACTTGTGTCAATTTGAGCATCTTTCTTCAGTTAAGGTTCCTCTGATTGATCTCCTAAGTAACTATTTTCAGAGTCACTCCCAATACACACTGAGCTCATTTCTGTGGAGACTTGTATAGCACTTTTGGGCAACTGTATGAGATCCTCTGAACTTTCTAATACTATGCTATTATCAAGGCCCTTGGAATTCTGCGATTCTGCTGTTGTGGAATTTTCCACAGAATTTGCATCATGCCACAGAATATATATAGTGCCACAGAATTCATTGTTTTGGGTAAATTTTAATTCAAATATACTGTTTTTCTGTAGTGTCAGGCTTTCTTTCCCATCTTGTTTATCCTGAAGCCCCACTTCCATGCTCAACATGTGATGTCATCGATGACATCACATCATATTTAGCCAATGGCAGGACTGTATTCTTTCAGAGAAATGAATAAATCATGCTGTAGAAATCAGAAAATGCTGCCTCAGAAGCCAAGGAGCCCTACCGCAGAAATCGGAAAATTCTGCTGCAGAGCACTAGGGGCCCTGGCTATTATTAATCCTGTTTCCTTTTTTGCAATCTGCTACATATTACCATTGTATTTCCTTGTTGCAAAATATCATCTTCTGAAACTAATATATGTTCCTTTTCAGCCAGGGCCTGATAGGCAGTGATCCTTTGCTGAAGTTTCTGTCCATTTGATTCTGTTGGCGGTTTGTGCGCTTTTTTCTCCTTAGATGGTTCCTTGGCCATAGTTTCTGGGACTTTTTCTGACTTTTCCCTCTTCCACAAGCACAGTTGTTTCACCTTTAATACCTAAATCTGCAAAGTGATTTTTCATGGCAAGCAATTTTTGTGTAATACTCCTGTTTTAGTGACCACACACACTCAACCATTTTCGTTTCCTGTTTTAAACCTGTATACTGAGCTCAATTCTGCCCATGGAAATTTAGAGCCCCAAATTCCCTTACAAATATTGTAAGTTGCTAATTTTAGTGTGATAGGGTTTTCTTCCTGGATTTAGGTATCCCTTTCAGGTACAGTGTCGGAAGTATCAATCCTTTTCTATCATCCATTCATTGTCCTATTTACCCTCGCCAACACTAGGAGCGGAGCTCTTCTCCTTCACTTTTACCTGGTCACCATTTCTAGTTCTCCTATTATTATTTGCAGCCTCTTCTACTTTTTCCACTCCTGTCATAATGTATTTCTTCCTTTTCCCTCCCTCCTTTAAAATCAGCATGGTTTGGGATGGACTTTCCTTGTTTTTCAAAGTGCAGATATTTTTCTTGGTTCAGATGTAGAGTTTTTTGTGTGTGTTTTTGGCTGACCTTGTACTCGGTAACTTGATATTTTGTTTATCTTTTTAAGTTCTTTTACTAGTTTAACAGTCTCCTGTAATTCTCTTTTTCCAGTTTCTTCTGTTATTCTCCTAATGGATGTGTTACTGTTATTATTAAATGTTACATTTGCTTCATTTTCCTTATTTTGATATTCTTTCGCCCCTTCCTTTAGTTGTAAACTTTTGCTCATTAATGTTGTTAAGTTGATTAGAACATCATTATTAAGCATCATTCCATTTTGGAGTTCTTTGAGGATGTCTATCATTGTGTTTTCTGTTTCTTTCCTGGATGCTTTACAGTACTTCTTTTTTTTTTGCTTTTATTTTTATTTTTATTTGTATCTTTCCCTTCGTGGTTATCTGTGTTTTTCTTTTTATTTCTATATTTTGAATTTGATATTTGAACTTTACTACTACTTCCACTTCCCAAAATATGGAAAATATCAGGTGGTTGTTGAAGTGGGGATCAAGTTTTAATCTTTGGGTATATGGTGTGAGGAATGCCTCACAGTCTTCCAAAAATGACCTACTTGGGCATTGCAGAAAAATATCCTTATACTCCTTGCTTGTCTTTTGTTTCTCACTAAATGTATCAGTTGGCTTATTAGAGTTCATAATTTTTTGTTCTTTACCTTTATTACTAACTTTCTCCTGTTCAATTTCATTTATCTCTTCAATTTCCTCAGGTATGTAAGCAATAAGACATGATGGGGTGTGCTTTAGACAGTTCTAATGCATGGCTGGGGGACATAGAGAGGCACAAGGCCACAGGCCGAGTGCATCCAATCCCCTAGCCGTGCATTAGAACTGTCTAAGGCACATCCCCGGAGTGGCTTATTGCACTTATAAAATGGGCCTGTGTATTCTAAATGGGGGTTCTAGTTTTAGCTGTGCATTAGACACATCTAATTCATGGCTAACAACCAATCAGATTGCTTGAAATCTTTTGCCCATTTTATAAATGTGTATATCCTTTCTATTTCTTCCTTCCTTCCTCTGTAACCCCCACCCCTTACTTTCCCTATATTGCCCTCCTTTCCTTCCAACTGTAAAGTATCATTTTCCAATGTTCTAATTGTTTTCAATATCGGATGTTCACTAGCTTCAATTGTCCTGGATCCATTTTTAAAAGATTTTATCGGAGATTAGCTCAGTGGTGGGAATGTTGTACTTTGAATCCTAAAAACTTCCTTTTTACTTACTAAATTAATCTGTGTCCCAGGAGCCAGAATATAACTGGTGATCTTTTTATCTCATTTTCTCAAGTTGGTTCCATTTTTCCCTTTCGGACCATTTTTCTTTGAATCTAGTTGTTTTTTCTTATTTTTATAGGTAATGACATTGGCTGCTGATTTCTTACATGCTTGTCTAGTACAGTATAACCTCAATTATCTGACTTCCAGTTAACCAAACGTCGGGCATGTCCCCCATTTAAAAGCAGGCAGTGCATCTTTTGTAGAACCCAAGACATACCATGCGTTGGGGAGGCAGTCTCTTTCTGGCCTGTGTTTGTGAGTGACGTTTTCATTAATTGAGTACAGAAAATCTGGATTGTTCTGTTTGGTATTGGGGTGGCCGAACCCTCCCTGCACCGTCTGGCTATACTGCCTCTAATCTCTAGGCAGTATATCCTAGAGGTTAGAGGAATGAGGTGTGAACAAGCTTGATACATCCAGCAGACCAGACCTGAGTTTGATTCTCACAACCTTCACCTGCACACTGTGTGACTCTGAGCAAGTCACTTAACCGCCCAGTGCTCCCAGGTCACCCCTGAAAACAGGCATTTGTGCCTAGTGGGCCTTACCCAGTTACCAAAGACTAAAATAAAAAAAAAAAATAAAAAAACTGGAGCACTTGTTAGAATTTTTGGGACTGTCATTGTTTATGAGTGCCATGACAGTTTTGAAGTGCTTATACAAGGTCAGTTTGGCTCTCAGCATGGAGGTCACTAGAGTGAGCATTCAGCTTGTGGCTTGAGTACTGGATGTTGCCATTCCACCCTTCATGTGAGGTAATAGCCCTACGATCCCCTACAGTGGTGAGATGGAGAAGACTGTTGACTTGGACAGGGGGAGGGTGGTAGTAGGTGGTGGTGGTTAAAGATCTTGTTGGGAGTTGAGGAAGGGCTCCAACCTGAGGTCTCCTGTTATTGCAGGTTGGGTTGCTTGGAGGAGAGTTGTTTGGCAGGGCAGTTCCAGAATGGGATGGTGAGCCACATTCTGGTTGGGTGGGCTGTCAGAGTGATCAGTAATTTACAGATGTGAGATACTCAAAGACCTCTGTTTTGATGGCGGCAATTAACCAGAGTGTCGGGAGAAAGTGGGCCATATCACTGCACCCTGCTTCAGTATTTCACAGCACAATACAATTATTTTATATTTAAATAAAGAATTAACTGTCTTGTTTTGCACCCTAAACAGCATTTACCTTGCCTTTGTGCTTGAGCACACCATCACTTACAACACCCACAGTGTTACTGCATATTAAAGACAGGACTCTCGATTTTACAAACCACCTGATTTTACAAACAAAACTCATGTCCCCCAAGTGGTTCGGATAATTGAGGCTATTCTGTATTCATTTTGACCCTATACAGTTAATGTACAGTTGATATCCCCTCTCACAATATCACACAGAATATTCATTCTATTAAAATCACTGTTAACCACCAATAAAAATAAATAAGTATATTATTGTATAATTATATGAGGAGTGCTGCTGGGGCTAGTAAGAACCTAAAAGAATCAAAACCTCTACTACTTGTGTTAAAAAGTCACAAAAACATTGTATATTCAGAAATAGGACACTGATATAAAACTTATGGAGTCACTACCCTGTATTTTTATCAGAGGTTATGACTAAACAAATACAATTACAGCACTAAAAACACCTTTTGGTTGAGACCTTTATACACATAGGCTATACCGCTATTCAGCTATCAACAAAGCAGTCCTTTTCCTTAGTTCCTTCACTCACAAATGTAGCTTTTCTTGCCACCTTTGCGATTCCTTATCATGAAGAGTGGCATCAGCCTCAGGCTGTAGGTTCCTTTTGGTTCAACCACATAGTACCAGCAGTGAATAATCTCTGTGTCTGTGTGGGCATCCTCGGGTTGAGGAGCTCAGCTTTTTCCTCTTGATCCTTTAATAAACTGCTTGATTTATTTGTGTAGTTTTTCATGTGGACAGCAGTTTCATTTGAGTCGGGTGAATTCAGTGACCTTCTTCTGTTGTCTGTGGAACTCTGGTCATGCTGAACCTGGCCCCTGCAGGCAGCTCCTACTGTTTTCCGTGAAAAATCCCCTTTTACATCTGCTTTCTATTATGACTGGATCTTCTAAGCATTGATGTCCAGGTGTCCAGTATTGCCAAACTTTATTCTTCGTCCGGATATTAACTTTCGGGCACCAAGAATGCCTACCACTATGAAATTTAAAAGTAAGAACGAATAACAAAAAGTAGTACTCACATACGTGAATGGATTTCTCACCTATTCCCCAAAGTTACAACAAATAGCAATGAAAGAATAAGCAATGAAGTTTAGCTGGGGTTTGTCCAATGATCAACTAAATTAACTACTAATCTATTTAACTTTTAACCTTTAACCTTTGACAACTGCTGCAACATATATTCATCACTCCCTAGAATACCCTTATTAAATTTAGTAATTACTTGTGCTGCTCTGCACTTATATTTAGCTGAACTCCTGCCAGGAAGGAGACCCATAACAAGTTCTTCCACACACACACCAGTGGCAAGGGATAATGTCTTCTCCTCCATTTTTGACCCCTCTAACAACTTGATAGCCAGCAGAAAGTTGCGGGCTGCAAACTACAAACTGTGCCTACTTGTTTATCTATTCACTGTACTGCCACCGGAGAGCAAACTGCAAAAGACGGCTGAAAGGGCTACTTCTTCCGGTTTAGTAGATGCTCAGCTTTTCTAGACTATGCACCACACTAGCGTTCTCATACACCCAAAATGGCGAAGCTAACTTAGAGACACCACGGATGCGCTATATAGCAAAAAGTCATGTGACTTGTTTTAGTCTCTAAGGTGCGAGAAATTTTAACCAGTATTTTAAAATATATAAAATATAAGTTAATCTATAAATTACTCACTAAAATATCAAACAAATAGCATATACAAACTGCCAGAGTTCAAAAACATCCAACTACTTATATACTAAAACGAGAGGCCTAAAGTTTTTACCAGGCAAAAATGTCTGATTTCCCCACAACAATCTGCCATACCACCCTTGCTAATACTGTTACAAAAAAAAAACTGTGCAGCACAACAAAAGTTTAACGAGACATGGGTCTAGTGGGTTTAGTCGGTTTTAGGGATGAGGAAATGTTAGGGAGAGTGAAATATACTCTCTTGTAAAATGCTTTATAGATTATAATCTGTATGCTGACCAACACTATCTTTCAACACTATGCTGCCTACTTAGTCAGACAGACAGTAAATTAAACCTCCATGCGAAACATGTAAATGTATAAACTGTCACAGTAAATAGTAATACACAAATGCAGAGATGCAGTGGAATGTGAAGGTACAAAAATAAACTCCAGTTTACAGGTAATAGTTCCATTAGCAATTTTGTTTTCTATCTGCTGTCCCCATCTCCTGCCAACCTTTTGAATCCTCTGTCCTCTGTCCAAGGCTCCATTGCTTCTCCACTACTTTTCTTATTCCTCCTTACTCCTTCTTCCTGCTTCTGATTCTCTTGAGTCTCCAACTTCGTGTTATTTTATCTCCTTTCTTCCAGTGGATCCAGGTCCTGGTGATTCTTGCTTGCTTTGAGCCACTCCCGCAACTCCGTCCCCCCGCGGGGCTCACTGCTTTCTTCTGTTCAGGTGCAGGCTCTTCCACCACCAAGATTCTGGTGTCCTGTAACAAACAGAAAACAAAGCAAGGAAACAGCCCAAAACATTTCTGGAGGCACAAGTTGAACTGGAAAAGAGCTAGAACTGGATAAGAAATCTGTGGCAATGGTAGCATACCTTTTCTTAGCTGAATATTAGCTTTTCTATCTCTCTGCTCTGCTCTCCATTCTTAAGAACCAGCATGCTAACCAGCCCAGTGGCACGGAGGGCTAAAGCATCCATGCCTTACCTCCTGCCACACCGGTGACCAGTGTTCTCAATGTGAGTGGGCTGCAGGAGATCAGTTGGGGAGGAAGAGGATCAGACATCTGAAGAACTGCTCTCCTCTCCTGGGGAGGAGGACTGGAGCTCCCACCAAATGACTGCCCCTAGGTGGAGGCCCGAGGGTAATGCAGGTCTACTGGATGGCAAGGAAGGAAGGCTGCTGTGGGACTTCCGCGGATGTGCATGCACCTCCACATACACGTCTGGCAAGTGCGCCCCAGCAATGGTGAAGGAAGAAAAAATGGTGGACCCCCTGACTGATCCTCCGCAGGCTCTGCACCCTGCAACCAGGCAGAAGGTAAGTCCTAGTGACACCGGGGTGACTGGTTTGGGGGTGGAGTCAGAAGGGGTCAGCTAGGGACATAGGAGGTAAAAACCTATAGAAAAAACAAGAAGAACCAGCGTGCAGACGCCTCCTCTGTTCAGCAACCTGTCTCTTCTGCTTATGGGTTATGCTGGGATTTACCCACTTCTGGTGTGGATTTGGTCACTCAGAAACCACATCAGGCATGGGTAAATGCCAGCATAACCCACACCCTGTTGTGGATTATTGCTTAAATAACCAACATTAAGTGTACGTTGTGCCCAGATTCTAAAACAGAACCACTTTTGGATTCAATTGCCAATCTAACTGACGTACAGTCTGTAGCAGACTCTAATACAGTCACCATTCATAACAGTATAAAAATTGTAGAAAAATTGGATAAGACTCTCAATACAACAACGATTAGGAGGAGAATGACAGTGAGACTTTACTAAACGAAAACTGTCTCAGGCCAGACTGGGCAAAAGCAAAGGCAGTGATGGTGGGATGCTATAGGCGCCTTACCTCTGAAAGCTTTATGAAATGAGTCAGTTAAAAGTACTCTGATACCATGCCAGCATATTCAAAATAAAATAATATAATATTGCTTTATACATTCCACTTGCATCTGTAGAATGCGAGCGTGCTTTCAATATACAGAATAGAATAAAGACAAAATGTTGTCATTCGCTCACTGAAGACAGCCTAGGGCTACTAATGAAACTAAACACGGGTCGTGAATTCTCAGACTTTGAAACTGATAAATCTGTACAGTATTGGAAAAAAAGACAAAAAAGATAGCATGTGTCTTTGTGTCACACATCCAAAAAACGGACATTGGAGAAGCCAAAGTCCCAGACAGAAAGCCATGTTGTTTAATGATTCTTATAACATAGGTTGGAAAAAACAGAAAATCCAATTGGTTAAACACCATCACCTGATTGTGGATTAAGTGTGTTACTTAATCCACAGTTGGTATAAGTCACACTTAAGCAGTATCACTGTGCAGATTGGGACATGTTATGTAGTGGGAATATGAAACAGAAAAGGCAGTCATTACGAGAGATCGCTGCAGCATGATCATGTCAGGTAGTGAAATGACTGTTGCAACTGTTTTTGTTATTTTGATCCTGGCCCCAAGTTGTCAAAGTAGCCATCTCCCGAGTGATGGTGTTGTCATATATTGCCACTGTCACTGTATGAAACTGCCTCATAGGGATGCACTGACAGGCTGTCTGGTGTTCGCCCTCCATGCGAGTGAGAGGGAGAGGGAACAGTGGACCCACTTTCACTGTGTCAAAGTGCTTCATAGGGATGCACTGACAGGCTGTCTGCTGTTCACCCTCCATGTGACTGGGAGGGAGATGGAACACCACGGTAGCTGTCACTGTCTGCAAGTGCTTTATAGGGATGCACTGACAGGGTGTGTGCTGTTTGCCCTCCAAGTGAGAGAGAGGGAGAGGGAACAGTGGGGGTGCTTTTCTGTGTGGCTGCGGGTGACCTCCTCAGGAGACACCTTAACCCATTGTACCCATTAGCGCTATATGGCGTCAGAACCATCCACTGATTAACCTAACCCAAAATGGCGGCATCAGATAGAATGAGTTAAGAAGATAAGTTGGTGACTGTATGAAATGTGGGTGACAGCTGTGAGCCAGTGTCAACATTGAAAAGTGCTGCAAGACAGTGTGAGAGAGAGAGAGAGAGAGAGACAGAGAGAGAGGGAGAGAGTGCGCACGCACAACTCAGATGTACCCAGCACGAAAGAGAGAGACACAGACAAATAGGGCGAGAGAGAGATACACACCAATAGGCAGGACAAAGTGAGCTATGCATATGTTATGTTTGTATGCACATACAAATGTAAGAAATCATCTCAGCACTGTATTTCTGGCATTTGTATGGTCATAAACTAAATAACATATGCATGAGTTGTGGGCACTACTTTTCAGGTTGTCAGGATGCCGTAACATTTCCCATATTTAAACAGTGAAAAACACATTTATGTCTGTTTATTTGCTTTTGAAACATAACCTATGTTATAAGCGCATTAACTCACTCCAGGGTATGGGGTTATTGGGAATTAATCCACACGGGTGCTGTGAGGACACTTGACCTGTGGCCTCATGCCTCACAACGCATCGGGTGTGGATTAATCCCAGTACCCCATACCCTGTCGTGGGTTATTGCTTACTAGTACTAGCAGCAGCAATAGTGCTGGCTGTGCCATACCCAGGGGCCCCAGTTCCACATCAAATCATGTTGGTACGTGCACCAGCAGCAGTGCCTGTGCCACTGCCAGTGATGGAAGTACCATAAATCAACATGATGAGACAGTGGATGCTCATAATGAGGGAGAAACTGAAGACTGTGATTTGGCTGATGAGGATTTTTTGAAATAATTGAAGGTGTTAGTGAACCTGATTTGATCCATGCTCGGTATTGTATTTGTATTAATACCAGTATAGTGTCAGGCTTACTGCAGAAATATTTTTCTAGAAACAAGTTGACAAACAAAATGGTTATTTTCATTAACCATCTGTAAAACATGCTGTGTACGGACACCACAGCTGCAGCTTGCTGCAACACAAATTAAGAGGGGACTGGCTGGCAGTTGTGGTAGAATTTGGAAATAATGAATATTTTATTTTTATTTTTGTATTAAAACTTTCAGACTCTCTTCTCTTCTGGATTCAGTTTGTCACTGCTAAAAGAAGATGATAATAGCAGTATTGTTGTTGAGCCATAGTGACAGAAGTTCATATCCTGTTGCCTCACATTGTTGCAACAGATTAGCTACCTAAGCAAGAAATAGTTCTCAGAAGTTAACAAATATCATATACTGTACATCATGTTCTATGTATATCTCACAGGGAGGTACTTGTTGTCTGTGCTCCTGATCTCCCACAATCAAAGCACATCATGTTCTATGTATATGTCACAGGGAGGTACTTGTTGTCTGTGCTCCTGATCTCCCACAATCAAAGCAATGACTTTGCATAGCCAACATCTACTCCTACTTGCTGTATTACTATTATACTACACACACTGTATTCTATAACCAAAGTATTCCCTTGTTATGCCTGTATCCTTGTGACATTGTAACCTCCCGGGTCATGCCTGAAAATAGTTATTTTTTGGCTATGGCACTTACCCGGTAAACAAAAACTAACAAATAAATAACATGTTTACAAAGTTTGAGCCTTAGAACTTGGGAGCCTTGCTAAGCATGTCAGTCACTCACTGCCTAACCCTCTGGTTGCAGGAGGTTTTCATATTAATTTTTTTTAAGTTGGTAACTGGGAGAGGCACATTTTTCATTATGTTTTATATTTTAAAGTCTGAGCTTCCAATGTGGAGGTGGTCTTTTAGCATGTTTTCCTTCTGGGTGGTATCCATACCTCTCAACTGTACCACATTATGAGGAATGTTCCTCATTTTACTTTATAAAAGCTCCCTGTTCCACATTGTGAGGACTTGTTCCACATTCAAAATCAACATTTTAAAGCAAAAATCCATAGTAAATGATGCAAAAAAATATATTATTCAATTAATAACAGACTTTCTGAACATAAATGCAACATTTTAACAGTGTTTTGAGCTTCTCAGGTAAAGATTTGATTATGTGTTCCACATTTTGCCCATTTGTTCCACATTTTGACAGGCAATGTTCCACATTTGGGGGACAAAAGGTTGAGAGGTATGGTGGTATCAATGGTAAAGTTCTGATTTGAATGACAAGAAAGAGTGCCAGTCCTCATAATATGAGTCATTAAAAACCTTATGTGCCCTGCCGCTGATGTTGGAGATTTGCATTTAATGTGTGTGCAGACAGACTAGGTGGACAGCTTGTCCCAGGGGCTCCACCTTTGTCTCCTCTTGGCTATGTGTCTGTATCACTCGAGTCTAGACTGATTGCCCAGGTGCCTCTCTGCTTGTACTGCCTGTACCTGTAGGTTGGAGGTCCACTACCCCTGTCCTCCCTAGGCTGAGTGAGAGATGACATACCCCATGCTGTCTTACACTGGATTGCTCTCTTGTTTATTTCTTTCAACCAATGGTTTTGCCCCTTTGTCTTTCATTCCTTCACCAGAGCCCCTGTTCTGTTGCTCGGAGAGGGACATTTGGAAGAGGAGTGGACAGAGAGGACCATTGATGAAAAGGGAAGGGGTGGGACCTGTGGAACTCAGTTCCATGTCAGTCACTGTCATTGATACAGTGGAATGCAACACAATTACTGAGGTGTTGCACACAGAGCAACAAGTGCTGAGAGACCCTGCACAAAAACAAAAAAAAAATAGGACCTTCAGGATGGGAGTGGTGTACAGGCCACCCTCTCAGACTGAGGAGTTAGACAAGGATTTAGCGGGACAGATCAGAAGGACCTGCGGAAGGGGCAATATGATGATTGTGGGGGACTTCAACCTGCCGGGAGTAGGTTGGGGTACCCCGGCCACCACAAATAGGAGGGAGAAGTTACTTCAGGACACATTCCAGGACAGCTTCCCATAGCAGATGGTCAACAAGCCAACCCAGTAAGGGAACACCCTTGACCTCGTGCTGGCGAATGGTGAGTTTGTGAGGGAGCTGAGGGTGAAGGAACTGCTGGTGGGGAGTGACCACTACTCGGTGTGGTTCAGGATAGACATGGGGAAAGAAGGAGTAGAATCGGGCACAGGGGTGTTAGACTTCAGAAGGGCCAACTTCGGGAGGATGAGGGAAATAGTATGGGGGTATCTGGTCAGGATTAATCCAGATATGGACTCTAATCAGAGGTGGGAGGTCATTAAATGGGGTTTTAAGGAGGCAACCGCAACATGTTCAAGGATCCAGAGTAAGAGGACTAGGGCCAAGAAGCCTAGCTTAGTGAGCAGTGGGGCCATTTAGAAAGTAAGAAAGAAAGAGCTGCCTTTAGAAGGTGCAAAAGAATAGGGAGGGTGGAGGACAGAGAGAAATACCTGAATGAGTCAAGGGAGGTGACAAGGGCAGTCAGGGCAGCCAAGGCATCCTGGGAACTCAGGCTGGCACAGGGCATTAAAGATGGGGAGGAGGACTTCTTCAGGTACATCAGGGAGAAAAGGAGCTGCAAATACCAAATAGTAAGGATTAAAGGGAGGGTGCCCGTGCGGTGCCAACCGCAGAAGGGGCTCGAGCCGAAGGCAGGCGGTGACCTCCAGCTCGACCAAGAGTTCCAGGAGGCCGAGAAGCAGTGTGAAAGCCGGCATTGCCCTCCAGCTCCAGCCGCAGAGGGGCTCGAGCCGCCAGCGGTCGGCGCAGACCTCCAGCCGACCAAGAGTTCCAGGAGGCCGGAGAAGCAGTGTGAGCCGGCATTGCCCTCCAGCTCCAGCCGCAGAGGGCCCGAGGCCGCCAGCGGGCGGCGGTGACCTCCAGCCGACCAAGAGTTCCAGGAGGCCGGGAGAAGCAGTGTGAAACCGGCATTGCCCTCCAGCTCCAACCGCAGAAGAGACTCCGAGCCCGTAGCGGGCGGTGACCTCCAACCGACCAAGAGTTCCAGGAGGCCGGGAGAAGCAGTGTGAAAGTACGGGCAAGCCGCAACCAATCGGAAGCGACGCTGTCTCTGCCTTGCTTCCGATTGGTGCGCCTTTCCCATTGACTTTAGCTGGACTCTGCAACACTTTTCTGGATGGGATTTTCTGATTAGCTGTAACTTGTGTTAATTTCCTTAAAGAGCTGTTTTACTTAAAATTGTGGGTAATTTAAACATGTTTTGATGTGATGTTTGCTAGTGATTCAGCCTTTTCTGGGGATCTGTGTGGGCTAGACGCTAGGCGCTAACCCCCAAACCCTCCCAGTCTTTTGTTGTGCAGATTCTTGTTTCTTGCACCTAATTGCAGGTGCCTGCAATGAAATTGCCTTCTCACTGCCTTCTCCTCTGTCCCCTGACTTGGCGGCATTGCCCTCCAGCTCCAGCCCTTGAAGGGGCTCCGAGCCGTAAGCGGGCGGCCCGGTGACCTCAGCCGACCAAAAGGTTCCAGGGGCCGGGAGAAGCAGTGTGAAAAGGTAGAGCAAAGCCGCAACCAATCGAAGCGACACGCTGTCTCTGCCTTGCTTCGATTGTGCGCCTTTCCCATTGACTTTAGCTGGACTCTGCAACACTTTTCTGGATGGGATTTTTCTGATTAGCTGTAACTTGTGTTAATTTCCTTAAAAGAGCTGTTTTACTTAAAATTGTGGGTAATTTAAACATGTTTTGATGTGATGTTTGCTAGTGATTCAGCCTTTTCTGGGGATCTGTGTGGGCTAGACGGCAGGCGCTAACCCCCAAACCCTCCCAGTCTTTTGTTGTGCAGATTCTTGTTTCTTGCACCTAATTGCAGATTGCCTGCAATAAAATTGCCTTCTCACTGCCTTCTCCTCTGTCCCTGACTTGCAGCCGGCATTGCCTCCAGCTCCAGCCGCAGAAGGCTCCGAGCCCCAGCGGGCGGCGGTGACCTCCAGCGACCAAGAGTTCCAGGAGGCGGGAGAAGCAGTGTGAAAATGCGGCAAAACCGCAACCAATCGGGAAGCGACCGCTGTCTCTGCCTTGCTTCCGATTAGTGCGCCTTTCCATTGACTTTAGCTGGACTCTGCAACACTTTTCTGGATGGGATTTTCTGATTAGCTGTAACTTGTGTTAATTTCCTTAAAGAGCTGTTTTTACTTAAAATTGTGGGTAATTTAAACATGTTTTGATGTGATGTTTGCTAGTGATTCAGCCTTTTCTGGGGATCTGTGTGGGCTGGAGGCTTGGCGCTAACCCCCACAAACCCTCCCAGTCTTTTGTTGTGCAGATTCTTGTTTCTTGCACCTAATTGCAGATTGCCTGCAATAAAATTGCCTTCTCACTGCCTTCTCCTCTGTCCCCTGACTTGCAGCCGCATTGCCCTCCAGCTCCAGCCGCAGAAGGGGCTCAGCACAGCCAGCGGGCAGTGGTGACCTCCAACCGACCAAGAGTTCCAGGAGGCCGGGAGAAGCAGTGTGAAAATGCACGGCAAAGCCGCAAAAATTTTTGCCCGCCCCCTCCCCTCTTGGTTAATTGTATTTATACACTCTTTCCGCCATTTCTCTCATCCACGCCCCACATCTAATTCCCTTCTCTGTTAACCCATACCTACCCGCACAATGCTAACTTGTTTCCTTTTGCTCCTTAGCCTCTCATCTCCCCATTCCATTATGATAATCATATTATACCCCTGTCATGACGAATAAGTTAATGAGTATGTTCTGCTCTCCATTGCCATCCACAATGTACAACCATCTATTCCTTATTCACTTTGAACCACTATTACATGCAACCCCTGGGGTATCCCATAAAAGCCTCTCTAACAATCCAGCTCTCCCTAGCCCTTTACATGTATCCTGGATCTATAAAACCCTCTATGCCTGTCCATCAGACTCCTATGTTATGATAAAAGACACACCTATATAAGCACCATCTCCCACTACACAGTGTGCATCTAGGATTAAGAGGAAATGCTCTGATCACTCTTATCCCTATCCCTTGAGCCCTAGTCAAATTAATCTTCTACCTCCTTTTATGCATTGGCACCATTGAGATTAATCCTGGCCCCATTGTCAATTTATCTTCCCTTCTGAGCTGACTACCATAAAAGGACTAAGCTTCATACACTTCAATGCTTGCAGCCTCCTAAAAAGTTCATCTTAATACAGGCTTGGTGGCACATACTCTTCCAGACTTCCTGGTCATCTCTGAATCTTGGCTCAGGCCTACAACAAAGACAGTGTTGTAAACCTTCCCAATTACCAGCTCTTCAGAGCAGATCGCCCTTCCAGGGGTGGTGGGGTGGCCATATACATTAAGGACACCATCTCTGCAACCTGCCTCATCAACACATCTGAGCCAAATGAATTTGAATGTTTATCAATCAAAATTTGCCTTCCTAATTCGTCTCCATTTAAACTGATTGGATGCTATAGGCCCCCTCTGCAGGCCTTAAACTGCTTTCTCACCTAGGGTCAATTCTCAACCAAGGCCTGAAGATACCGTCATCCTTGGTGATTTGAATTTAAACTGGTTGTCTAATGTATCTGCACCTTTGATAACCTTTTGTGACACCTATGGATTCACACAACTGATTAAAGACCAACTAGGATTAACGAAGAAATTCCAGCAACAGCTCACTCCTGGATATTATGTTGGTAAACAAGCCTCACTTATACTCACATGCAGAGTACTGCCAAGTGATGGAGTGACCATTACCCTATAGCTGGCATAAGATCCACTCAAACCACCAAATCCTGCAGAATTTATCCTCAAAGGTCAAAAAATTTCAATATCTCAGGTTACCTCCATGACCTGAGTACTACAATATATTGGCAAGATTTCTATCTTACACCTCTGTTGAAACAGCACTCCAGACTTTAAAGGATATTATCACCAATGTTCTCAATA